>OZ024813.1:70616067-71101325 GCA_964017055.1 Chloromyia formosa | reverse complement strand
GTGAAATTCCAGTGACACTCCTTGTTAGTGATGCCAACGCCACCGTCATCATCCTCGTGGCGCGACAGCCCGACGTCGGGCTTTAGCCGCTTGGATCGTTGTCCTCCAAATATCTCGGTTACGTGACCGCGTCCTCCAATTTTGGAAACCCAGTAGCTGCGCGGCGTCGACACTTACTGAGCTCTCCCAACGAGCTCTCAGTCGTCTAGGCAGTCTCGCTCCGTCGACTCGTTCTGCATTCATTACTCTCTTTAACGTGCCATACACACACCGATCGATCGGCCGATCCGTCGCCCGAAATCAATATTGGCCGACGGATTGGCGTGTGTATATGGAAATCGCACCGATCGGGCGATCAATTTTGATCTGCCGATATTTTAGTGCGATTTTCGTGCGATCGATCGGTGACGATCGATTGGGTAGTGTATGTGATTATCGCAAGTGAATGTCAAATTATCAAATTATTAAATGATGAAATTTCAAGGATTCTAATGATTTAAATGGCACTGCAATTGAAATATCAAATATGTGGTACACGAAAATACCACACACATCCAAATAGTTAACAAAAATGAATCTAGGTTGGATTGGGAGTGAATCATAACCTATTTTTTGAATTGTCATTCGTTATCGCATCGCACGAAAATCGCTCAGTGTGTGTGCAGTGGAGATCGGCAGATATTTTGTGGCGATCCATCGGCCGATCGATCGGACGTCGGATCGGATAATGTATGGCAGCTATTTGGCATGCGATCATCGTCCATTCTTTCATGCCCTGCCTATTGAAGTCGTTGTAGTTTGACGATTTTCGAGACTTCCAGCTCATCGAACAATTCATACAACTCATGGTTGTACCGGATGCGCCATCGATCTCGATCACAAACAGCCCCGAAAATTCGCCGCAGAACCTTACGTTCAAATGTGTCTTGCATGTTTTCGGAGGCTTGAGTTATAGCCCCCATATACGATGCAATCCGTCGTCAGATCGATCTGACGATATTGTGATCGTCAGATCGATCGCACAGTGTATGTGACTATCGTTGACGATTTTTTTGACAGCTTATTTTGTGGCGATCCATCGTCAGATCGATCTGACGATGGATCGCACCGTCTATGGCGGGTCTTAGGGTCCATTATGCTTTGTATTCGTAGCCATAGCATAGCACTGGTCGTATAATGGTTTAGTACAAGCGGAGCTTCGTGTTTCTGTGCACATGCTTCCATTTCTTATTAGCTAATTGTATCCGTCGCTTGATTTCGTCAGTTTCGTTGGCATCCGTTGACAAGTTGCAACCCAGGGTATATGAAGTTGTTCACGAACTCGATGTTGAGGTCCCCGACATTGATGCGCTGTTATACAGGGTGTCCTTGTCGTCGATTGCATCATTATTTTAGTTTTACCCTCGTTGATACGTAGTCCAACTTCTTTTGTAGCGGTATCGAGCGTATGGGCAAGATTACAGTTTCCGTGGCGGTGGGATCTGCCGACAGTTTTTTATTAACTCGAGTCCGCTTAACACGGGAAAATTTTTCTTTTTTGGCAAATCTCCACCGTTTATGAGATATGTATTTGTATATAAATATTGGGTGGTATGCATAGAAATGAGGATATACTCCAGAGTGGAGACTATTGAGTGCATTTCTGAGTCTGCGATGCTCTGTGAGTTGAGTGAAAAATTGGTATGTATAAAAGTACACTCTATTCAGAGGACATAAAAACATCGAATTAATTGTTCACTCAGTGACTACGTTTAGACCGTGGTAAGAATCGTAGTACTAACTGTGGTGTATTCGAGTTAGTACAAGTTCTCGGTGTGTTTAGACCGACGGGTGCACCAAGTATTACCGATGTCAGATGTGGTTTTATTGTCTTTTCGGTCATTTCGGGATTGCTCATAATCCAAATTTTATTGAAACCCATCATTAAAATATGGAGCCTCAGATATCGAAGTCGCCCCCTGCCATCGTTCAAAGTGGGTTCCTATGCGACGAAAGAAAAGAACGAAGAAGGGGACACGGAGATCATCAAGCAGGTCGCTAAGGACTACGATCCAGCGTATTGGGTCAAGTTGCTTCGGCACCACAACGAACAGCACCAATAAGGCATTGGGCAAAGGCAACCGTGTCCGCAAACAAGTTAATTACAACGACGGTGGCAGAACCCTGCGCCGATTCCAACTGTTTCTGACTATTCGGGTGGATATTTGGGAAAACCCAAAAAATGGTGGCGATTTTTAAGAGAAGATACGACAAAGAAGGAAAAGATGAGCGAATAGAAATAAAATCGTAATGTTGCGCCATATTTTTCTGTTCTAATTTTACAAATTAATAAAAATTATCAGTTAAACTTCTAAATACATATTTGTTTTACTTGCAAATGAAATGGAGATTGATTGGTTTATATAATAATTAGTCCACACATGAACATTTACCTGTTTGTCATATGGTATGAGCTACTATGCGAGGATAAATAGGATATATTCAATATCAACTATAGGATGACTTTGGAAACGAACAAAGTATCTGACGTACGATTTGTTTCAGTTCGTCATAGTAGCCACTACGGGAGAGAACGTTTTAATGAAAATTGAAGTACTGTTGTTGTGGTAGCGATGCTTCAAATACTGCAGTTCTTCTTGCATCGAGGGTTTTTGGCAGCTCTTGGCCGTCGAAAAACGGGTCGTTCCGGTACGAAGAACCGGCTGCTGTGGGAACGATTGATAAGTACTCATACACCCACTTTTAATCCTGTTTAGGGGCAGTGTTTAATATGACGGATTCCATCTTGAGGTCCTCTTTAACTATGGCAAGTACAAGATCAACTGCTAGTGACTAAGTAAATTCAACCTCGTTTCAATTCTGTCGTCTGACATCAGAACTTGTATCAGTCTCTCGGGTCAATGCAGACTCATTTCAATAAGGCGTCGAAGCCATCTTGTCTAGCTAGAGTAGTTTCACCCATGGAAGTAGTAGAAGTCCTACGCATTATAATCTGGTGTCAGTTTTTGTGAATGTGGTTTGCTGGCCTTCCTAGGTGTCGTGTGATAATTCAATCAATCGAGTAGCTCTTTACGGGGCAAACTTCTTAAGGTCATAGTGGTGGATGCCGATTTAGTTGGAGTTGGTGTATTTTTCACATCGAAATCGTGCTCCGCATTTTCGCGCATGGAATCGTCATCGCCAAGAGTTGATTTTTACTATCCTCTGTTGTCATTATCCAAATAGGGGACTTTCTGAAAAGACTACAAAGCCGGCACTGGTCCGTCCTCCTTCAGATGCCTTCCTCCTGATCAACATCGTCCTGCGGGGATTTCTGCAAGCAGCCAGAACTTAGGTAGTTTTCACAGTCAAACAAGTGAATTTGCTTACCAAAAACATGCTAACAAAGCAAATCACCGTATACCTACTTGTTTTAACAATTTGACAACTGTCATGGTGTATATGTACACCAAAAATGTTGAAAGACTGTCGCTTGAGTGTGCATATTTGTAGACTCAGGTTTTCTTGACTCAACTCAGATATTATGCATACGAAATTGAGTAAATTATCTTATGCGATGATTTTTTTAAATGTCAAGCTGAGCGCAGGCCTGTCTATCTAGATGGCGTTGATGTTATGCATACCAAATTGAGTGAAATTCGGTCAACTCAGCTTTCCTCCACTCGACTCACTTTATGCATACCACCCAATAGACGGGCACGGTTAAAAACACAAATTTTCACAAATTCGACAAATTCGAAATTTCACTGTCTGACCGTCTATTTCGGCAAAAATTACAACTGTCGTTCTTTCCACTTCTCATAAATAAAGGCAACTACGAGCGCTTGGATTTGCACTACGGTGCTTCTTCAGCTGTTGAAATCTGCGGTGTCGTTTCTCCAGGTTCTCATATTCTGATATGCCAATTTCACTTGGCGCAACAGACTACTCACACACACTAGACCGGTTTGAAAGTTTTGCACGAATTCGCACAATTATCAACCAACACCTGATTATTAGGTAACTGTGGAGTCTGGCTTATATTACGTTTACACTATCCCCAGATTACTTCATCTGCGCCCGCTGATTTAATCTGGAACTATCAAATACATACAATTTTAAACTCACCACACCCAGATTAAGCAGCAGATGAAGTAATCTGGGGATAGTGTAAACGTAATATTGCACCGTTTGACGACAAAAATTATCAAAGCGGATCACCAGATATGTAGGTACGGTAGTATCTGCATATACACGGTAAAGCATAGTATACAAGGGTAAAGTAGTGTAATTTCACCTTTGCAAAATCGTTGGTTTAATTGACTACGTTTAGACCGTGGTAAGAATCGTAGTACTAACTGTGGTGTATTCGTGTTAGTACAAGTTCTTGGTGTGTTCAGACCGACGGGTGCACCAAGTATTACCGATGTCAGCTGTTTTATTGTCTTTTTGGTCATTTCGGGATTGCTCATAGTCCAGGCGAACTGCCAACTTTGAGCCAGACGTTCGGCTTGAAGTTCACAGCAGAAAACGCAAACGTTACACGTAATGGCAGCTGTAGTCAGCTCAGTACCGCATGGCAAATGGAGTTAAAGTTAGTCGTAGCACTAACTAATCTGGTATGTTTAGACCGCGGTGAGTTTCTTCGTATTAGTTAATCCTCCAAGTAGTTCGCACGGTCTAAACGTACTCATTGACATCCGATTTCCGATAGTTCCCACAATATGAATTTGTGGACTATTTACTTATAAATTCACTAAATTCACTATCTGCCAATTATAGAGAGGGATTAGCTCGAAACACGTCTTGTTTGTTCGCTTGTCTGACCGTCACACCAAGAAGAAATAATCTGGGGATAGTGTAAACGTAATTTTACACTCCTTGATGACAATGTATACGGCGTTTAAGTTGTTACTTCTTGCAGCTACTTCTGCTGAGGCTAATATTACGTTTACACTATCCCCAGATTACTTCATCAGCGGCGTAATCTGGGCGTGGTGAGTTTAAAATTGTATGTATTTGACAGTTCCAGATTAAATCAGCCGGCGCAGATGAAGTAATCTGGGGATAGTGTAAACGTAATATAAGGCGGCTATTACACTATAAAAGTTCTTTTACAAATATATTTGATGAACGATATTTCAAAAGAACTTTTATGAATGATATTAGCCGCTAAAGGGGGAAGGTGTGCAAGCATATTAGAAAAGTAGTTGAAACAAGCAACGTCCATGTCGCAAATCTTTTCTTAGGCGGCTATTACACTATAAAAGTTCTTTGAAAATAGCTTTCATAAGATATTTGTAAAAGAACTTTTATAGTGTAATAGCCGCCTAAAAGAGAATTCACATAAACACTTTTATCACATTGTTGTTGTTGTAGCAATGGTCGATATTCGGTGCGTTAGTTACATGCCTACGGTTCGTTGTTGTTGGTGTAGTAGCAAATGGTCAGAAGTTCGTTGTGTGAGTCTGTTACATGTTGTGTTGTTCTTCGTCTTCCTCGGTGTTAAGTGATAGAAAGGTAGCTGCCTCTACGGGGTTCTCCCACAGCAATCTGGGGGTCAGGTGTGTGGGTGCAACTGGGCATTTGAAAATGTGGTCCACATCGCGAGGTGTAGGTATGACACACGCACAAACATTTTTGAATTCCACCGACGGTTTGTATGTCACCTGAAGATGCCCGTGGGGACGGTAGCACAGCGATTGCCTGCATTCATGTGAAAAATTTTCGCTACAGAACGCTACATCCCCTCCACTACACATTTGAGGAGACGCTACCTGTCAACATTTCTTTCGTGATTGAACCGCTACATATGAAATGTCTGACAAACAGGTGACACCGCAAATATTTGACAATTGCCAATTTTCCATGGCAAAACATTTCTTTGGCACATCACGAAACAAGGAAATATCAAATCAAAGACGAGAAGACAGTGAATTTACATAGACGGGGATTCTATTTGCGTTTTTGATGTACACAAACGTCACAACGCACATACCAGCTGCGAATTGTCAAATGTAGCGCTACATGCCCAGAGAGCGTAAAAAATTTCTGCTACCAAGGGGAAATAACCGCTCCGGAGCGGATGGAAGGAGCGGTTGCAATCACGACCGGGAGGGGTTGTAGCGCTACGGAGCGCTCCGTAGCGATCCGGATAAAACGAGCGTGGTGAATGCACTCATTGTCTTGCAAAAACGTTGCATATTTCTATGGGGAAGTGCCAACACCCGCGATTACAGTTTCCGTGGCGCCAAGAATGAATGATGCCAATCGGTAGACTTTGGCCGCAAACCAATGGATCTGAAGTCCTTTTCGCGGAACTCGGCCCCCTTCGGAGGATATTCGCCATCAAAATTGAATTTTTGTACTGGGAAGTGCCAACACCCGCGATTACAGTTTCCGTGGCGCCAAGAACGAAAGATGCCAATCGATAGACTTTGGCCCCAAACGAATAGATCTGAAGTACTTTTCGTGGGACTCGGACCCCTTCGGAGGATATTCGCCCTCAAAATTGAATTTTTGTATGGGGAAGTGTCGAAATTTTCTATGGGAAACTATCTACTAAAACTCCCAAGCACATATAAACTTTAAGCTTTCATCGCTAGGAAATTTCCATGTGTTACCTATGTGATAGATTTCATACCTCAACGATTGAATTCGAGTCCTTTTTCATTAACTCGTTTTATAAACAAAACAATCTTTATTTTTCTTTAGATAGGTGCACACAAAATGGCGTCTCACAATCAAGTGCGATGACGTACAATCTAATTACATTGCCTGCGTTCACGTTTTTGAGCGTTTCGGTTATTCAGCAATTCGAATGCATGTAAACAGAAAAATCAGTGATTTTTTCCGTTTACATGCATTTCAATTGCTGAATAACCGAAACGCTCAAAAATGTGAACGCAGGCATTTTTGACATGTATATAATTCTTCTTCTTATCAGCTTCGGTAACTCTGGCGGGAAAGTGTTGAAGTAGTGGATGTCCCATAATGGCTGCGTTCCTGCGAGCGGATCAGGGTTTGACAATTCTCAAATTCTCCTCCGTTTGCTTTCCCCTCCGGTAAATTTAGTACAGACAACTGTCGCTTTTGGATCTGACAATTTCCCCTCTGGATCTGAATATTTTTCCGGTCAATTTCTAAAATCAGCAATTTTGACAGTTCTCAGATGTCACCGGCGCCTCTGTCACCAAAGCAACATAGCCAGTCATCCGTTAGCCAGCGTGCAGGACGTGTTGCGAAGTGTTTAGTGGTAGTTTTCTGCGCCTTTAGCCTACAAACCCGCTCCTTGAATAGGAAGTCGCCGTATCGGGGAACTGTTTGTTCGAAATAGTTTGCATTTCTGGGTCGGTTTTCGCGCTCAATCCCGTCCAACAAACTCCAATCGTTTGTCATGTTGTTATCCATGGCAACGCGCACTATATTTAGTATGCTTTGCACAATTTGCATATCACCGAAATCATCCAATAATTCCGCAATAACTAAATTTTCCATTTTGAAATTCAAAACTTGACAGATCTTTTTTGACAAGACGGCCGTGTATGCCGTCTGTGGGAATATTTCTCAGATCTAAAAATTGACAGTTGTCTGTACTAAATTTACTGGAGGGGGAAGCACATAGAGGAGAAAACAGAAAAGTCAGATCCATATCAGAAGGCTTCCAGGACCGCGCCCAATACTCCCCCCTAAGTGACATTCGTACTGCTGAATGACACTGATTTTTGAGGAACAGCCTTGCTTCGTGGACCAGAGTACGTCTTCAGGATTCCTGGAACATAATGTGAGCGAGCGCTTATACGATGGCTTTCGTACGTTGAGGGGTTGACAACTTCAGGCAAATTCGGGTTTAAGATGTGTGCTGGCTTGAGTCGCTCTGTTGATATCGTCGCTTCTTTTCCAGAAATTTTCAACTTGAAAACGCGATCGTTGATTCGTTCAAGAACCGGAAACGGTCCAGAGTAGGGACGTTGTAATGACTTTTTGGATGCATCTTGTCGCACAAAAACATGCGAGCAATGAAAAAGATCCTTGTATACGAATGATGAGTCGGTACGATAATGATCGACTGGCGTTGGTCGTATTTGCTGCATTTGCTCTCGAAGTCGCTCTACAACTATGTGTGAATCAGGTTCTACGTCTTCACTGATAAAAAATTCACCCGGTACGCGTAAAGTGGTACCGTACACCAACTCGGCAGGTGAACAATTTAGGTCTTCTTTAATGGTAGTGCGAAGGCCCAAAAGTACGGTAGGAAGTGCTGCCGTCCAATGTTCATTATTATGACACATCAGAGCTGCTTTTAGTGTGCGATGTAAGCGCTCCACCATGCCGTTTGCTGCAGGGTGGTACGCGGTTGTCCTGGGTCGATTACATCCAACGAGGCGAAGAAGTGTTTTCATGAGTGCTGATTCCAGCTGCGAGCCACGATCGGTGGTGATGGTTACAGGAGCTCCAAAACGACTTATCCAATGCGAATAAAACATTGAAGCAATCGTGTCGGCTGTGGCGTCCATCATTGGGATGACCTCCGGCCATCGCGTAAAACGATCGATAATCGTGAGAGCGTAGATGTATCCCTGAGATGAAGGTAGGGGTCCAACAATGTCCAAATGGACATGCTGAAAACGTTCGTCAGGTGCCACAAATTGTTGGGGTGTGTTTTTAACATGCCTGCTAACTTTGGATGCTTGGCATGCCATACAAGTTCTAGCCCATCTGGCGATGTCCTTTCGCAAACTACGCCATATATATTTCTGCCGGATCATTTTACTCGTAACACGACCGCTGGGATGACTAAGGCCGTGTATCTGGTCGAATACTTTACGTCGAAGAAGTTGCGGAATATAGGGTCGCTTTTCACCTGTTGAAATGTCGCAATATATGGTCTTGTCCTCTTCGACTCGAACTGGTTGTAGTTGTAGGGAAGAACTTGAATGCAAAATTTGTTGCAATTCATCGTCAGCTTGTTGGGCTTCCACTATATCAGCAGAAGTGATGGAACTGGGTTGAGAAATAACGTCGATGTTGTTCAAACGTGACAATGCATCTGCTACAATATTTCGAGATCCGTCAATATGCACAATTTTTGTGGAGAACTGTGCAATAAATTCCAACTGACGAGCTTGTCGGGAAGGTGCTTTATCTGTGCGCTGATCGAAAGCGAAGATAAGTGGTTTATGGTCGGTACGTATCGTAAAAACTCGACCTTCAAGCATGAAACGGAAATGCTTAATCCCTTCACAAATCGCAAGGAGTTCTCTATCGAAAGTACTACGGCTTTGTTGCGCTGCACTAAGCTTTTGGGAGAAAAAGCCTAGTGGTCTCCAATATCCATCTTGCAATTGCTCGAGCACGGCACCGATGGCTGTATTAGAGGCGTCAGTCGATAACGTAGGTGGCGCTTCTGCCTTAGGATGTGCTAACAAAACAGCGTTAGCGATTAGATGTTTACTTCGTTCGAATGCTTCGACTGCTTCCGCTGACCAAGCAACTGGTCTTCTATATCGTTTTCTACCATCCATTGTGAGTGCATTTAACGGTGCAAGCACTTCCGCGGCGTTAGGCAGAAATCGTCGATAAAAATTGATTATACCTAAGTATTTACGAAGTTCATCAATAGTCGTCGGGCGTTTGAAATTTCTGATGACGTCAACTTTCGTTGGTATAGGTCTAGAACCTTTGCTATCGATTAAATATCCGAGATATTCCACCTCTTTGGCTCCCAACACACGTTTGGATGAGTTGACCTTGATACCGTATGCTGCTAGCCGATTAAAAATTTCCTTGAGGTGTTCGAGATGCTCCTCGTCGTTCGCGGACGCAACGATAATATCGTCCAAATACGCATAACAGAATGTCAATCCTCGAAGCACAGTGTCCAAGAATCTTTGGAACGTCTGCGCTGCATTGCAGAGTCCAAATGTCATTTTGCAGAACTCAAATGATCCAAAAGGTGTACATATAGCGGTCTTGGGGATATCCTCTGGATGTATCGGAACTTGGTGATATGCGCGTTCTAAATCGATTTTGCTGAAGACCTTCTTGCCGTATAAAACGCATGCAAAGTCCTGAATATGAGCTATAGGATATTTGTCGGGTATAGTGACTGAATTGAGGCGTCTATAATCTCCGCATGGTCTCCATCCTCCATCCTTTTTTGCAACCAAATGAAGCGGGCTGGACCAAGGGCTGTTGGATGGTCTACAAATCCCTTTTGCGACCATGTATTCAAACTCCTTTTTGGCAATCGCGTATTTGTCAGGCGGTAGACGACGTGGGCGTTCAGAAATGGGGTAGCCTTTAGTTTCGATCCTGTGAACTATGTTGTGAGGGTGTACCTCCGAGAAATTGGAAGAAGTTGTTAACTGCGGGAATTCTAATAGCAACTGCGAGAATTTATTGCTCTCTCGAATTGTTGAAACGCTGACAGGAACTTCCATTGATAGTTTTGCAATGGCATATAATCGTGTGGTACCATCGACAAGTCTTTTCCTTTTAACGTCTACCAGCAAATTAAACTTTTTAAGAAAATCCCCACCGATTATAGGATGTGAAACGTCGGCCACGTGAAAATACCAAGCCATTGATCGCCGTAAACCAAAATCCAAATTGATCAATTTCTTGCCATATGTATTTATTACAGCATTGTTTGCAGCGTATAATTTGAAATTAGAAGGCTTCTTACGTTTGTCAATTGTAGTTCGTGGTATTACAGATACTCCTGCCCCAGTATCAATTAAAAATTTCATGCCGGTATTTTTGCAGCGGAGGATAAGTCTGCGAAGCTCTGTGGCGTCGTCACCTATCACAGAGCTAGGCGACGACGATCCTAGTTTTCCGATTTGTGGAAATTGCATGGCGCTTGGCATTTGCGAGCCTTTTCGCCAAAACGTTTGTGATAAAAACACAAGTCCTGTTTGTCCATTTTCTTAGACTTACCAGAACGATTGCGCGAATTGGATCTGCCGCGACTCCTGTCGCGTAAGCTGCGTTCAAGTTTATTGAAGCGTTCGGTTAGCGCATGCAAAGCATTCGATTCAGCCGTTGCCACATTCTCCTTCTGAGAAACCGCAGATACTGTAGGCCATGCGTTGCACTCGGCTAAAATTTTGTCGGCCATCTCAGCCAAAATAGCCGTGTCGACTTTGTCGGTTACGGTGAGAATGGCTCTAACTCGACTGGGGAGTCTACGTAGCCAAAGAGACTTTATGGCGTCATTTGACAACTGATCTCCGGCCATAGATTTCATTTCCCTGAACAGAAATGACGGTTTTTCGTCGCCTAGCTCAAGCTCAGTTAACACTTTCGTTAACTTACTTTCGTTTGTGTCGGCGAAACGAGCTATAAGCTGACGTTTTAATTCTCCGTAGCGATCTACGCTAGGCAGTTTCTCAACTATGTATGTCCGCGACATGATCCAAGACAGTGGATTCTAATGATGCCACTACTGCATTAAATTTACTGCTGTCTGTAATAACGCGACTGGTAGCAAATTGCGCTTCGACTTGCGCGAACCAAAGGGACGGGCGTCTCTGCCAAAACGGGGGTAGTCTCACATTAGCGACCGCATCCAAATGAGACCTCAACGAAATGGGAGGCAGTAATTCCCGGGCTATAGATGGACCAGCGGAAATTTTGGGCGAGTCGACCGGGTTTTGTTGCTCTGCGGCTTCGGTCATGGCGACTGACAAGCACAAAACAAAAACGAAAAATGTTACCTTGTAACTCGGTGCGGTGAGAGTGCGCGGCGTGCGGGCGCTCTGGGTGCTGGGCGCGGGGCGCAGGCGCTCCGGGTGCTGGGCGCGGGATGCAGGCGCTCCGGGTGCTGGGTGCGGGATGCTGGCGCTCCGGGTGCTGGGCGCGGGGTGCAGGCGCTCCGATTACTGGGCGTGGTGATGAGGATGACAGCTCGGCGGGCGTGATACTTTTTCCCACGGTGGCGCCGGGCGTGTCGTTGATGCACAATATCAAAATTCGAATAAATGGCGGCGGGTGAGCCGGTATGTCGCACGAGCAAGACAGGTTGCCGTGTGGATCGAGCGGCTGGGCGCGGAGTAAAAGAGCGTTGTTACCGTTGCGCAGTTTGCGATTCCTTAGGCGGGGTCACCAATATATGTAGCGGCAGGAGAATAGACGATCGTTTTATAAACAAAACAAAACAATCTTTATTTTTCTTTAGATAGGTGCACACAAAATGGCGTCTCACAATCAAGTGCGATGACGTACAATCTAATTACATTTTTGACATGTATATAATTCTTCTTCTTATCAGCTTCGGTAACTCTGGCGGGAAAGTGTTGAAGTAGTGGATGTCCCATACTCCTGTAGAGGATTGCATGATTTAACAATGACTCCAATGCACTCTCTACATAGGAATAATGTGTACAATGAGAACGCTTAGTTCAAATCAACGTAACAAACTCAATTTATTATCTCAGGTTCAAAAGAAGAATACAACATGGCGAATACAAAGCGATACTAACTCTAACTCTTACACAAAGTTGTGTAATTCAATTCTGACAGGAACTCTCTCTCTACTGCTGCTGGTACACTGGCGGTGATAGTTGGAACTATCCGATGTACTACACTCCTGTAGCGACATGACAGTGACATCACACCATCGCACATGACCAATCTGACCATTGATATACAAAAGAAGAGGATGGAGACCAACGTATGTGTGAGCTGTATGTGTAGGGAACCAAACTGTTGTTTTCTTTTTTTGGCTACCATCAGCTGTTTTACTTTTCATGACAATTCTAGACGTCATTTTCGTGCTGATTGAAATCCAATTGTGTGATATCAGTGAAAATTGATTGATTTTTTGAGTGAAAACGCGGTTAGTTTAATTGTAATTGCCACCGGAACTGTAAATTAATGTTTCAGTGTCGATTTAGTGTACTCAGTAAGTTGATTCAATTGAAAAATCGTGTAAATATCACTGAAATATGGTGTGCAGTTGTAGTTTGCGCGAAACAGATGGAATTCTCGACAAAGTTGAGTGTCGGTTCTCAGGTAAATACCCTGACTACTTTCCAAATTTAGTGTAGTTTCGCTCTATGTAATTCGAATTCCTATAGTGTAAAGATCTTTTCCGGAAACTAAATGTTTTTGCTCGCGGTCCATCAGCCATCAAATGAAAATAAAAGCTGCCAACCCACGTGGGCAGCTGATTTACTTTTGTTTCAGTGGCGTAGCGTTTAAAGTGTGATGTGTGGGTGACCACTTGAAAGAAGTTTTGTTTTTACTAATGGTCAATTAATTAGAAATGGCCAAATTAAATCTGGTCAGATAATTTTGTATGAAAATGTGAGATTCATACAAATGTGATTTTGCTGGTCACATAACCCGCCAAATCAAGTGATTTCGACTGTAGTGTGAAACTACTTTCTCAATTGCGTGTAGTGACGAACGGTTCGGTACGATTGCTGTGGCGAATATATTAATATAAAATAAACTGAGCAACATAGCGACTGCATCTGCCCTAAAAACGTTTATAAAAAAGTGGAAGTGATGAAAATTTCATTCAGCACGTCCTATGAAGTTCATATGGTTCGATGGTAGTTTCGAACGGTTTGATCGATCGTCTGTTGCGAACTTTAAACAATATTCATACTTGCAACAATGGCCGGCCGCATCTTGGACGTAGGCAGGGCAGCGCAGCATTGTTGTTGTAAATTCGGATTTTGGCAATTGTTACAACAACAATGCTATGTGCGCGCTGCCCTGCCTACGTCCAAGGTGCGGCCGGCCTAATAAATTTCGAAACTCGCACCAAATTTTTCCAGTCCCCAAAAATATAATCACCTACGCCATTTGTTAAAATGTAATAGTGGTCGTGTGACAACCACATATAGGCGAATGGTTCCCAAATTTTTCGATATGACTACTTCCTGTGTCTTCTTCTTCATTGAATCTGACCAATCAAGAAGCACATGACAGTTGCTCGGACCAACGAATAAGATTGCTATATGGATCGGCAAGGATATAAAAGTCGATGCCATATACATGATCACACACTCGATATCATAGCGTCCTGGGAGTGACAAATATTTATTCTATGTGTACAAATGTTCAATATTTTAAAATAAATTATTTTGTTAGAAATTCAATAATAAGTATTAATATCTACCGTGAGTTTCTACACTACTTTAACAGGGTAGTTGCTGTCAAAATGCGTAGGAAGAAGAAGAATAGTGGTAGTTTCATAGCATTTTCGGAGAAGTTAGACTGCAAATATCTCGTAAACGGGATCGATTTGACAAAAAAGAACAATTTTCCCGTTGTTTGCAGGTGCGAATTAATAAAAAACCGCCGGCAGATCTCGGCGCCACGGAAACTGTAACCCCCCCTCCCCCCCTATTTATTTTTGCCTTTTTTGACCCCAGATTCGGAGTCAGCGACCCCCCAATGCCCTTTAGTTCGAGCCAGCCAGATCGAACCACTATTTCCCATGAAAACGGGGTTGCCAATCTGGGATGGACGACCCCATTTTTTTTGCCTTTTTTGACTCCAGATTCGGAGTCAGCGACCCCACAATGCCCTTTACAATAGTTCGAGCCAGCCAGATCGGACCACTACTTCCCATGAAAACGGGGTTGCCAATCTGGGATGGACGACCCCATTTTTTTTGCCTTTTTTGACCCAAGATTCGGAGTCAGCGACCCCCTCAGTGCCCTTTAGTTCGAGCCAGCCAGATCGGACCACTATTTCCCATGAAAACGGGGCTGCCAATCTGGAATGGGTGACCCCAATTTTTTTTATCCCTTTTTTGACCCTATATTCGGAGTCAGTCAAATCATTCCACTCTGTTCTAAAAGCTCCATGCTGTTAATTTCCTCATATGGCAGAGAATTTGAGTAATTGGAGTATGCGCTTCGTGAGTGAAACATTTGAATTTGAGTCTATACTGAATTACACAAATAATCAATGTTTGTGCTATGTGTTAACAATCACCACAGCCCAGTATGTCTCACAGCGCAGAGTGAGTGAAATATAGAAGTGTTAGTGTGCTGTTTGTGTTAAAAACTCAAAACTCACATTGCGAATAACTCATTGCGTCCCACAGATACAGAGGAAATTGTCTGGTTGTTGGTTTGGTATCGTTTTCATCTAAAGTTGAACTTGAGGTGCTGATACAAGACGATTACTTTTGTTTTAGGATGTTGGGCTTGCTTTACGTATTTGGGGAAACTTGAATGTGCGGTGCGACGTAAGCAAATGATTTTTGATTTGCTTGCAGTCAGCATAAGCATTGATTGTTGTGTGTATATTTGAGTATACTCAATGCGTGCATTGCAAACTGCATAGAGATGATCATGAATGGATTTATATGGGATTGGTTTGGTAGACAGATAATGGTGGTTTTAGTTTCAGATATAATAGATATTGGGATGGGCTGTGAATGAATATGAATGTAATACATATATGTATAGTATGTAATCAGAAATTTTGAATGAGCGTGGATTTTCTATGCGTTGCGTAGTATTTATGCGTTGCGTAGTATTTATGCGGGATCTAGTTTGGGTATTCATTTTACAGTGTGTCATTCTTAAATTGAACGACTCGGAAGCTATGTCGTTGTGCCGAATCTTTCGCTCATTATGTTGATTCGTTCAAAAAGAACGACTCGTTACTGTGTTACACATCACAAATTCACAGGACTGTCCCAAACCCATTTAATATTACGTTTACACTATCCCCAGATTACTTCATCTGCGCCGGCTGATTTAATCTGGAACTGTCAAATACATACAATTTTAAACGCACCACACCCAGATTAAGCAGCAGATGAAGTAGTCTGGGGATAGTGTAAACGTAATATAACCGTACTAAAGAGGTTGGTGTAATTTCGGATTAAGCAATTTATTGATAATCAGATAAAGGATGTCCAACATGATCGCCATTGGTGTCAAATCAATTGTTTTCGGGGTCACTCAGACTATTGGTGGTGACATTCTGAAAGCTCCCTGTCCTCCCCCCGGTGGTGAGTAGGTACTATATGAATGTTAACCAGGCCGAAGCGTATATACCCTAGACTTGTACAAACCTAGTGATACCGAAAGTACCAATTGGCAACGACCATTTGCGTTAAAAGTGAGTTTCCTATATGACCAGTTTATAGGGGAGGTTGGTACTCATTCAGGGGGATGTTGACCATTCTCAAAATCAATTAACTAACCCATTCTAGAAATATTTGTCGAGTTTTTCAAGTCATTAGCTTCATTTTATCGAAAGTTATCGCTTATTCGAAGTTTCATTTGTAGGGGAGGTAGGAGTTCCTCGGGTCAGATCTTCCCCATCATTGCCACCAACCAATTAGATCATGCTATGAACATTTAAGCAAAATTTCAAATATCTAGCTTCATCCTATCGAAAGTTATCGCTTATTTGAAGTTTCATTTGTAGGGGAAGTAAGGGTTTGTTTGGTTGGATTTGACGTATTTTCAATATCAGAAAGCTGAATCCTACTACCTATCTTTAATACCAACTAACTCATGATAGATAGATAGATATAAAAATTCGAGCTACTTTCCTAGCAGGAAGGCACTGCGACCATAAAGATCTATTGTGCCGTAGCTCATTAATCCAAAAGACCGTCCACCCTTCTAATAAAGGGCAGTAAGTCTTTAGCAGGAATCAACCTGAATTCTGCAGTGCTGATAGTAGCCTGCCCGAGGAGTGACATCCTAAAACGCGCGATGGCGGGACATTCGCACAAGATGTGCTTGGTCGTTTCCACGTCTTCCAGACAAAGACGGCATTCAGTCTCGCTTGACAGACCCATCTTGTTCAGGTGATATCTGACCAGGTGATGGCCAGATAAGTACCCCACTAGGAGTCTTAGGTGGGTTCTACTCATATGAGTAGTACCCTTGTGACTGAAGGGCATTATCAGCTCCTTTGATTGACGAAGCCCTGGAAGGTTATCCCAGTACTGTTGACGCAATCGTGCAAACCAATCTGTGATCCGCAGTTTGGCCGAGGCCAGTCCAAAGCCACAGTAAGGCTCAGGTCCATGAAAACGACTGGATGATCCTTGTCTAGCAAGTTCATCCGCAGCCTCGTTCCCCTCAATGCCCTGGTGGCCTGGCACCCAACACAAGAAGACTCGGTTTTTGGTTGCCAACAGTTGAAGGAGATTGTAACACTCCTTCACCAGTTTTGAAGAGACCTTAAATGAGGAGAGCGCTTTTATAGCTGCTTGGCTGTCTGAGTAGATAGCAATGTGAGCGCCGCGAAGTCCAGTTTCCAAGATTACCCTGGCGCAGACCTCAATGGCGTGGATCTCAGCTTGAAAAACGCTGGGCGAGACTCCCATTGCGATCGAAATCCTGGTGTTGGGTCCAAAGACACCTGCACCAACACCCTGTTCTGTTTTAGACCCATCGGTGAACCACTTGATACATCTAGGGTCTGGACAGGGTGTGCCATTTACCCATTCAGAGCGGTTAGGGATGAGGGCTGAATATTTTCTGCCGAAGCAAACCTCCGTGATCATGTAATCTGATCTCAAGCAGATCTGCACGTCAGGAATTTGATTCAGAATGCTCATGTGACCGCTTTCTTCACTACGCACATCGGAAGTTAAACGAAGTCTGAGAGCATTTAGAGCTGCTGATTCTTGAATGAATATATGCAACGGAGTAAGTCCAATAATCGCCTCCAGGGCTGGCGTAGGACAAGTGCGCATAGCTCCAGTGATGCCAAGGCAGGCAAGGCGTTGAAGCTTATTGCACTTCAGTAAGACAGAAGATTGCTGAGTTTTCGGCCACCACACAAGCGCTGCGTAGGTCACCATAGGCCGCACCAGCATGGAGTATAACCACTCAATTATCTTTGGGGTGAGCCCCCATGTCCGTCCAAAGAAACTTCTGCAAGCCCACATTGTGCGTGTGGCTTTGCCAAGTACATTATCTATGTGGGTATTCCAGGTGAGTTTCGAGTCTAGAGTTACCCCGAGACATTTAACTTCAGTGGAATAATCTAAGGTCGTGCCGCCTAACGAAATTGGATCCAATGTTAAGTTTCGTTTTCGTGTGAACGGCACAACGACAGTTTTCTGTGGGTTTACATGTAAGTCCACATCCACACACCAGTGTAGAACTATGTCAAGGGCCGACCTCATCACCTCAGTGATGGTAGATTCGAATTTGCCCCTGACTATGATAGTTAAATCATCCGCGTATCCGATAGTAAGATAACCGCGCTCATTAAGCATGGAAATCAGCTCGTCCACGACAAGGGACCACAAAAGGGGTGACAGAACGCCACCTTGTGGACAACCCTTTACGGCGTTCACACAAATGGATGTACTGCCTAGAGTTGAGTGAATATCCCGTCCCCGGAGCATGGCATCTATCCATGCAATGGTAGCGGGCGGGATGTCCCTGAGTTCCAGTGCTCTGGAAATGCACTCGTAGCCGGTATTATCGAAAGCCCCCTCAATGTCAAGAAACGCGCACAGCGCGATTTCCTTTTCACTGAGGGACTTTTCGATTGTACTGACAAGGCTATGCAAGGCGGTTACTGTTGACTTACCCTTCGTGTACGCGAATTGCATACGATGTAGAGGGCTCGACAGTTCCATCTTGTGCCTGATATGCAAATCAAGCAACTTTTCCATGGTTTTAAGGAAGAAGGAAGTAAGGCTAATCGGTCTATAGGATTTGGGCATATGTTCCGGCTTATTGCCCGCTTTGGGTATGAAGACCACATTAACTTTCCTCCAAGGTTGTGGTATGTACCCTAGGGTGTAACTTGCCCTAAAAAGTTCGATTAGCGGAGTTATTATGATCTCCAAGCTGTTTTGTAACAGAGCGGGGAAGATGCCGTCTACTCCGGGAGCTTTAAATGGCTCAAAGGATTCTATCGCCCATTTTACTTTGTCCATGTCAAAGATGACCCCCGATAAACTGCGAGCCCGGCTTACGGGAACCCGTTGGGGCCTTGCAGTTGGGCAGGGGTCACCATCAGACAGTACGGACCCTGGGAAATGAGTCTGAAGAAGCAACTTTAATGTTTCTTTTGGACCTTCAGTATACGAACCGTCTGATCTCAATAGAAGGCCGACCCCGTTTGCTGAGTCTTTGGAAAGGGCTTTGTGAAGGCGCGCCGCTTCCGGTAGCGACTGAATGCTATCACAATGTCTTTTCCAGCATTCTCGTTTGGAATGCCTAATGAGTTTGTTGTACTCGGTGAGAGCAGTTCTGTACTCATCCCACCTATTGAAGCGCTTGGCTTTGTTGAACATCCTCCTAACTTTAGCTCGCTTGCGGGCCAATTCCTCGTTCCACCAGGGAACTTTACGCCCCGACTCCACCGAACGTGAAACGGTACTGTCTCTGTAGGAGGAAGTTAAAATTTCATTGAGCTCCTCAGCTGCAATCTCAATTTCCCCTGTAGTGCTTATGGGGCTGACCAGTAGTTCCGCTTTGGAGCTAACTAGTTCACGGAATTTAATCCAGTTAGTTTTCCTTGGACAAAAAGTATCCGAGCGAATGTCGGATTGTCCTAGGATGTCAAATCTGATGTGTCTATGATCTGAAAGAGACACTTCGTCCGACACGTGCCAGTTCGCAATGAACCTGGAGAAGAAACCGCTAGCAAGGGTAATGTCGAGTACCTCTGCCCTTGCCGCAGTGACAAAGGTAGGTTTGCACCCCCTGTTCAGAACATTCACATGTTTACACATAAGATAGTCAAGAAGGCGCCTACCTCTGTCGTTGATGTCGCTGCTACCCCACACCGTGTGGTGTGCGTTTGCATCGCAACCGATCACATAATGCCGGTTTGTACGTCGACAGAAGTCAACGAGCTGCTGGACCTCGAGTGGTGGAATCTCAACATTGTCAGATGGGAAGTAGGCAGACGCAACTACCACTTTCTGACGACCGTTGAGCGTGGATACCTCCACCAATGCTGCAGCTAGATCTCTAGATATAAAATTGGTTAGTGGCAAATAGTTGACGCATTTGTCGATCAGAAGCGCCGCACGCGGACAACCAGCTAACCTGTCATATATCAACTTACCAGTTGTTGTGTTTAGACCGCAAATACGGCCACGGGCCACCCATGGCTCTTGAATAAGCGCAATGGTGGCCTGTTTATCGGCGAATAACCTGC
The DNA here is from genome assembly GCA_964017055.1 of Chloromyia formosa. Taxonomy (NCBI): domain Eukaryota; kingdom Metazoa; phylum Arthropoda; class Insecta; order Diptera; family Stratiomyidae; genus Chloromyia; species Chloromyia formosa. The sequence goes on along the minus strand of OZ024813.1, from coordinate 71,081,219 downwards.
ACACAGTGGCCGATGCTCCTATTGCGTGGTGCAGGTTCGCTTGAAGAACCTTAATGGCGCTCATGGTCCTGCGAGGATAGCGAGCGTTGGACTAGGCACTTTTGCTTGCCCTGTCGGGAACTGTTGCCTCCGTCCCTCTTTCGTTGACGCTCCTTCCGGTGAGAGCCGCTGAGGTTCCTCGGGCTAAAGAAGTCCAAGGACGACTCAGAGGGACTGTATCGCTTAACGGCCAGTCCATCGACAGTCTCAACAACGGGCCTGGAGGCTCCGTCGAGCAGTGAGCTAGTAGGCAGCTCAGAGGAAACTGTTTTTGATGCATTTGGAGTTGCATCACACTCTGGTTTGTTTTGTTTTTCTTTTTTATTATTCATAGAATCCCATGAATATCCGGGGAAAAACAGTCACCGACGACATCACCCGGTCTGCCGTCAGAAGTCTGGTTTAAAACTGGAGGTCGACAGGTATCCAGAGTTCGCATACTAGCGGCCAAGCAACCTCTTGACCATGCATCCCTCGGCGTATGCTGTTCCACCTTGGATTTAGGGTATGTTTATAAGGGAGATACCGCTCCCCGCCCGACCAAGTTTAGTCAGCGCTCATGGCAAAGATAAGATTTTGCCAACAGCCTGCTTCCACCCGTCACCACGCGGAGGTAAGGTACCAACTAACTCAATCTTACTTTAAATATTCGACCAAAATTTCAAGTTGCTGGCTTCATTCTATCAAAAGTTATCGCTTATTTGAAGTTTCATTTGTAGGGGAGGTAAGGGTTCCTTGGGTCGGATCTTGCCCATTTTCAATACCAACCTAGTAAATCTTACTAGCAATATTTTGTTAAGTTTTCAACTTGCTAGTGTCATTCTATCGAAAGATTTAAGGGAATATTTAATTTTTTGAAATTTGTAGGGGAGGTAGGTAGGACAGACAGACAGACAGACAGACAGACATGGCTAAATCAAATCAGGAGGTGACCCTGATCATTTATATATAAACATTGCTATACCTCCGGAGCTTCCTTTAAGGTGTTACATATTTTCGTCGTGACAAAAACAATATACCCTATACTATAAGTCTAGGGTATAAAAATGATTGAGATTAGTATCAAAATGTGAGCGAAGCATAGAGAGCACACTTTTTATATACCCTAGACTTATAGTATATTGTTTTTGTCACGACAAAAATATGTAACACCTTATAAGAGGCTCCGGAGGTATAGCAATGTATATATGTATATAAATGATTAGGGTCACCTCTTCATTCGATTTTGACATGTCTGTCTGTCTGGCCATTCGCACGATAACTTTCGATATAATGAAGCTAGAGGCTTGAAATTTTGGTCAAATGTTTATATTAGGATCTAATTGGTTGGTATTGAACATGGGATAGATCCGACCCAAGGAACCCCTACCTCCCCTACAAATGAAACTTCAAACAAGCAATAACTTTTGATAGAATGAAGCCAGCGACTTGAAATTTTGGTTAAATGTTTTAAATAGGATTGAGCTAGGCGGTATTAAAGATGGGCCAGATCTGACCAAAGGAACCCCCACTTCCCCTACAAATGAAACTTAACATAAGCGATAATTTACGATAAAATAAACCTAGCGACCTGAAATTTTGGTCAAATGTTTGTAGTAGGATTCAGCTGGCTGATATTGAAAATACGTAAAATCCGACAACCCAAACCCCTACTTCCCCTACAAATGAAACTTCAAATAAGCGATAACTTTCCATAAAATGAAGCTTTATAAGCAATAATTTCCGAAAGAATGAAGCTAGCGACTTGAAAAATTCGACAAATATTTGTAATTGGTTTTGAGAATGGTCAAGATCCTCCTGAATGAGTGCCAACCTCCCCTATAAACTTGCCATATAGGAAACTCACTTTTAGTGCATATGGCCGTTGCCAATTGGTACTTTTGGTATCAACACAAGGCCTGTACAACTCTAGGGTATATACGTTTGGGACTCCAGGCCGGTCTGGTTTCTTATGAGTGTTTCGAGAATGGTTTGAAATAACAGAGGTGGGTGAAAGAACAAAAAAAAATGCAACCTGAAATGCAAATACATTTTAAACGGCTGAATCAAAAATTTGTTCTTTCCTTTAATGGGTGGTATAGTAAACTTATGTGGGATGATAAACCAAGTGATTCTATTGTAGCCTGGCTCAATGAATAATAGGATTTGGGGTATAATCCCTGTGTGGTAGGTAAAGTGCCACGAAGCCGCGTACTTTATTTATTCACAGGGCTAGGTTTGCGTGTAGTAGGCATGTGACACGTAGATGCGCGCGTACACACACAACAGTTACACGCACATGTAGTTCCGGATACAACTATATGCAAATGGATGTTGTTTGCATGTACTACTTTGCCTTAACCCCTAGCGGGGCATAGCGCGTCAACTACTCCTGCGCGCCATCGTACACTGTTCTGGGCAATGGGACGCAACTCCCCAAAAGACTTACCCAGTGTCTGACACTCCTTTGCCACAGATCGACGCCATGTGATTCGAGGACCCCCTCTTGGTCGGCTTTGGTTTGAAATGGGGTTCTACTTCATGGCATGCAAAGCAGTACAGTGATCACTCTTCCGCAATGTGTGACCTATCCACTGCCATTTTCGCCTGCGTATCAATTCGTCGATTGGCATCTGACCCGTACGCCGACTTAGCTCTTCATTTGATATTGTTTCGGGCCAGAAAATTCTTAAAATTCGACGAAGACATGAGTTGACGAAAACCAGTTTTCTGGTAACTCCTACGGAAACTTTCCATGTACTGCTCCCATACAAAAGCACTGATAGTACCAGGGAGCGAAACAGGCCCAGCTTGGTCTTGATGCTGAGATAACTGCTCTGCCAGATTTTGGACAGCATGCCGTATGCGCGTTTAGCCTGGTTGATACGACGAGCGATGTCCTGCTCCGTACCATTTTCGGCAACAATGCTACCTAGGTAGACGAAGTTGTCCACCTTCTCCACAGGCTGCCCATTAATATTGATGGCAATAGGTGTCGGATTTCTTTTTCGCAACGGCGGGCTAAGAACCTTGGTCTTGTTGGTATTAATCTTTAGCCCAACCTTGCTTGCCTGCCTCTCGAGATCTAACGCCATTGCGGACAGATCCATGATTTTGTGGGAGAGTAGGCATATGTCGTCAGCGTAGTCAAGATGTTGTAGATAAGATGTCAAAGTCCATTGAATTCCTCTGTCGAGTCCGGATAGGGCTGCATGCAACACGTCGCCGATCACTATGAGGAATAGGATCGGTGAGAGGATGCACCCCTGCCGAACTCCACTGCGAATCTCAAAGTCCCCCGACACCTTACCTTTATGCAAAACGCGACATTTCGCGCCGTCATAGGTTGCCTTAATAATAGCCACAAGCTTCTCAGGGATGCCTCTCCTGCGCAAGGCCGCCCATATCCCGGTTCACACTATCGAAAGCCTTTTCGAAATCGATGAAAAACAAGTGAAGCGGAGAATCGTATTCAGCGCATTGCTCGATGATGATTCGCAAGGTGTTAATGTGATCGACACAGGAGAATCCGGATCGAAAACCAGCCTGCTCTTCATCAATTGTGCTTTCTAAGTGGGCCTTTAGTCTTTCCAGGACGATTTTAGCTATTATCTTGGCAACGGCAGGAAGCACACAAATGCCTCTCCAATTATTACAGTCTGTGAGGCTACCCTTCTTTGGAAGTTTGATGATCAAACCTTCCTTCCACTCAGTGGGAAAGGTCTCTGTATTCCACGCTTTATCAACAAGTGGGTGCAGCAAATTGGCAGTTACGCCTGGCGCTGCTTGATAAAGTTCGGCAGGGATACCGTCAAGTCCGGCGGCCTTTCCTCGTTTTAGTGCAATAATTGCAGTGATTATTTCCTCTTTAGTCGGGGCAGTGGACCGTATACGCACATTTTGATGGTTAGCTAAATTATCCATATGAGGGGGAACTTCACCAGAGGTTACACGGTTTAAGACCGCGGCGAAGTGTTCTTTCCACCGCCTCATTTGATCTTCTTCCAAGATAAGTAGCTTTCCATCACTATCTTTCACCGGATGTTGGCAGGAGTTACGACCACCTGTAAACTCCTTGATGACACCGTATACGGCGTTTAAGTTGTTACTTCTTGCGGCTTCTTCTGCTGAGGCTAAAAGAGAATTGGCATAAACTCTTTTATCGCGTCGCACACTACGCTGAACTTCTCGAGCTTTCTGACGGTAAAGGAGTTCGATGCTGCTTCGATTGTCGTCTGATGCTGCAGCCAAACGAACTTTCAAGTCCTTTCTTTCAACAATCCGCTGCCATGAAGCGTCGGACATCCAGGGCTTATTCCGGCAATCCGGGTTTGGGCCAAGGATGGTATTTGCGCTATCAATGTACGCTTTTTTTATGGCATCCCAGTTTTCGTTTATGTCACTATCTGGGTGACTAGTTATCTCAGCTGCTTTTTGCGCAAGATGGTCATTATATTGTTGTAAGACAGCTGGATTTTTTAATCGAGCGGTGTTGAATTTGCGCCGCCTGGATCTTTCGTCGCTGGGGCGGCGCACGGCTGCAATACGCAATCGAACATTAGCGATCATAAGATAATGGTCTCTTCTCATCCCAATATCGGCACCCTTCTTGTTTCGCACGTCCAGGAGGCAACTCTTGAATCTTTTACTAATGGCAAAATGGTCGATCTGATTTTGTGTTCTGCGCCGATCAACAGAGGACCAACTGATTTTGTGGTGGTCCTTATGCTCAAACATACCTATATAGGTAGTACCACCGATGAAGAGACTGTGAAAGTTGCAGAACTCTACAAATCTTTCACCGTTGTCATTACGATCACCAAGACCGTGTCTCCCCATCACATGTCTGAGCCCATAGTTATCAGCGCCAACTTTCGCATTCAAATTACCCATAACCATTATAATGTCACCTTTAGGTGTTCTGCTCTGAACGGCGTTTAGTTCTTCGTAGAAGGAGTCTTTTGCCAAGACATTGTCGGGTTCAGTAGGGGCATAACATTGTATAATTGAGATGTTCCTCATTTTGGTCCGGAACCTGGCGGTCAAGACTCTGTCAGAGACCGGCTCCCAGGATAAGAGACAGTTTCGCGCGGCTCTGGTTAGAAAGGAGCCCCACACCTGACTCACGACGACTACCGGTGGCTTTACCGGAGTACAACATTACAGTGCTGCCCGTTGGAGAGAGAAATTCTCCGCTGTTCCACTATCTTATCTCACTAACTCCTAAGATATTTAATTTGTACCTCAGAAATTCACTCTCAAATTGAAGAAATCGTGCGTTCTGGGGACCTTCTGATCCATTGTCCAGGAGAGTACGCACATTCCAGAATCCAATCTTTGTCATTGTACGATAGCCAAAAGTCGTAACCGTTGAGTCAGTCCTTATCCGAGGCATAGTTGACGTTTCGTTAGCATATAAAGATTTCGGATAGTGCAAGTTGCTGGCATACACATCCTGTCCTTTGATTGTCGGTTTTAACGACAGGCCCTCAAAGGGAAAGGCCGTGGTATTTTTTTTTACACCCCACACCACGGGAGTACCTCAACCAAATCATCGCACCGCCATCACTGGCGGCTTGACGTTGGTTGGTAATGGTCAGTGACCACTGCCGTTCCAGGGGGCGCCCACGCGGAGGACTATGGAAGAGGAGTTTTTGGTTTCTTATGAGAGTGTTTCGAGAATGGTTTGAAATAACAGAGGTAGGTGAAAGAACAAAAAAAAAATGCAACCTGAAATGCAAATACATTTTAAACGGCTGAATCAAAAATTTGTCCTTTCCTTTAATGGGTGGTATAGTAAACTTATGTGGGATGATAAACCAAATGATTCTGTTGTAGCCTGGCTCAATGAATAATAGGATTTGGGGTATAATCCTTGTGTGGTAGGTAAAGTGCCACGAAGCCGCGTACTTTATTTATTCACAGGGCTAGGCTTTGCGTGTAGTAGGCATGTGACACGTAGATGCGCGCGTACACACACAACAGTTACACGCACATGTAGTTCCGGATACAACTATATGCAAATGGATGTTGTTTGCATGTAAATACATACATATAGTATGTCTATTTTGAATAGGGCGCTAAACCATGGGTTCTCCCGAAACACAAAACCCACATACATCCCCCATTACGGGAATATAAATTGTCAAAATAACTGAGATTAGTGTAGGATAACTGGTTTTCGAAGTCGTTCCCCATACTTCCTAGGATTGAGTAGGCGGGCAACAAATTATGTATGTCACAAATAACTTAGAATTAGTGTCAAATTGTGAGTGAAGCGAGTTCTCACAGGTAGTAACATTAGTATAAATAACTGTTACGGTGATACGCGACCCGGAGCAGATCTGAAAGAGTAGAATTAGCTAGTTATCTATATTTTGTAATGTAATTGGGCGGCTATGTTAGGTAGGAGGGGCGGCATGTTAAAAAAAAAAAACGTATCAAAATCTTATCTTACCATTCATTTCCTGCACCGAAACATCGACGGTTGGCTCGTCCATCGCATCGCAGAGGAGCTCCCTGAAACAGAAATATTATGAAACAAAGAATTAATTCTAAAAACACGCTTTAAAAAAAATACTTATCTGAAGACTTGTGGCAATCCATCGGAATACGAACACTAACCAAAACAAATTGTTGACACCTCTAGACATCTGTCAAGCCCGACGTAACAGTGTGGATCATATGTCGATAATGTAGTTACAGTATATAGCCGGTGCATGTCCAGGATAAATATTGGGCGAAACCTTGCCTTTGTGCGATTGTCATATTCGAAATGTCGTCATCGATGATCGCATAAATTGGTAGCGGGTTAGTACCGTACCCGTACCGAGTTGATAAAAGGGCGATGATTCGAGCGGGATACCCTCTTTTGTTCTGATCTTTCTATGGAATAAGGAATAAGACGTTCAGCAAGATCCGAGATCTTAACCCCATGAAGAGAAGAGAGAGGCGATTTAGCGGAGACCCGAAATTATAAGGAAATTGTGGAGACGACGACGCCGAGGTGGAAAACGAGTATCTGAGAATGTGCATGGAAGTGTGCAAGCAAGTGCAACGTGAGGGAATTGTCGAAAGTGGACGACGACGACGCCGTGGTGAAATTGTTTGAACTTGTATCTGGGAAAATTGTTTAAATTTGTGCGAGTGGACGAGTGTCACGACGGCAAGAGCAACAGGTGCATCGTAACAAGTAGGTGGTAGGGTTTCTTTGCCGCCCCAAAGTCAGTGTAGTAAGTAAGCGAGTTAATTTAAGCATAGTGTAATTTGAGTTCTTTTGTTATTTCTTTTTTTTTGCGTGATCACGATTTAACGGTAAAGTAGAGTTTAGTTTTAAGTACATAGTTCAGTGGTATTCGAAATATAGTGTAATTGAGTCAGAACAAATTGTTTTGTGAAGAGTGCTCCGGGGTAATTGTCGAATTTGGAGGGTGAAACCGCAACTCTAGTGCTCGCACTTGCCTAGAGTCCCTTGGTCACCACACGGTTGGGCAAATTGAAAGTGCGTGGCGCCCCACGGCCTTGCTCCGCGGCAAGCCGGCACCAACCGTTGACCTCCATTGGGTTTCGCTGGTAACATAACGAGTTAAATAATAAAACAATATGTAATTAAAAAATTAAGAAATTGTATGATGGCAGTACAATCTACTAATACAGTTTAGCCAACCGACTGCGTATCTAGCCCCACCTGTTCGATCCTGCCGTGAGTAGGGATTATATCAGCAACAAAGCGGTGCGTGGTCAGAGGAGAAAAAAAATTAAATGCGTGCTAAGATTACCGCGCGTCAAAAGTGTAACTTTTAAAAATCTTGTTAAGGCTGCATGCTGGATTTTGTAATTAAAGATTTAGCTTTTTATCCCCTCCCTCTCACTCATTTCGTCAAAAATCCGAAATTCCTTATAGTTTAGAAGTTATGGCCAAAAAACCGAATTTTTAAAAGAAACTAGAGTATAAGAACAAAAAAAAAGTAGACTGAGGAGTATAAAAATAGTGGGGATCGATGCTCCGAGGCCCACGGGCATAGGGGCGTACAGTGTGGGGGGACAAATTTCGTCAAAAATCCGAAATTCCTTATAGTTTAGAAGTTATGGCCAAAAACCGAATTTAAAAATTATGTACAATATAAATATATGAGCTTGTATCACAGCGACGCGAGCGCTTCTCTGATTTGGGTGGCAGAACAAATAAGTATATTTTTTCGATTCACTACCCATCGATGCGTCGTCGCTATAAAAGTTACACTTTAAAAAGTTGTTCCCAATATGTCACGAAGCAATACAAAAATCGACAGTAAACTGAAACCCCGATATATATATGTATATATATAATATATATATATATATATATATATATATATTCTAAATGAAAATATATTTGGCAAATATAACTGAGGTAGTAGAATCAGCGAGTGTGTGGTGCACTATTCCTTGCAATTACAAAAATAAATAATTATTGATGCGGAAATTGGCATAATACCACGCCGCCCGGTGCCATTTAACTTTTCAACTATGAGACATATTAACAGAACAAATACTCCTGCTCCAGAACACCATCCATAACAATTTCTTGGTGTAATACGGGCAAATGTTCCAGAAAAAATGTAGAAAGAAATGCGCTTTACATTTGGTTTGAATCATGCAACATTTAATACTGAAAATATAATGTGGTCAACTATAGATAAATCGACAATGACTTCTTAAAAAAAATTATTGCATGTTCTTCTATTCTAGTATTAACCGGCACTGGAAAATACAAACCACAAACATGTTTATCACCAAATAGGCTTATTAGTTCCGATCATATATTCGATAATATGGTCAATCTGCCAGTTTTGAAAAAGTTTTTCAGATAAAATGCTGTCAACTCCTTTTTCATATTCCGAAATTGATTTACTTAACAGTTCATTGCGGTTAGTCTGAAATGACAAAAAAAAAACGATATATTTTTTAACAAGTTGGATTATATTGGTTAAGTTCATGTTGTTGTTGTTGTAGCAATGGTCGGAATTCGGTGTGTTGGTTGGTTACATGCCTACGGTTCGTTTTCATCCCCGGTGTTGAGGGATAGAAAGTTAGCTGCCACTATTGGGTTCTCTCACAGCGATGTGGGAGTCAGGTACATGGGTACAACTGGGCAGTGAAAGATGTGGTCTACGTCATGAGGGGCTCCATTACATGCAGGACAGATGTTTGAGACGTCCTGGTAGATGCGGGATAGGTAGGAGTTCAGTCGTGAACACCAGCCTGACCGAAGTTGGGCGAGTGTCGTTCTCGGAAGTCTTTCCTCTTCCGGAGATATCATTGGTGGTATGGACGAGAGAACTGGATTCGGACCTAAACCTGCGATTGACTGATGAACCTCCTCCTGATGTATCACTGCGATGGCCGACCTGTGTGCGCCACTATCAACGGGTACCCTTTTGTACCTCTGGACATCCTTTTCTAGGTCCCTCAACATGTCTGGGCGACGCGACGGCGTCTTGTTAATGAGGTTGGAGTTTGGGTGGCCACTTCGGTAGCAACCCACCAGGTATTGCTTGGCAAGAAACTGGTTGTAGTCCCTTAAAGGCATCATTCTGGTTTCCTGATGTAGATGGTCCTGGGATGACATCAGGAGACAGCCAGTCACAGTACGGAGAGCGGCATTTTGGCACGCCTGAATCTTTTTCCACTGTGTGTCACAGAGATTCTGTGGCCACACAGGAGCCTCATAATTAGCCACTGATCTTCCGACTGCTTTATACGTGACCAGTAGAGTTTCCTTATCCTTGCCCCACGTACTACCGGCCAAGGCTTTGAGGATCTTATTCCTACTACGCATCCTATCGCACACAGTTGAGGCATGGGGTGATGATGTGGCCATGCTATCCAGCGTGACTCCTAGGATTTTAGGATGGTGTATAGTAGGAATTGGATGATTCCCGATCGAGATTTCAAGCTGCATCTTGACCTCCTGCGTCCAGGTGGTAAATAGGGTTGCCGAGGATTTAGGCGCTGAGACGGTAAGGTTCTTGCTTATGAAGAACGAGTTAAGTTCTTCAAAATAACCGTTGATGTTTTCGCACATATCCGCTATGTTGTTCCCTGTTGCCAGAATGGAGCAGTCGTCTCCCCCCTTCAGGGGGGAGTCTTGATAGGTATAAATTAAACAAGGTAGGAGATAGAACTCCTCCTTGAGGTCCACCTTGTTTAATCTTCCTAAGCTTCGATTTACTGCCCCAGTATAGGATTGCCTGCCAGCGAGATAATTAGCAATCCATTTCACTACTTGTGTCGGAAGCGATGAACAGTTGATGTCGGACCGATAAATGGCGGACAGTGTCGTGGGCCTTCGACAGGTCAAGCACCACCAATAGTTCTTTGACATGAATGTAATGGCATCCAAGGCCGTGGTCGTACTGTGCATGCTTCGGAAGCCGTGCTGGTGATCCGCTAGCTGGATGTGGGCCGCAAGAACAGGTATGCTGTCTGTGGTTCGGTTGTGAATCTTCCTACGAATTTTGCGCTTAAGCCTGTCTGGTGCGGGGTGTTCAATAAATTGTTTATTAAAACGACTTGCGCAGTGGGTGGGTAGGGTCACTTGTCGAATTTTCACCGAACTGAATAGCGACGTTCCCTTTCTGTTTTGGTGGATTGGAAAGGGCAGTCGACCATAACTTGCTCAAACCTATGGTTAGATTGCAGTTATTCAGATGGGTGCCTCATTTTGACCTCCTGGGTTCGGCTACTTGTCTATGGATCTCGCAGTTCATCTCGTGGATTCTGGGGTCGTCCGGATTTACGCTCCTAATGCCGTCTCTCTCGTCTGCCAATTTGGCGCCAGTGGTTGCAAAGTTAGGCCGAATTTTCGGAATCCGTCCTGCAGGAATGAACTTCGCAGCCGCTTTGTTCAGGACTTTCCTTATGTTGGATTCGGCTGTACGAACGTCGGTTGGCGTTGACAGATCGAGGAATTTAGCGTTGGTATAGAAGGTGAAACCGTTCCAATTAGCCTTATTGTGGTTGACAAACGTGCAGTGTTCGGCAGATATGATGTTTGAAATGAGCTTTATGTGCTTCACAAACTGTAAACTGTTCGAAAACTTCGACACCTGCGCCGCTTGCATTTCAAAACGCAGACTACTTAACGGAGCAGCATTCTTGCACTGACGTTTTATCCAGAACAGCTCAGATCAAATTGATAATGTAATTGTGTGGTCTTAACCTGCTCTGTCCTGTATGGACTTTGAAAAAAAAACGTGCCTATTGTGTATCTGTGAGTGGAAGAAAGAATGTCGGTGTATCTCATGTACCTCAAAGATAGTACCGCGATATAAACATAGTGATTCTTGATCACTCTCTTTTGAGTTTAGAAGGGGAAATTCAAGTGTAGTGTAGAGCGCCGCGGATATGTGCTGTGTGTAAGTCTACACTGTCACTTTTTCGTGGGAGAAATAAGTGCAACGTTTTCGCACGAAGAGGTTAGTACCAGCCTTAAGGCGAAAAAAGGGGACTATTGGGTGCGTTCCCAAAAGAATCGTGAATCCTGTACTTATTCATTGCCCCTTCTCCGATTCGTGATTTCTCCGGTCAACGATACGATTCCCGTGCCGCCATGAATATATTTCACACACAATTTCCAAACAAAATGACAGGCGAGGACAGAATTTCAAATCACTATACGCACTTTGACGACAAAAAAGAGTTGTTTACGAATGGAGTGACAGTACTTGTCAAGAACGAACTGTCAAAATCTAGGAATCGTTAAAGAGATAATCGGAAAAAATTCCTGATACTTTTCGCCTTCTTATAGATTCAGGTATCGGTGTCTGAAATCGTAGCGTTTTCGCAAGGTATCTATGATACCGTGTCGACACGGTCCAAAATAGAAACGCAGCCATTGTGCGTTCGGTAATTGACATTTGATTTGACTGACGAAGATTTTATTCAGAAGATCTGTCTACCAATCCCTACTTTTTGGTGAAAATATTCATCAAATAACGAAGTCATTCCAGCAGTACTACTATTTTGCCTTAACCCCTAGTGGGTCATAGCGCGTCAGCTGTCCCTGCACGCCATCGTACTCTGTTTTGGGCAATGGTGCCAGGAAACGAATTACCCAGCGCCCTACATCCCTTTGCCAGGACCCCCTTAGTCGGCCTTGGTTGGAAATGGGGTTCCATTTCATGGCATGCAAAGGAATGCAGTTATCATTCTTCCGCAATGTGTGATCTATTCACTGCCGCTTTCGCCTGCGTATCAATTCGTCGATTGGGATCTTCATTTGATATTGTTTCGGGAAAACCATAAAATTCGACGAAGACATGAGTTGACGAAAACTTGCAGCTTTCTGGTAACTCTTACGGAAACTTTCCATGTACTACTCCCATACAAAAGCACAGACAGTACCAGGGAGCGAAACAGGCCCAGCTTGGTCTTGATGCTGAGATAACTGCTTTGCTAGATTTTGGACAGCATTCCTATGCGCATTTAGCCTGGTTGATGCGACGAGCATCAGGTGTAGGATTTCTTTTTTTTTGCAATAGCGGGCTAAGAACCTTGGTCTTACTGGTATTAATCTTTAGCCCAACCTTGCTTGCCTCCCTATCGAGATCTAACGCCATTGCGGACGGTTTTGTGTCGAGAGTGGGCATATGTCGTCAGCGTAATCAAGATGTTGTAGATAAGATGTTAAAGTGCATTGAATTCCTCTGTCTAGTCCGGATAGGGCTGTATGTAACACATCGCCGATCACTATGAGGAATAGGATCGGTGAGAGGATACACCCCAGCAGAACTCCATTGCGTCTCCATTTTTTACAACGTTTTTACGCGGACTTTTCAGACAGTCTTATTTTTCTTATTTTAGAGCGAAATATGTTGTAATTCTAGGGCATTCAAGAGAAAAAAATTGCAGACGGCGTTCGTTTTAAATAATGTTATCTTGCCTTAGCTCAGGGTGTATAATTTCGCGTACAGGTGTTAGCTCAACAAATTAAAATGTCGTACCAAGCTCGCATCAAATGAAAGCGCATCCGCTTGCGGAAAAAATAAAACTAAGAATGTTAAATATCTAATCGAATCAAAGACCCTTGGGAGGCAGGTAAAGCAAGTCTTAAAAATTGAATGAGGAAACAAACAGAGGTAATTTAAAAGCAAAGTAGTTATTTTCAAGTAATGTATTCTATGCACAATTTCTCAAATTTCACAAAATTAGACCTTTTTAGAGCCAAGAAGTTTCTAAGAGCATTGAAGAATTCATTGAAAAGCAAATGGTGTAAACATTTAGCAGTATTTCGGCTATCAGATGTCGCAGAGGACATAGGCTGATAAATAAATAAGTGTCTCGAAAGAAAGATGTATGTATGCCCCATTAGATATACAGTAGAGCGTCGATTATCCGGACATCGATCAACCGGAAGGTCAATTAACCGGAACAATTTTCATACATTTTTGTTCAAAATATGATGCATGGAATCGATCAAATCATAAGCTCAAATTCGCGGAAATACACCAGACTTCAAAAAACAAGCAATATTTTACTATACATATTAAACGAAAGACAACGAAATCATTATGCAGTTGTCTATTTATGTGTATCTTCTTATTATACAGTGTTGGAAAAAAAAGTTGCTCAAACAATTTTATTCACTTTTTCGAAAGAACTCTTTGAAGTAGTTAGAGTTACGATGTTTTATTGGCTCAGGTTATAACAAATTATATGTATCCTGTCTAGAAATAGTGGATTTTTTTTAAAGAAGTTCACTAATTTGGTGGTAATAGCGTAATAAGCAGGAAAGTCAAGTTTGGGTGAAAAAATAGGAAAAAGTTACTGCGAAAACAAAAGCAATATTTTGGATTTGGCGCGTGACAATCGAACAATTTGCAAAAAAAGTGAAAGACTGGATGTTCCTCAGTGTAATGTGCAATGATACTCGAAGAAGTTTCGGGAAATGGGCCCCACCCAGCTTAAGAAAGGCTTTAAACGATCAGGAAAAAACTAACTCCCTTCTAGATCGCTTCTTATCGTTACAAAGCCATCCGAACTGGTTAAAAGTTTCATCTGACTTTAGAAACGACCTAATTCTAGCAACGTGTTGCAAATCTCATCAAGTCTGCTCAGAAAAAGCTTGTAAAAGCTGGGTTACGTGCGTTGGAACCAGTCCATAAGCCAGACTTTCCGTTAAAAAATATAGATAAAATGTTTGAAATGAGCCTAGGAGCATGTGATATGAACTCAGAAGATTTGGAACATTGCCATCTATTTGTGTGTCCATATTTAAGCAACATTTTGGCGACTAACGAATCTGCGTGCGGCGGAAACCTCGAGAAACGCTCAGCGGTGAATGCCTTTGTAGATTCCATCTGAAATCTGAAGGGTTTAAGGTGTGGGGATTTTTTTCCGGTCACAAAGGTGGTGGAATATGCTTCCTCAGCTCAAAAGTAGCAGCAGCAGTTTACTTGCAAATACTGGAAAGTGAATTAGAGTCTTGTGCGTTAGGCATTCACAGCCATTGGCTTTCCTCAAATTTTCCGCCGGACACAAAATCTTCCACCGCTAACATGTTCCTTAAATTTCAACTATTCCGGAATTATTACAGTGTTCCCCATCTTCCAAATCTATGTTTTAACGGAAAGTCTGGCTTACCGACTGGCTTCCACGTACGAAAGCCAGCTTTCGCCAGCCTTTTTCTCATCAAACTTGTTGAGATGTGCATACCTGTTGCTAAAACTATATCGTTCCTATGGCCAGTTGAAGTTTTGGACCAGTTCGGATGGCTTTATAACGGTAAGAATGGGGTTAACTAAGGTCTTTTTTTTCTTGATCGTTCAAAGCCTTTCTTCCGCTCGGTGGTGTCCATTTCGCGGAACTTCTTTGAGTACCATTTCACAGTACACTGCGCAACATCCATTCTTTCATTTATTTTACAAATATTTCGGTTTTCTCGCGCCAAAATCAAAATATTTCATTCGTTTTCCGCACTAACATTTTCATATTTTTTTCTATTATCACCAAATGAGTGAACTTCTTCTAAAAAATTTCACTATTTCCTGAGCCAATAAAACACCATCACTCTAACTACTTCGAAGAATTTCTACGAAAAAGGGAATGCAACTTTTTTTTCCAGCACTGTATATTTAGTTTTCTTGGAAAACGATGATTTTTGTTCATTCGTCGATTAACCGGAAACTTCAGATATCCGGAATGGTGCCAGTCCCAACTGTTCCGAAAAATCGACACTCTACTGTATTCAAAATTAAGTACACCAATGGTATAAATCGTCAACTTCAATCGTAATCAGCTATGTTCGGTGGCGCCAATGACGGAAAATTACTCCTGACGGTGACTAGTATACCAAATCAAATCCAGATGGTGTCTTTAAAACTAAAAGCAAAAATGTCAATCCCCTTTAAATATTCTAAAATTAATTTTAGAATTAACGAAATTTTTCTCGCTTAGAGGCGTGATTTTCAAACCGTTTCAAATAACACAAAATAAATGACGGGTTGTCAAGGTATAAAAGCATACAAGTTTATATTCAAAATTATACAAGTATAACAAAAATTCCCCCTTTTTTTACGTTCATTTGAAATGTAAACCTCATCTTCCCTAGCGTTAGAAAAAAAAAGTGCCGACAACTCATCTCCCCTCGACGAAAAGCTATCTACGCCACTGATTCTGCCTCGTGAAAGCTTGCCGGAAGCGGGTGGCGAACAACCCTCGTTGAGGGTTGCGCTAAAAAAGGTGTCAAACTAAAGGACTTGATGTTCTCTTTCCAAAAAACCAAAACCAATTCTGTCTCGCGAAAGCTTGCCGGAATTGAGTAGCAGGGGCGGGCAAAGGTGACGTTTCAGGTTGACGAACAACCCTTATCGAGATTTGCGCTAAATAAGGTGTCAAATCAAAGGACTTGATGTTCTTTTTCCAAAAAACCCAAACCAGCTTCGCTCGTTACGCTCGCTCACAACCCTCAGTATCGCACAAAATGAACACTCGCTTCGATCGCTCTGCGTGGAATGTCAGTTGACATTATTCTACTTGACGTTATTACATTATTGGATCATCTTACAAAGCCCTACTTCAACGTTAAATATCAAAAATATGTGAAATACAATTTTGAGGGCATTATTCCAATCGATTTTAGGGTCTTTTCTCATGTGAATCGTCCCCCCAAATTTAGTGAAATTATTTTAATTTTGGATTAAATTTTATCTTTTTTGTGGTAATTTTTCATTTTTCATATTTTTTGGGGCGATAGTTCAGTAGGGGGGGGGGGGCAAAGACCTTTTCCATAGTCCTCCGCGTGGGCGCCCCCTGGTAACGGCAGTGTATCAATTCGCTGACGGCCAATGTCTTAGCGATAAGACAGTTTGGAAAAGGCAGATAGCTGTAGCCTGAATGGCTGACGAACACCTAAGCGTCTCAGGTCTAGTAGGATGGAATGACTTGCGTAGTTGGACCTGCTACATAGTTATGTGGGCTCCAGCACGTTTATTAAACCATCTGAAGCAGCTATCTCCGAGGCCATCCCCTGAATGGGGTTAAGCGACGTGCTGACAACTCGTCCTTGTAAAAACCACTCCATGTCAAGAAACCTGGAACAAAAGCCTCGGATTGGACGGATCAACAACGACGACCACGCAAACGAATAAAGGATTATTCTTTCGGATCCTGGAATGTACGCTCCCTGAACAAACCGGGGGCCGAGAAGGCCCTCCTTCAACAGGTCGAAAAGTACAAACTGAGCATTACTGCAGTCCAGGAAACAAATTGGCTTGGCAGCGAGATTAATGACAAGAAATCGCACACAATTTTTACAAGTGGCAAACCATCGGGCCGCAAGGAGTTTGGAGTAGCATTTATAGTGAACAATCACCTCAAACCGCAAATTACTGACTTCAAACCCATAAATGAACGGCTGTGTGCGATTCGCATCAAGACTCGATTCTTCAATCTCTGGCTCATCAATGTGCATGCCCCCACTGAAGTTAAAGAAGACGCAGTAAAAGACGAGTTCTATGCCCGCCTTGAAACTCTCTTCGACTCACTTCCAACAAACGACGTCAAATTGCTGCTGGGAGACTTTAACGCGAAAGTCGGGAATGAAAGTTGGCATCGGGGGACCACTGGAGGCCACAGCCTCCATGAAGAATGTAACGATAACGGCCAGCGACTTATCGACTTCGCCTGCAGCAGGAATCTAGTCGTAAGCTCTACGTGTTTCCCGCATCGACGAAATAGAATAAAACCGTACGCAGAACGAGTCATTGGCGAATATCAAAGCGGTTTCAGACCTGGTCGCTCCACAACCGATCAGCTCTTCTCAATCAAACTGATACTCCAGAGGTGCTGGGAATACAACGTAAACGTATACCAAATCTTTGTCGACTTCAAGCAGGCATACGACAGTATCGATCGTGGAGTACTGTACAACATCATGCTGCAATTTGGTATACCAGCAAAATTAGTGCGACTGACAAAGATGACGATGACCAACTCCGTCTCACAAGTCAGGATCCAGAATAGACTTACTGATCTATTTGAAACACGCACTGGTTTGAAACAGGGCGATGGACTGGCACCGACGCTCTTCAACCTAGCACTGGAATACGTCATTCGGGCCATGAATATGGACAACAGCAAGACGCTACTCATCAAGTCGACACAATTAGCAGCGTACGCCGACGACATCAACATCATGTCCCGAAGATTGGCTGACGCAGAAGAACTTCTGCATACGCTCGATACCGCTGCAAAGGAAGTTGGATTACGTATTAACGAGGGTAAAACTAAAATAATGATGCAATCGGTGACAAGGACACCTGCACAACCGAGCATCAATGTGGGGGACCTCAACATCGAGTTCGTGAACAACTTCATTTACCTGGGTTGCAACCTGTCAAGAGACGCCAACGAAACTGACGAAATCAAGCGACGGATACAGTTAGCTAATAAGACTTTTTTCTCGGTTCTCCCCATAATGAAATCGAAATATGTGCACAGAAACACGAAGCTCCGCGTGTACAAAACCATTATGCGACCAGTGCTATGCTATGGCTGCGAAGCATGGACCCTAACTCAAGCCTCCGAAAACATGCTAGACACTTTCGAACGTAAGGTTCTACGGCGAATTTTCGGGGCTGTTTGTGATCGAGATGGATGGCGCATCCGGTACAACCATGAGTTGTATGAAATGTACGATGAGCTGCAAGTCTCGAAAATCGTCAAACTACAACGACTTCAATGGGCAGGGCATGCACAAAGAATGGACGATGATCGCATGCCTAAGAGAGTAATGAATGCAGAACGGGTCGACGGAGCGAGACTACGAGGACGACCGAGATCTCGTTGGGAGAGCTCAGTAGGTGTGGACGCCGCGCAGCTGCTGGGCTCCCAAAATTGGAGGACGCGGTCACGTGACCGAGATAATTGGAGGACAATGATCCAGGCGGCCAAGGCCCGACGTCGGGCTGTCGCGCCACGATGATGATGAGTTCAGTAGGGGATACGTCGCATAGCCTTTGTTGCTTACTGTCATTTACTAAATCAGTGATAAAAAATCAGTTCATCAAACCCGACCTATGATGATGTTGTTTTTGTAGAAGTAACGCGTCTGGCGTTGAAAGGGTTTGGCAGCTCCTGGCCGTTGAAGATGCAACGGGTTGCTCCGCTGCGTAGAACCGGCTACCGCACGAACAATGATGATGATACTCAATCCCTAACCCCCCAAGGGCATAGCGCGTCAATTGTTTCATGTGGCCCAGTTGACGTTTCGTTGGCATAAACTGGTTTCGGAGAATGCAGTTGCCAGCATGCACCTCCTGCACATCCATGGCCATGAACGTCGTCGTGGACGGGATTCGAAACCGAAACGCCGGTAGTCAAACATGAGACTGATGCCTCAACACACTGCGCTACCGGCTGATGCTAATTACCATAAACTTTCGCGCCCACGGCAGACTTTTTAGTTCGCAGGAAAACTAAATAGTTTAGCCAGAAAAATAAAACGAGACCGCGCACAGAATGATTACTAAATAGTTCGGGTTGCTGTGTGCGCGGTATCATAAACCGCCGTGTGTTCTATTTTCCTGACAGCTATTTAGTTTTTCTGCGAACTAAAAAGTTTTCTGTGAGCGCGAGCTCTAATGGACAATATTGAAGTTTATTACATACAGTAGTACAAAAAACTTACCTTTAAGTAAATTTTCGCATGGTAAATGATTAACGTGATATCATGAACTATTTCGAAGAGATACAAATAACCTCCAGTTTGAGCTTTCAGTATTATAGAACGAATGTCCATCCAATTTGAATGTTTGGCCATAAAATCTGGAAACTATACGACGAATAATAAAAGGCAAAAATATTTACGAGCCAAAGTAAATACTCACATAATTCCTGGTAAAATGAGCATTAAAGAAGTATTCCACTCCGGATATGTTACTGATACGTTGCAAAAGAACTTCCAACTTCATAATAAAAACCGAACTATTCGGTTTTGCAATGGTTGGATCAAAAGTAGGTCCCGAATTCATCTGTTTTTTCTCAAATACACGAAGATCGAATGGATTCCAAAGACTCACAGGTTTCTCTTTAGTCTGATTGTACATGGTTGTTTCCATAGGGGGCAAATTGCGGTCACTAGTAGTTTCAAGACGTTGCGACTCAGATGGTTTTTCTGTTGGCGATATTTCATTCGGTTTTAAGTAAAACAGCGGACAAACTAAAGTTTTATTATCAGATCCGATAATTGCATTTGATTTGGCAAATTTCACTGAATTCACACCGTTGTCATTAACAATAGAAGAATTCTGGTCAATACTGGGATCATGTTTCTTCACACACGTTGAATCAAGTCCAGTGTTTGATTCCTTTTGTATAGGATTGTACACGCCCGTTTTAAAATATGTTCCGTTAGCTGTCGCTTTTCTCTGACTTTCTTCAGAATCTTCAACCAATGTGGAAAAGTAACTTTTATGTAAGGCACTGATACTCGACTCGTTCAAGCTGTCCTCATTCGCGAAACTTTCAGTGAGGAATTCATATGAATCGTCTAATAACTTCTCAATATTTTCATCGATTTCGCTATTTATGTTGCTAGTGTCTTTTAGCGGTGTACTGGAAACCTTTACATCCTTTTGCAAAGCTCTCTGACTTTGTTCCAGTTGATCTAAATTCAGGAAAGACTTGATTATATTTTCGACGAAATCAATAGTGGATTCTTGCCAGGCGGTGAAGCTTTTATTGAATTCTGGAGTCAAGGAGGATTTAACCCTACTTAATCCCTCTGCAGTATTATAAACATATCCTTTGATAATGATCCATGCATTTATAATACGAGTGAAGACAAAAATGAAATCTTTGACAGCCCAAGCAATTCCCTGAGAATTGATATTGGGCAAAACGCCATCTGGACGTATCAAGTCCTGTTTCATTCTTGCACACAGACTATCGATTTTCTTGAAACATG
This sequence comes from Chloromyia formosa, assembly GCA_964017055.1. NCBI lineage: Eukaryota > Metazoa > Arthropoda > Insecta > Diptera > Stratiomyidae > Chloromyia > Chloromyia formosa. The sequence goes on along the minus strand of OZ024813.1, from coordinate 71,060,752 downwards.
GGCGGTTTCTGTGTGTATATGCTAGTCGCTCAGCAAGTTCACACCCTCTCATAGCCAATCGTGTAAGCTGGAAGAGTACGAGTCAAATTATAAAATATTATTGATTACAAACTTATGTTCCTTCCTTACCTCCGCAAATTTCTCTTGACGATGGAAATTTTTGTCGATCATTGCCGGTCCATTAGAGACGGCCAAAGTAAAACTACTATTAAAAAAAAAATATAATATATCAAACCTTTACTAAAGCAGCAATTATACAGTCAAATATTTAACTACTTTATGTGTCAAATGTTTGACTAATAGTACAATGCAATAATTTTTTGATCAAAAATTTGACAATAATAACACATATTAATTTTATTGTAACATAGCAACAAGTTTCATGTCAAATTAATTGTATGTCAAATTGATCAAACTGTTTGTCTAATGGCCGCTTAAGAAGCGCTAACTTACCAAATCGACTAAAGCTTTTATTACTTATGTTACTATATTATACCGACAAATCATACTAGCTTTTGAGTCGGTAATAATTCTAGCGTGCCTAAGAAATTAAAATTACTTTTTTTTTTGGTTAATATACACTGCTCCACAATAAAAGTGGCGCAACCACTAATCTTCCAGCTGAAAAGAATAAAGAAGGCAAGATTGCAGTTTTTGTTACTAGGAATTGTGGTTCTCCCACAGCGACCTGGGAGCAGCTGGGCAGTTGAAGACGTGGTCCACGTCATGAGGCGTACCATTGCAGGTGTGACATGTGTTCGAGACGTCCCGGTTAATGCGAAACAGGTAAGAGTTAAGACGCGAACACCAGCATGGCCGAAGTTGGGCGAGTGTCGTTTGGATTTAACTCGAAGACTACGGTAGCTAGAGCATTGAATTGCAATAAAATGCAGCTTATACCTCTGCTCTTGGAAGCTTTCCTTCCTCAGGAGAAATGGCTGGTGGTGGCGCCGAGAGAAATACATTTGGACCTAATCCCGCAATTTATGATTGTATCTCCTCCTGATGTATTGTTACGATGGGTGATCTGTATGGTAAATTGCCTTGACCCCTCCAGGGGCATGAGCGCGTCTACATCTCTAGCATTTCTATGCCTTGTTGACGTTTCGATAGCATATCTAATTTTTGGAAGTGCAGTTGCTAGCATGCACCTCCTATCCGCCTTTATACTAGCTCGGAGCACTGTGAGAGTTCTATTAGTACCCACAGGCAGTTTTTGATCGCGCCGAGATTTGGACTCCGAGCTCTAGATTTGTATCGTAGAGCGGTGACCGAACGACCACGGCCACCGAGCGCGACAAGGTTCAAGAGAACCCTTTTGTATCTCTGGATATCTCTTCCAAGGTCCCTCAAATCACGCCTAACATGTCTTGGCGACGTCTTGTCCATGAAGTTTGGGTGTTCCCTCCGGTAACAACCCGCCAGATATTGATTGGCAAGAAGCTTATTGTGTAGTAGGGTAGCGTTCTGAAGTAGAATTGGTAGCTATTTGGGAAGTCCTGGTCTGGCTGGGACGTCATTGTCATGACGTATCTGTGAGGAACATCATTATTTTAACAGAATGTTAAGCTGTGATTAGAGCCCTGAAATCCGTACACATCACTTCAAGGGTGGTGTTGGAGTGCCGCGAACCTCTCACAGAGATAAGTGATATCAGAATCGTAACACGATGCCCCCAGCTAAAGTTGTGCAAGCGTATTGTTTCGTGGTCAAAGAAAAAATCAGCTAGAGATTCCTGTTTTTTCTTTAAATGTACCACCCACAACCTTGAAGTACGCCTTAAAAAGGTACAACTAAACCGGCCTTTACACACGGAGGCCTGGAAGTTGCATGATCAAGTGTACATCGACCCAAGATGAATGATTTATTGCCCTAAAAATTTTGATAAATCGGTCCCTCGGGGCGATTGAAAAACCGCAGAGCCTAAAAACGGCGAGAGAAGTAAAGGTAACTGAGCGCACCCTTAGAAGAAGAATGGAGAAACAAGACGTTCGTGCTCTCGAAGACCAGCCCGAGGTCGAGAACAACTGCGACATCATCGCGTAGCTCGACTTCGGTTCGCTCGCAAACATGCAAATTGCACGAGCAGTGGACCGATGAATGCAGAATATGCTTAAGAGTTGCAGATGGTCGCGAAATTGTATGGAGATGGCGCGGAGAGCGAAACCCTTCATCAATTAAAAACCGCACTGGTGGCCGTCTGGGAAGAAATATCCCAAGTGGACATAAAAACATTATCCACAACACGCCTGATCATCAGGGCCAGAGGTGGAAACTTTCGCTATTAATTTTTAATAAACTGTCTGAATATTTTTTTCTGGGATTTTTTAATAAGTCTACGGCATTTTTATACCCTAGACTTTTAGTATAGGGTATATTGTTTTTGTCACGACGGAAATATGTAACACCTTAAAGGAGGCTCCGGAGGTATAGCAATGTATATATATATAAATGACCAGGGTCACCTCCTGATTCGATTTAGCCATGTCTGTCCGTCTGTCTGTCCGTTCGCACGATAACTTTCGATAAAATGAAGCTAGAGCCTTGAAATTTTGGTGAAATGTTGGAAGTATGATCTAGTTGGTTGGTATTGAAAATGAGTATGATCAGGCCAAGAGAACGCCTACCTCCACTACATATGTAAAATAATTAAATGTATCTATAACTCCCGATTAAATAAACACGAAAAGCTCTAGCTTTGGTAGATTACTCGTGAGGGTAATCTTATACTCCCCTGGAAAAATAAAATCGATCAGTTGAAAACTAACGGTAATTTTCTTACAAAGAGCCCCGTACTACCCTACTTTTCAGGTTTTTTGTCCATAACTCTTGAACCCATTGACGTAGACATCTGATTTTTGGCATGTAACCCTGAAGTGAGAAGCTGCTTAGGTTTTAGTAAGTTGGGCATAATCAGATCAAAGGAACGCCTACCTCCCCTACAAAGTTCAAAAAATTAAATATTATTTTAATTACGATAACTTTCGAGAGAATGATACTAGCGAATTGAAAATTTGGTAGAATGTTGGCAGGCAGTAAGGTCTTATTAGTTGGTACTGAAAACGGGCAAGATCCGACCCAAGGAACCCCTACCTTCCTTATAAATGAAACTTCAAATAAGCGATAACTTCTGATAGAATGAAGCCAGCAACTTGAAATTTTGGACAAATGTTTGAAGTGAGATTGAGTTAGTTGGCATTAAAGATGGGTAAGATCCGACTTAAGGAACCCCTACCTCCCCTAGAGATGACACTTAAAATAAGCGATAACTTACGTCAAAATAAAGCTAGCGACTTAAAATTTTGGTCAAATGTTTGTAGTAGGGTCCAGTTAACTAATATTGAAAATACGTAAAATTCGACCAACGAAACCACTACTTCCCCTACAAATGAAACTTCAAATAAGCGATAACTTTCGATAGAGTGAAGCTAGTGACTTAAAACTTTGTTTGTATGTTTGTAGGGTGATATAATTGGTTGGTGGCAATGATGGGCAAGATCCGACCCAAGGAACCCCTACCTCCCCTACAAGTGAGACTTCAAATAAGCAATAATTTTCGATGGAATGAAGCTAGCGACTTCAAGTCGCTAGCTTCATTCCATCGAAAATTCAACAAATATTTGTAGAATGGGTTAGTTAATTGATTTTGAGAATGGTCAAGATCTCCCTGAATGAGTGACAACCTCCCCTATAAACTGGCCGTATAGGAAACTCACTTTTAATGCAACGACCATATGTTGCCAATTATTACGTTTGGTGTCACCACTAGGTCTGTACAAGTCTAGGGTATATACGCTTCGTACTTTTTATTTTGTTAATTCATCAGTTTTATTTGAGTTCCGAAAAGTCACTAAACTTTTCAAAAAACAAAAGCGAGAGTTTATTTTATTTTATAATATAATATTATTTATTATAATAAACGAAAAAAACGTGCTTGGGCCACATTCCGTACTGTTAAAGCGGTGATTTCGTATAAAATAAAATTAGGAGCAGGAACATAATTCAGTTCATTTGCGGCAGGAAAAAAATTATAAATCTGTTCCTGGCGCTATAGCGCTATACTACAGAAAACAATAAATTTCTGTTGTGTTTCTGTTCCTAGTTCTGTTGTATGCGAAATCGCCGCTTAAGTGTACATATATACATATTAACGAATATTGTAAGGACAAGACGAATCAGCGAAGCAAGACTGAGAGGAAGACCCTAGAGCACATTGGAAAGACTCAGTAGAAGCGGATGCTGAACAATTGCTGGGCTTCCGAAATTCTAGGAGGCGGTCACTTGACCCAGAGATAATTGAAGGGTAAGGCCGGTGGTATCCGGGTTTTTTCCAAAAAGCACCAGTGATGAGGGAGCTTGTAAGCAGTGAAAACAATTCAAAATCAACCAGACCGAAGCTTCGCTTCGGCCTGGAGTACGGAATGTATATACCCTAGACTTGTACAGACCTAGTGGTGATACCAAAAGTACCAATTGGCATTAAAAGTGAGTTTCCTACTTAACCAGTTTATAGGGGAGGTAGGCACTCATTCAGGAGGATGTTGACCATTCTCACAATCAATTAACTAACCAATTCTACAAATATTTGTCGAATTTTTCAAGTTGCTAGCTTCATTCTATCTAAAGTTATTGCTTATTTGAAGTTTCACTTGTAGGGGAGGTAGAGGTTTGTTTTGTCGAATCTTGCGCATTTTTAATAACAACCAACAAGATCCCAGCACAAACATTTGACCAAAGTTTCAAGTCATTAGCTTCATTTTATCGAAAGTTATCGCTTATTTGAAGTTTCATTTGTAGCGGAGGTAGGAATTCCTTGGGCCAGTTCTTGCCCATCATTGCCACCAACCAATTATGTATATCATGCTATGAACATTTAAGCAAAATTCAAATCTGTAGGTTAATTCTATCGAAAGTTGCGCTTATTTGAAGTTTCGTTTGCAGGGGGAGTAGGGGTTTCTTGGGTCGGATCTGGGCTATCTCTAACACAAACTAACTCAATCTTACTTTAAACATTTAACCAAAATTCCAAGTTGTTGGCTTCATTCTATCAAAAGTTATCGCTTATTTGATGCTTCATTTGTAGGGGAGGTAGGGGTTCCTCGGATCGGATCTTGCCTATTTTCAACAACAACCAAGTAGATGTTAGTAGCAACATTCTGCCAAATTTTCAATTTGCTAGTATCATTCTATCGAAAGTTATCGGAATTAAAGCAATAATTAATTTTTTTTAAATTTGTAGGGGAGGTAGGTGTTCCTTTGATCTGATTACACCCAACTCACAAGAACGGAAGCAGCTTCTCACCTCAGGGTTACATGCCAAAAATTAGGTGTCTACGTCAATTGGTTCAAGAGTTATAGACAAAAAACCCAAAAAGTAGGGTAGTACGGGGCTCTTTGTAAGAAAATTACCGTTAGTTTTCATCTGATCGATTTTGTTTTTCCAGGAGAGTATGAGATTACCCTCACGAGCAATTTACCAAAGCTAAAGCTTTTCATGTTTATTTAATCGGAAGTTATAGATACATTTAAATATTTTACATACGTAGGGGAGGTGGTAGGCGTTCTCTTGGCTTGATCATACCCATTTTCAATACCAACCAACTAGATCATACTACCAACATTTGACCAAAATTTCAAGGCTCTAGCTTCATCCTATCGAAAGTTATCGTGCGAACGGACAGACAGACAGACGGACAGACAGACAGTCAGACAGACAGACAGACATTGCTAAATGGAATCACGAGGTGACCCTGATCATTTATATATTTACATTGCTATACCTCCGGAGCCTCCTTTATGGTATTAAATATTTTCATCGTGACAAAAACAATATACCCTATACTAAAAGTCTAGGGTATAAAAAATGGCTGGTTGATCTTTGCAGCTCCGAATTACTGTAACGCGATGGGCGTATACACAGTCGCTTTGGTCTTTGCTACTCTATTAGCTCGTTGCTTGAAATAACCTTTGAACCACCCTCCAAATTATTAGCCTGGTCAGACTGAACATCTAGCTGTCGTGTAGGCTATCAAAGAGATAAAATTTGTATATTATGACTGGGGGAGATGAGGCGAATGCAGTAGACTACAGTTGCAGGCATTTTGAGTCCTTTGGAGAGGAAAAAGCATGTTCTTCGCAAGGAAGCGATGTCTAGGCAAGATAGATATTGTTGCGTGTACGGAGTGGGTATCTTTTACGACCCACACTGTACTAATCTCGAATGATCGATAACAAGTATCAGCTGACTAGCCACTAGCCGATTCTCGAACCTTCGTTGAGTAGTGCAACCCGAGACTCGAACATCTCGAAAAATCTCGAGTCTTCGTTAATTGACGAAAGCATGGATTTCCAACTATAAAAGGCAGATGTCACCGAAGGAGAGAAGAAGTAGTCAGACTCGACACTCAGTGGCGATTGGATCGCTATAAAGCGAGAGGTAGTGCCGTCGTTGTTGTTATTGCTAGTTTTAACGTTTGTTGTTAGTACGCGTGTGTAGTTTGTTTTGTAAATAAAGTGTGTGTGTTTTTCAATCGAAGTGTTTCATTATTCAGCACAAGAATATCTAACGAACCTGGTTTCGTTCAACAGAGGAAAAATTACAATTGGTGTCAGAAGTGGGATATTCGCGTGCGTGTAGTGGACGTTCGTTTGAAAAGTGAAAGTCGTGCCTGATATTTACGGTAGTGTAAATAAACGGAAAGTTTCGAGAAACTTTAGAGTGAAGCGCCGGGAAGTTCTGAGTGGATAGAACTTGCGCGATCGTGGATTTTGTGAAAGTCGTGCGGGATATTTACGGTAGTGTAAATAAGCACGGGAAGTTTCAGGAAACTTTGAAGTGAAGCGCCGGGAAGTTGCGCAATTGTGTGTGTTTGAGAAACTTCGTAGTGAAGTGCGGGAATATTCTACGCGGGTAGAATTTGCACGACTGACTGTTGTGAACTTGTGAAGTGAAAAACGAACTAAAATGCCGGGTACTATTTGCGAATTGATAACCGCGGAGCTAAACGAACTAGCAAGACGGAAATCGTTAACGACGGGAAATAAGTCCGCGCTGTGTGCTCGTTTAGCACAAGTGATAAGAGCCAGTGGACAGGATCCGTATACGGTCGAATTTCCGGATAAGTCGACGAGAAATTTCGACGAATCGGGAGCGGAATAGGTTTCCACAGGGGACCCTGGCATCCAGCAGCTACTGTCGATGTTCGAGCGGTTTAGCGAACGACTTGACGAGCGATCCAAGCAACTTAGCGAGCTATCCAAGCAGCAATCTGAGTGGTTTGACCGGTTTGAGAAGCAATAAGCAGAGCAATCCAAGCAACAAGCAGAGCAACAATCTGAGCGGTTTGACCGGTTTGAGAAGCGATTTCATGAGTAATCTGAGCGGCTAGACGAGCAACTGCAGAATCAGTCGTCGGAAATATCGAGATTGCTCGACGAGAGGCAACGGGAAACCTCCAAGGAGTTCGAGAACGACCTCATGCAGGATGACGCCAAAGTGGATGGCGGGTTCGATAGGTTGCCGAGGAGGTCGAAGGATTGCGGAGCGAACCGGGGCGCGTCGAAACATCTGGAGTCATCAAGATCGAATCGCAGACACAGCTCGAGGCCGCTGCGGTGATGAACAGCCGGACCGATAGCGAACAGTCACCGAGAGTGGAGAAGTTGCCGAGTGAAATAACATCGCAGATGAACGAGCGGTCAGCGAGTTTTGAGGAGTCGCTAAATGAGACGACAACGGCGTTGAATGGACCGACAACGAAGATGACCGAACAATCGGCAAAGTTGAACAAGCGGTCGGTGAGGTTAAAGGAGTCACCGCGGAGAGTGACAACACAGTTGCAACCGCAGAAGGACAACAGCTTGAAGCCACAATTGGAGGAGCGGTCTGCGGGAGTCTGGAAGCTAAATGGCGAGAAGCTTCCTAGAGACTACATGAAGTTTAAACGGATGCGGGTGGGCGCCCAGATCGGAAATGTGTGTGACGGACTCGATAATGCTGGAAACTCGAGGAACGATCTGGAACGTGTGGAAACGTCGGGATTCGTTAGGGCCAAACTGTCCTCGAAGGTTTCAAGGGAACCAGTTCTCGACGACGTGGAAGTGTCCTGCACGCGGTTTGAGGCCGCTGTGATGATGGACAGCAGGAGCGACGACAAGTGTACTGCTGCTGTCAATGAGGTATTGCGATGTCCGACTACGTAGGTGTTGCAGAGCATTCCAACCCCACGGAATGATTCATGTATGCAGCAGTCAACGTCGGTCGCAGACTTCGGACGCCGGTTTGATGGCGTACATCGTCTGATGCAAGGACGACCTCGGTGGAGTGTTGATCGCATAAGGAGGTTCAACTTGAAAGTTCGCTCGATTGGCGTCAGCGACGGTGGCTTTGCATGGTTGTGCAGCGCTCATCGGAGAAACCAAATGTGCTCATGGGTTCGACAGACCTGGAAGGAACCGGACGAGATTGTTGCTTGGTTGGATGATGTAGTGCGTCGCGTTCCGAAGCGATGGAGGCCAACAGTGAAAATGAAGGCCGTGCATCTGGATCCGATGGCACCGCGTAAGCGGCGTTATGGTGACTTCTGTTCGGGACGAACAGGTCTAAGGAGGAGGCAGTGTTGCGTGTACGGAGTGGGTATCTTTTACGACCCACTCTGTACTTATAACAAGTATCAGCTGACTGGCCACTAGCCGATTCTCGAACCTTCGTTGAGTAGTGAAACCCGAGACTCGAACATCTCGAAAAATCTAGAGGTCTTCGCTAATTGACGAAAGCATGAATTTCCAACTATAAAAGGCAGATGTCACCGAAGGAGAGAAGAAGTAGTCAGACTCGACACTCAGTGGCGGTTGGATCGCTATAAAGCGCGAGGTAGTGCCGTCGTTGTTGTTATTGCTATTTTATTTTAGTTTTAACGTTTGTTGTTAGTACGCGTGTGTAGTTCGTTTTGTAAATAAAGTGTGTGTGTTTTTCAATCGAAGTGTTTCATTATTCAGCACAAGAATATCTAACGAACCTGGTTTCGTTTTGGTTTCGCTCAACAGAGGAAACATTACAGTATTATTATTATTCGGATCTTCAGAAGACTTAACACACTGATAGTGGGAATGGTATATGCGTACATATTTCAAGTTTTTCGAGAAGGTGGGTTGCTTAATGCATGATATTATTAAAGATAGAGCTTATTGAGATGTTAGTACAGGTATTAATAATAATTGCATATAAATGGTTGAAAGATAATCGAAAAATGAGGGGTCATGTTAAGATTTTTGTAAGGCGGAAAAGGAAATTTTAAAGAATTGTGTGCTAATTGTTTGAAACGACAATTTTAAGCCCGCTGAATATTTTATGATGTATTATGAATTATATATTTTAAGAAAACGAACACCTATGTACACCTATGAAACGCGATTCTTACAACTGTTGCATAGCAAATCTAGTCGAAAAATGATTAAATGAGGTCTGTTATCGAACATTATATATATATTTATATTATATATCTGCCCCAAATTTGCGTTCACGAATAAGATACTAATAAAGGAAGTATCATTAATGAGGGAATTCTTATGTTCTGTCTTCTCGCATAAGTGAAAACAAAAACGCTAAAAGTACATACTTCTAACGTAAGCAAAGCCTACTGGCAGATCATATGACCACAACTATATTTTAGGGACAGTTGCAGTGTTGTCTCAAAAAGGTCAATTTACAAACGAAAACAATTGAAGAATTCCGTAATTTATAACCTGTTTGTATCTTCATTCGCACCATTTTATGTTTTTTACGTGTTGATAATTGTCATTTCTTTTTAAATTTTAATTGCATAGTTTTGGGTCTCTCATTGATAATTTGGTATGTATAGTGTATTTGCGCAGGCTTTCAGAGAAACCCGACATTTCATGAAATGCAAAACTTCCTCATAAACATAATACCATTCTGTTGCCTATTTTGTTTTTCAGTTTTATTATTATTGGAACTCAATTCCTTCAAATTGTCTCTTCTTCGCCAAAATCTCAATATGCCTCATCTAATAATTTTTGGGTTCGATTTGTAATGCAACTACTGCTATGTAACTATTGTTCGAATCTCTTTTCAAACACAATTCACATCCCCGTAGCTATTATTAATATCATGCATCATACAACCCCTATTATCTACAGGGTGTTACTAGTACTGAGGCTCAAACGAAAATGGGAGATAGAGGAACTTGTCTTGAGTGGAAAATCGTTCCACACATTCTTCCGTTTTTGTACCGTTAAGGAGATAGCGCGATTTTAAGGACGAAGGATTTTCATCGTACCTGTGATCACTGTTTGATCTCTAACTTCTGCTGTACTTAGCGTAACGTAATAATTCTGGGCTCGTTGGAAAGGACACAAATTGTTCTTTCTAATTGCTATCAACTGTGTCAATCAGTGTTATACTTTTTGAGAAAAATTAATTTAAATTACACAAAAATAATAAAAAAATAGAGAAAAAATACAAAAAAGTCCTGTTTTCTCCAAAAAGGACCTGATTAACCACCAAATTTTATTACATTTTCGGAAAGCCCATAAAATTTCACTATAAGTTTGCAAACATAATTTCTTCATAGGTTGAATTGTACAGGAGCGGGGCTAACAGTTATCAAGCACGTTCCCTTCAAGTAAATCTGGTTTGACACCCGTCATTCGCCGAAGGAGTATGATTAATAATAGTGAGGACGAAATAGAAGAGCTGAGGTATGTATATTACGTTTATTTAGTTTATTACGTTTACAAATAATTTTAATCGGTCCGGTATTTCTTCCCCCATTTCTCAATTCCACCAATTATGCCGAATTTTTGGAGGAAACTTTTTCCTGACCTCATAGAGGATATACCACTCCGTGTACTGGTCAGATTTTGGTACCAGCACGATGGAGCGCCAGCGCATTATGGTGCTAATGTCCGTCGGTGGCTCGACGCGAATTTTCGGGATCGATGGATTGGTCGTGGCGGTCCCATTGCATGGCCTCCACGATCTTCCGACTTAACTTCCATGGACTTTTATGTTTGGGGGTATTTGAAAAGCATCGTCTACGCAGAGGAAATTCATACACGAGAACAGCTCATTTCCCGTATCACCGAAGCATGCGATCAGTTACGAGCCCAACTACTGCGTGTGAACCCCACCAATGCCATTCATCGGCGATACCACTTGTGCTTGCTCCACAACGGCGGACATGTTGAGATTATTTGTAAACGCAATTAACTAAATAAACGTAATAAACATACTTCAACTCTTTTATTTCGTCCTCACTATTATTAATCATACTCCTTCGGCGAATGACGGGTGTCAAACCAGATTTATTTGAAGGGAACGTGCTTGATAGCTGTTAGCCCCGCTCCTTTACAATTCAACCTATGAAGAAATTCTGTTTGCAAACTTATAGTGAAATTTTATGGGCTTTCCGAAAATGTAATAAAATTTGGTGGTTAATCAGGTCCTTTTTGGAGAAAACAGGACTTTTTTGTATTTTTTTTCTTTTTTTTTTATTAATTTTGTGTCATTTAAATTAATTTTTCTCAAAAAGTATAACACTGATTGACACAGTTGATAGCAATTAGAAAGAACAATTTGTGTCCTTTCCAACGAGCCCAGAATTATTACGTTACGCTAAATACAGCAGAAGTTAAAGTCAAACAGTGATCACAGGTACGATGAAAATCCTTCGTCCTTAAAATCGCGCTATCTCCTTAACGGTGCAAAAACGGAAGTATGTGTGGAACGATTTTCCACTCAAGACAAGTTCCTCTATCTCCCATTTTCGTTTGAGCCTCAGTACTAGTAACACCCTGTATATAGCGAAATCTCACATACTTAATATAAAATTTGTTAAAACTGCCTATTACCTAACCACACACCATCCCTGTACAGCATATTAGTTCGAAACGTAAATCCCCTTTTTTATCGAAGCACGTAGGAATCGAACCGGGCCCAGTGGATAGAAGGCGAACGTGCTTACCCTTGCGCCATCCGGACTACTACTACTACTATGTAAAAAGATATGATATCTCCCAAAAACAACACTGTTGTAAAAAATTCCCCGTCAAGAAAAACTACTCAGCCACAAAAAGGATTGATATGAACACAATACCGCCAAAGTACTTGTAGCTTCGCGCCTCGCTCTAGGGTATGCATATTGAACCCTGATTGAATTAGTTAACTTAAATTTATTAAATGTGCAAAATGGGGGCCACAAAAAAAATATACAATAAATTTACAGGTATATAAATCTTTTAAACACTAGTTAAATACTTCTGATAAAATTTATATAGATGATAAAAATATGTACAGATTTACATTATTATAAAATAATAGAAGTACATTTTCTACAGATTTCCACAGGATGAATTTGTACGGGCTATGTGGGTGATGGCAACGGAATGCAGAAAAAAAATTGTGACACCCAGCAATTTAGTTGGCTCCGATCATTTTGAGTACCCTGATTTAATAAGGCAAAACAAGAGGACAATACTTGCGGAGGATTAATATCGGACCAGATGATATGAAAAAGTTATCACTGGTGTGGAAATGCATTATATTAGTTCATTTATATTTTTATACATATTTTATTGTCTTCATAGACGTTTGCAGAAAATGCAACAACGGGTGTGACTAAATATACTATCGGAATTCGACATTTACATGGAGTAATGGCGAGTTTTCAGAAAAAACTAAATGAATTACAGAATAATATTAATTTTTCTTCGAATATGCCATTATACAGTTACACCCGCTATTACTGTTTTGGTGAGGCTTTACAAGAAAAGCTCATCACTGAACTGGCGAGTTATTAATCAAGTATTAATTGAGCAATAGCATACTAAATCTGGATACTAATTATGTATCTTTGTAGGAAATATCAACGATAAAAGGAGCATCAGCTACATTGCCCGATGATGATAGAATAGATAAAGCTGCTACCAATCTCATGAAGTTCTAAATATGTTATGAATATACCTATATAGGTATAGCAGTCAAAATTTGATGTCGTTAACCAGAATATTTGCAATTATTAATCATTAATTGTTGTTTTTTATAACCTGCATATATGTGATAGCACAGAAGGAAGTATCTCCGATCATGTAAACATGTATCATATATGTATATGTCGGAACAAACAGAATCGGACCACTACGTCATATAGCTGTCATAGGAATGATCGTTCCAAAAGCTAGTTTTGCTAGAAAAAATTTTGGTTTTTGTAGATATCTTTACCAAATTAAATATTATTCAATTGTATTTATTGCCAAACCACATTTCCGAAATTTGTTGAAATTGGACTACTATATCATATGACTGTCATAGGAACGACCGGCCCAGTAATAAGTATTTGTTAGGAACATTTATTCATTTCGTGTACCTCCCATAGGAACAGTGGAATCGGAACAAGCTTTACTGCTAATTTCAAAGCGTCGAATGGATCAAAATTATCGCACAGGGTCTTCTTTTTCTATATGAGAAATTAGCGTTGTAGCCGTTGCCTAGCTTGTTTTTCATAAAGGTGTTCTCGGATAGAAGTTGCGAGGGTAAGGTGAAAAGTTTTCGGCTTGACACAGAAATACCGTTACAATCAGCAAAAATTTATGTTTCCTGCCTGCGTGCACTAGTTCGTATGACAAGTTTCAACTTGTTCTCTCAAGTAGTTTGTGTACACGAATTTTTGCAGTAGTCGTCTTTCGTGTTTTTCGTTAAAATGGAGAAACTTGAATGGTAGCCGTTTTGGATGGATTAACCCCTAAGGAAATTCATCCGAAGTTAACAAAAGTTTACGGGGACTCTGCTCCTTCGATGTCAACCGTTAAAAAATGGGCAGCTGAATTTAAACGTTGTCGCACGTCCCTCACAGTCGACCCACATGAAGGACGGCCAAAAACCGCAACCACACCGGAAACCATCGGAAAAGTGTATGCAATCGCGTTGGACGATAGGCGAATGAAAGTGAGTGATATTGCTGAGGCTGTGGAGATATCGGAAGAAAGGGTGCGAAACGTCTTGCACAAAGAATTAGAGATGCGAAAACTCTGCGCAAGATAGGTGCCGCATTTGCTGAATGCCGATCAAAAGCAAATGCGCAAACGATTTTGGCAGCAATCTTTGCACCGATTAATCGGGATCCGACAGATTTTGTGCGGCGATTTGTCACCATGGATGAGACTTGGGTCCACCACTACACGCCAACGAAACAGCAGTCGAGGCAGTGGAAAAAAGCGAAGTCGATCGCATCTGCCGGAAAGGTCATGGCCAGCGTGTTTTGGGATGCAAAAGGGATCCTGTTAACTGATTACCTTGCAAAAGGCAGAACAATAACAGGTGAATATTACTCCAAACTTCTTGACCAGCTGGATGCCAAAATTCGCGAGAAGAGGCCTGGCTTGAAGAAGAAAAAAATAATCTTTCACCAGGACAACGCACCTGTACACAAGTGTGCTGTGGCGATGGGAAACCTGTGGAATTTGAGGTACGATTTGCTCGACCATCCCACCTATTCTCTTCATTTGGCACCCTCAGACTGTTCCCAAACTGGAAGAAATTTGTTTATGGGAAGCGCTTTGCATGCATTGAAGAAGTTGAGAGGGCCGTAGATGAATATTTTCACAGCCTTCCAGACTGATGTTGCAGAAACGCTGGACTCAGTGTTTTGAAGTCAAGGGAGATTTGCAGAAAAATAAAATCATTTTTTAACTGAAAATTGCAGTCTTTCATTGTCAGGCCGAGAACTTTTCACCTTACCCTCATATGGTGCAACAACCAGCACGGCGTTCCGATTGCTGATTATACGGAGTATGATCCTCTTTCTAAAACGATGGTAAGATTTCAAAAGAAAAATATATTTGGATGCTAATGCTGCTTTGTAGGAAAAATCATCGATAGGTGGAACATCTGCTGTATATTTCGATGCAATCAGAAGAGGTGATGGTGCTACCTATTTCGACAACATTTTACGAGATATGTTCTTTTCAAAGGAATGTAAATATAAAATAAACATCGAAGAAAATTACTAGTTCCGTAAGTATCAAGTTAAAGCAACGAAAGCAGATTTTAGACAATTGAAAACCTCCAATGAATTTATTCACAAAATAAAACAATCCCCCGCAAATAACAAAAAAAAAAACGCTGGTACCGCCCTAATTCTGCCGAGGACGGTACCAAACCAGACTATAGGGCCATATACGTGGAAATAATAGTTTTCAGTTTCTCTTTCCGTTCAGAAACTGAACTGAAAACTACTACGGCCGAATAAAAGGTCACTCATAAAGGAAAAGGGGGTGGATATCTGCGTAATTCTTAATTCATAAACCTTTACAAAATTTCCTAAAACTAACCAATCATTCGTAGTTCTCACATTTACGAAAATATTGGATTATGTTTTCTCCTTATACAGTTTGTATGTTTTCATTTTCTCTAAAAACTGTTATTTAAACAATGCCTGCGTTCAGAAGTTACCGAAGAGCACGAACTGCTCGCGAGCAGTTCCGGAACTTGTCGATTATGCAGTCTGTGCCTGCTGAACGCGACTCTCGTTGTCACACACTTCATATGAAAGTCAAGAAGAAGAAGAAGAAAAGTGCGAGCGGTGAGCAGAAATTTTTCCTGCTCGGTGATCAATTGATCATGATCAGTTGAGTGGAAGTTGCTCAGTATCTTCTGAGCCCACACAATGGCTGCATTCAGCAGTTACCGAGCAACTTCTGCTCAGGTGATCATCAAGAAGTATTTCTTCTCACTGCTCGCGCTTTTCTTCTTCTTCTTTCTCCTTGACTTTCATATAAAGAGTGTGTGACAACAAGAGTGGCGTTCAGCAGGCGCAGACTGCATAGCCGACAAGTTGCGGAACTGCTCGCGAGCGGTTCCGATTGCTCGGTAGTTTCTGAACCCATCCAATATTAACCATATGTATTTATTGGTTGGGTTGAGAAGCTACCGAACAATAAACTTTGCGATCCGTCGTCAGATTGATCTGGACGTATTTCGGCCACAATCTAATTAAGGGTTAAAATTTTTATTTTAAAGTCGCACCAAATCGTGGCAGCCCCTACGCCACTGCTGGAAATGTGATACTATTGGTGTGACAAACACATAAAAGCAAATTGTTCCCTAGATTTTTGATAGTTTCGTTTCTCGTTATCCTCTTCTTCGTTGATCTCAACGACATGTGGCTCCAACAAGACGGCGCGGTGCTAGATGCGTCGATTGGCCACCGAGATAGTGTGATTCAATGCCATTAAACTTTTCTTGTGGGGATACGTTAAATCATAGGTCTATGTGAATAAGGCAATTAATTATCCTGTCGACTCAGCTGTGAATGGTAGCTGAGTCAATGGGAGACCGGTGAAAAAAGCAACGGCATGAATATGTTCGTGGGAGGAATCGAATCTGCGACTGTATACGCTTCCTCTCAGCTGGGTATCGTTCTAATGAACTCAGCCCGAAGTAATACCTTCAGATAAGGAAGTTCATTGGCTGGATTATCGATTGCAATTCTTATGCCGGGTTTCCACCAAAGAGACAGTTTTGAAAAACACGGACAAAAACTGTTTTTCTGAACAAAAACACAAATGTTCTGTAAAAACTGAACAGTTTTGAAAACATTTGTGTCTCTAAAAAACTGTTTTAGGAAGCAAAACATGTTCCCATCGCGAATGGGAAAATGTTCTTTTTTTCTAGAACAGATCAAAGGAAAACACATTTGTTCTTGTTTTTTGTCTGGTTGATTGAAACACGTGTTTTTGTATTCTGCGACAGCATCCAAGTATACAATCAGTTGCCATTTTAAAAGTTCAAGTTATATAACTTTTAGCTTTTTTTTTAATTGAGAATTGACATAATATTTCCGGTTTTTTTTCTGTTTTAGATGTCATTTATTAAAAAAAGCCATAGCTTATTATGAAATCTTCGTTGTCTGACATTTTTTGGGATACATGTTGAACAAGATAAACAGAACTAGAAACAAAACAAGTCTGTTCAGTTGAAACAGTTTGTTTACATAAAACAGAACTGCTTTCAGAAAACAAAACTTATTTCTGTTTTTGTTTTTGAGAACAAAACTGTTTTTCAAAACTGTCTCTTTGGTGGAAACCCGGCATTAGGGAACCAAATAAGCAACCGAAAGCTATCTCAACTAATGTGTGCCGCTCGTTTGGAAAATATTTTTTTCTCAGTTTTATTTTCTCGGCATTTGAGGCTTCCTTGGCCGGACGAACTTTTCTAATTACCTGTAAAGCCCGAAGTCCAACAATCCGCCGCGCCACCGGACCAAACCAAATTCCTAGCCCCAAGCTTGTATGAAGTTTAACACTGTGGGGAAAATGCTCAAACTAATCATATCTCATTTCGAAATCTACTCTCTACTCTACACTTCTCGAAATATTAGAAATGAATTCAGTAGATATTTTCCAAACATATTTCTTTTTAAAGCCTGGTATACAGTTCGTCGTAGAATGAAAACTGCCGTGAAATCTCGTGCAAAATGTACGCGAAAATGTCCACTGGTCTGAAATTTTTATATGGATTTCACGGCACTTTTCATTTTCATTTCACGAAGAACTTTATACTAGGCTTAAGCATGTAATCGATTGAGCAATTTTAGCGATTTTTTATGAATTGTACTTACCCAGGATTTTTTTGAACATCTTTCATAATACTCACATCAGTATCACAATCGTTTTCTTTTGATGGGCTCTGTACAGGAACATGTCTATACGGCGAATCCACTATTTACCGATTTTAATAATTGACCAGCTAGGTAACTTGATTTCAAATTATTACCGTGCTTTGTAACAGCTTCCGACTCTACTGGTACTTTTAACATCGACATGTCATTCCACGTATTGATTTTAACAGGATTGTTCTGATTCATACATTGCAAACTGATTTGGATGTTCGTATTGCTCGACTCCGTCTTTCTGGCATTCGAACCAGTTCTAGGAATGTATCGTCTGTAAACACAACACAGGTTCCATCACAATTTCATTTTTTCAAATAAAATATACATGTACTTACAAATGTTCATATTGGGATAGAATAGGGCTGGCCGGATACAGAGGGGTGAGTGCATATGTTGTGGGAAATATTGCGACGCCGGTGGGACCAATTGGTGACATGGACTGATTGTAGGGCCAATAAGACGGGAAATCTGCAGGGAAATACATAATTAACATTTTTGCGTTTGGTGAATTTTTCGGGCTATCATGCCCGTGTCCGTCCATAGGTCATCGATCGAGCCTGAGCCTCTATCGAGATGGAAAAATTAGACGGGCTGAGCGCACGACTTAATCGAGTTAAGCCATGCGACTTAAATCTGTTTGAATAATCATCCATGGTACTGAGAATACAGATACATAGGATACAAGAATGCAATAATACAATTGGGGATGCAAATACTGGTTAACTGAAATTCTTACCTTGCGATATCATGTTGTACATTCGTAACCATTCCAAATTGCTTGAATTACTTGATCCAGAGGAATTCAGATGACTAGAAACTGGAACATCACTCGCGCCACCGGTTCGTACTTCACTGCCAAATGGAATGTTCATTGCAATCTTCAGGTGCAATCTACGCTAGCTTCACGAAATATCTATCTTAAATAAATATGAATGAAGTTCAGACCTCCATCGGAACAAAGTGATCCGGCATTGCACTTACCTATCACGATTACCACTTTCTTGAAATCCACAGGATTGTTCTGATTCATACAATCCAAATGAGGACCTACTAAAAATAAGTGAAAACCCATTTTTCAGTTTGTGGAAAACAAAAGTAAAACAAAGCACGGCCGACTTGGATAGCATAGCATCGCTCTGGGTAAACTAGTAAATAGGACCATGAATAAAGCGGCTCATACACGGGCCAAAGGTTGAGCAAAATCCTTCAACCATTTGGCAGTTGGGCAATAATATTTCTGTGTATGCTGTATGGCCGTTATTGGTTGCGGTCCTACGAGCGGATCATGTAAAATATGTACGGGCAATGTCAATTTTTTGATCAATGCTCGGCTGTTGTCATATCCATTGATATACAAGAAAAGGATGATGGCTGAATTAGAGTATGCGCGAACAACGCGGCTTCTGCTGCCAAATAAAGTTGAACCAATGTATTTCATATGGCGATAAGTATACTGTGCGCGAACAACACGTCGCTCACGTCGCGAAAGTTGAGATGAGTTCAACTTTGTCGCAATCAACGAGCCGCGAAATATCAATTCACAATAGGCATGTGGTTTAAAACTGTGGGTGATCATTTGTTTTGTTGTGAGTTACTGTTATGCGCTTGGAAGTGCATGTTTCTATTCTTAATTCAAAAAAGTGTTTCAAGTTTGTTAGGAAGCCAGTTTTTCACAGCTCAAGTGTGTCAAAAGAACGCGAACAAGAGATTTGACTATAACTGGCTGAACAGCTGATTTTCGTTGACTGCGACTTGGGGACGTAATTCGCGCACAGTATAATTCCGAGGTGAAGTCCAAAGTACATATGTGTGAGCTATATGTGAAAAGAACTCAACTGTTGTTTTTTCTACAATCAGCTGTTTCTACTTTTGATGACATTTCTAGACGTCATTTTCGTGCTGTGAAGGCCGGTTGACACGTTCAAAGTACACTTTGGCAAAGTACGTTGACAACCTACTTTGAGGTTACTTTGAACGTGTCAACCCCCTTTCAAAGTACTTTGAAGTCTCTAGCGTCCCATCAAGGCCGGTTGACATGTTCAAAGTACACTTTGTCAAAGTATGCTTTGGAACGAATATCGATCATTGTGAATTACCACTTTGCCACTTGCCAAAAACGCTGGATTTAGCATTTCTAGGAAATTCAAAACACACTATTCAGCCCACGATAAATTGAATAAAAGCCACCAACACCTCAATATTTCCCGCTCCAACAACTTTTTTCTGTGAACTTATCGATTTACAATCAATTCTTTGATGGAAAGTTGAGCACCATCCTACTCTGTTTGATGGGACGCTAGAGACTTCAAAGTACTTTGAAAGGGGGTTGACACGTTCAAAGTAACCTCAAAGTAGGTCGTCAACGTACTTTGCCAAAGTGTACTTTGAACGTGTCAACCGGCCTTCAAACAGAGTAGGATGGTGCTCAACTTTCCATCAAAGAATTGATTGTAAATCGATAAGTTCACAGAAAAAAGTTGTTGGAGCGGGAAGTATTGAGGTGTTGGTGGCTTTTATTCAATTTATCGTGGGCTGAATAATGTGTTTTGGTGTGAATTTCCTAGAAATGCTAAATCCAGCGTTTTTGGCAAGTGGGAAAGTGGTAATTCACAATGGTGGATATTCGTTCCAAAGCATACTTTGACAAAGTGTACTTTGAACATGTCAACCGGCCTTAAATCCAATTGTGTGATGTGAAAATTAGGCCCTAACCAGATTGAATGCAGCAGCAGCGGCCTCGGCAGCAGAAGCGGTGGCAGCAACAACAACAGGTAGATCTGTCCCGATGTGAAATATTTTATCTGAATTGTTACTATGGGGATTCACGCCCCCTGTCGTAAATATCGTAAACGTTGTATTCGTCGTAAACTTCTGTCATTCCCATAGAAAAATGACACAACTTTACGACAAATACGATGTTTACGACGAGAGCATGAATCCCCCTACTTTGTTTTGTACATCTGAAATCTGAATCGTAACTTTGCTTTGTACACGCACCATGGTTTGCGCTCCTTCGCCATCTGCCGGTAAATTAAGAAACGTAATGACATATCACGGGTCAAATCACAAAGAACTAGAAGATAATCAAAGAACTAGAAGATAATATGGAACGGGGGTTTGCACACAGAGTGTAATAACTCGTGTCAGGTTGACATATTTCTTGGCAAATGATGATACGGCCTGTAGGTATCTTGTCTGTTTTCAAATTGAAGAACTGGATTCATTGGGTTGTGACAGTTCTCCAAATTTGAAAACGGATACACCCACAGGCTAATATCCGACAGGTGGCGGTGGCCAAGTTACAAGGGAAATTCCCAACAATTTCCCTCGCGACTGAGCTTTGGGATTTTCCCGGTAGAGGGTCTCAGAGGGAAATTCTTTCGTCCACATGGGCTCTTCTGCTGACAGATTTCTAAAGAGACGGACGTCTCTATATAGGTACTCTCTACTCGAGGACGAAAATAGCACAACGCTTCTCGGAATCAGCAAGTAAGTTGCAACCATTAAAAATAAATATATACGGGGTAGTTTCGGGATGAAGCTGCTAATCCTTTACTGGTTTTAAGTTTTTCTGTTGTGCGCCGCCACGAGTGTGCATTTGACGAAAACCTCCCGTGATGGGGCTCCGCCACCGAACGTCAACACGAGGCAGAGTGCGTGCGGCAGGAAACCTCCCGTGCCGGGGCTTCGCCACCGAACGTCAACAAGTGACAGAGTGCGTGCGGCAGGAAACCTCCAGTGCCGGGGCTCCGCCACCGAACGTCAACAAGTGACAGAGTGCGTGCGGCAGGAAACCTCCCGTGCCGGGGCTTCGCCACCGAACGTCAACAAGTGACAGAGTGCGTGCGGCAGGAAACCTCCCGTGCCGGGGCTCCGCCACCGAACGTCAACACGAGGCAGAGTGCGTGCGGCAGGAAACCTCCCGTGCCGGGGCTTCGCCACCGAACGTCAACACGAGGCAGAGTGCGTGCGGCAGGAAGCCTCCCGTGCCGGGGCCTCGCCACCGAACGTCAACACAAGTGACAGAGTGCGTGCGGCAGGAAACCTCCAGTACCGGGGCTCCGCCACCGAACGTCAACACAAGTGACAGAGTGCGTGCGGCAGGAACCCTCCCGTGCCGGGGCTTCGCCACCAAACGTCAACAGGACTGCGCCCGACACGAGGCTTGCCGTCCGGATTGGAGATCCGTCCAAAAAAAAAGTAAAACAAAATTAGACCGAGGTATTTTGTGAATGTCCGTAGAATAGTAGTAATTAGTGTATGTTTCTTAGGTAGAAAAATAATATAATTTAACAAAAAGATCAAGTTATTATTTGTAAGAAAAAAAAATAATATTTATTTGACCGCGTACGTATTGGGAATTGTGCTGTGCATTGTGCTTGTCCTGTAGTGGCCGCCACCGGAAGTAGCAATCGTTAATTTGAATCCGTAAAGTAGCTGAAAAAGAAGAAAAAAAAAGAGACAAAATTAAATAATACAATGTAATATTTTTTTATTTTTTTCAAATTCCATTTAAAAATTTATTTAATATATCTATGTATTTTTTTGGTGTAATAAAATAATTGTATCAATGTATATTATGTGTTGTGATTAGGAGTTTCTGAAGGGGGTGTCTGGGCTCAATGGGGCCTCTAGGGACGTGGAGCCGTCGTACCTATTTCCGACCATCCCTGTCCCATCCGATTTGGGGGGTAAGAGGCTGGTCTTATCCGGGCCAGGGTGGGTCGGTCTTTTTTTTTTTTTTTTGTGGTAGTCTTTTTCGTAGATCGGGCTATTAAAGCACCTGATACAAGTGATGAGCTGTGTGACCATCTGTCCCGGACCTTAAGTTATACGACCCCGACCCGCATCTCACCGAACTGAGCTGCTTGCAAGCAGGTGCAAGGTACCGGTGGTGTTTTTGTAAAGCAGCAGCACTGATATCATTACATAAATGGCGCCCAACGTGGGGCCCGAGAGTTTAACCCTCTCGTTAAGTCCCATCGACGTGTGTTACGGGTACTTGGTCCGAATACCAGACTTCTTTGCTTGGAGTCTGACACCAAGCCCTTCACACAAGTTCCCCCAGCATTTTGTTTTCTTTCTCAACTCCGATTGAGACATTCTTTTGTGTTGTCCTTTAGTGGTTTGAGACCACGCAACGGAAGCTGGACAAACCGCTCGTGAATGCGGTACTTGGAAATCATTTCCTTGTGCTGACCGAGAGTGTGTTCCAAGTTCCTCCTTGCCTTTTTGTTTTGAATGTCTCATAATGTCGGCTTATACCTATACGCATAGTTAAGTAGCTGGATTTCTTTCTAGTAAGATCTGAGGAATTGTAGAATTTGGGCGGTGTACTCGCCCTCTTCTAACCCTTTTCGCGCGACGAAGAAATCTTAAGTGGCTTATACTTGTCAGTCGTATATATTTTTTTTTGTTTTTTCTCAAGACTGTTTACCAAGACCCTAGTAGCTCCCCCATGGTATGCAAAGACACCCCTAATTAATTCCTTGGTTTATTGATTCAACTTGTATATTAGAGTATTTATAATATTATACGTGCGTAGTTATTATTTGTTTTGTTGTAGCTCTACTTGTGATTGTCAGTAACTTTAAATCGCAAACTGACATCCGTATTTTTTGTTCTTTCATTTGTCATCATAACATTATCCCTGTTTGGTCGACTATGGCGGTAAGACGCAGTACTAAGGATCTGACCGTCATGGTAGAGGATGATCCTACGCGGTGTGCCATATGTAGCTCGGATTTTCGGTTAGGAGACCACGCGGTGCTGACAATTTGCGCACACGCTTTTCATAAGGACTGTCTGAACAACTGGTTAGTAAAAAAACTCCTCCTGTCCATTACGCCGACGTTCGGTCCAACCAGAAAGCTTAAATCCGTTTATTATTGAAAAGGATGATCACGTGGGGAGACGAGGGGCGAATACTCTGGCCAACCAAGGCGCTGTGCCCAAACCGAGACCTGTGACTAGGTCTCAAACTAGAGAAAAGTCTTTTACATCGCCTCCGAGAGCGCCTCCGCTTTTGAACAGGGACAAGTTACCTGTTCCTTCTGCCCCTACCTTGGTGTCCTCCGATCCCCTTTCTTTGGAAAGTTTGCGTACACAAATCCATACGTTGGTTGCGGAAGCTATAACCCAACAGTTAGCTGCGTTGCCTGCAGTTATTAGCCGACCCCATTCTTCCGTTCCTCCTTTGCCTTCAGACAGCCTAAGCACTGGTTTTAGTCAAGAACGAGCATCTTTGACTGGTCAACCACCCGCCAACTACCGTCCCCGCGGTAACCGACTAAATCCACCTCCGCAGAATTATATTCCGCCGCAATATCGGGCAGAAGAAACGCGAAGACAAATTCATTCGGAAACATTCCAAAACGAATTCGTAGAGAGTAACGGTGATCCTCATCGTCTTGCACCTAATTACTCAGATCGACGAGAGGCCTGGGCCGATCAAGATATGGGCCCTCGTCACCCTCGTTATTCGGCCGCTAACCGCTATCCAGACGATCGCGGGAGTAAAATAATTGCTGGTTGGAACCTCCGTTTCAGTGGAGAAGATCCCAGTATGCCCGTAGCTAAATTTCTGTACCAAATTCGAACCCTGGCATCTTTCACCTTAAACGGGGACCTCGAATTGGTTACCAGGCACTTGCATGTCCTGCTCACAGGCAAAGCCGCTAATTGGTACTGGCGCTTTCACCGCTTGGCAGGCCAGGTAGAGTGGAGTTCTTTCTGCGAAGCACTGTGCGAGCAGTTCCAGGAAAGGTTGTCGGATTACGACCTCTTGGAGTTGATCCGAGGTAGAAAACAGGGTCGTTCCGAAAGTTTTGACTCGTACCACGAAAGTGTGATGGAGTTGGTCGATCGACTTGCTCGACCTCTTCCCGAATGGGAATTGGTTGAGATCCTCAAAAGAAATCTCCGATTAGAGCTTCGCCGTTGACTGGTATATCTCCCCATACACTCCGTTCGCCAGCTTCGTCATCTGGCTTATAGTGCCGAAAACTTAGAAGCAGAGACCCACGCTTGTTCACAAAACCGAATGCCTTTTGTCAGAAGAAATATTTCCGAGTTGTCAAGTATGGAAACTTCTTTGAGTATTGCTCCGGATGCAGTGGAGGCGATTAGCCGTACCAACACAACAATATGTTGGAATTGTCGCGAAAGTGGTCATCGTTTTGAAGACTGTCTGGCTCCTTTTACAGTCTTTTGTTTTGGCTGCGGTGCTCCCGACACTTACAAACCGAATTGTGACAAGTGCAAGAAAAACCCAAAAAACTCGAAGGAGACGGGGGCGAATCTTCCAGCGCGCCCCCCGACTCAGAAGCACTAACTCCTTCATCCCCTAAGACCCTTGCAGAGTCTCCGCGCGGCCATGAGTCTGTTCACCATAGCTTCCTTCCCCTACATGTGAGGTGGCAAGCTTATCATGAAGCTCGGCGCCGAATCTTTGAAAATTCACCGCCATCCAGGCCGCCTACACGTTCTACTCTGCGTCTGCGAAGGTTTTGGAACAAAGTCACACAAAACCGTAGACTCTATTGTTCGGCAATTTGTTCCGGTGCAGAGAGTCGTGATATCAGACCTTACGCGGAAGTTTTACTGCTCGGGGAGAAAGTTTCGGGACTGGTGGACACAGGAGCTTCTGTGAGCTGTTTAGCCTCCAAGTTCGCAGACAAGTTTCTCAGAGAAAATAAGTTCCCGTGGGAACGCTTTCCCGTGTCTGTCAAAACGGCAGATGGAACCTCACAGTCGGCCGTTGGAAGGGTGTCTGCTAATGTCACTTTTAAGGGACGAACACACTCCATGACTTTCCTGATAATTCCCTCACTATCACAAAATTTATATCTGGGAGTAGATTTTGTGCGTCTCTTTGATCTGGCGACGGATCTATTTATCTCCTCCTTGAGTTCAGCTTCCCCTTCACTTCTCTCTTCAAATACAAAGCAACATCTCTTAACACCTACGGAGCAAGTCAAACTCCAAGCCACCATTGCTATGTTTCCTTCTTTTTCTGTAGAAGGCCTCGGTCGAACCAATATGGTCAAACATGTTATTGATGTTGGTGATAACAAACCCATCAAACAACGCCATTTCGCGGTTTCGCCGGCAGTCGAAAAACCACTTTACGCAGAAATTGACCGGATGCTGGCTTTGGGGGTAATCGAGGAGTCACAAAGCCCCTGGTCATCACCAGTGACGCTGGTGGTGAAACCAGGAAAAGTTCGACTCTGTCTGGACGCCCGAAAAGTTAACTCAGTCACAGTAAAGGACGCTTATCCCTTACCACTTATTGAGGGAATACTAGGTCGACTTCCCAAGGCCCAATGGATAACGAGCCTAGACCCAAAAGACGCCTTCTGGCAAATTCCTCTCGATGAGTGTTCAAGGGATAAGACAGCCTTTACTGTACCGGGGAGGCCGTTGTATCAGTTCGTTACCATGCCGTTCGGACTGTGCAACGCGCCTCAAACAATGCAGCGACTGATGGATCGGGTGATCCCGGCACACCTACGACACCAGGTGTTCGTCTATTTGGACGATTTGTTACTGATAACAGAAACGTTTGCTGACCATCTCCTCTTACTGCAAGAAGTTGCCCTATGCATAAGAAATGCTGGACTCACAATCAATGTCGAAAAAAGTAAGTTCCTTATGAAAGAGGTACGTTACCTTGGACATTTGATTGGGAATGGGACCATTCGCACAGACCCCGATAAAGTGCAGGGAATTGCCGAGTTTCCGGTGCCCAAGTCCATCAAACAACTCCGGCGATTTTTAGGCATGTGCGGTTGGTACCGCCGATTCGTGAGCAACTTCGCAACATTGTCAGCCCCGCTGACAGACATGTTGTCCAGAAAACGGGTATTTGCCTGGACTGACGATGGGCTCAAAGCTTTCAATGCTTTAAAGGAAAGTCTAACTTCCGCGCCCGTTCTACAAAGTCCTGATTTTAAACGACCGTTTGCAATCCACTGCGATGCCAGCCAATCCGGTATTGGTGCAGTGTTGGTGCAAACGACAGAAGATGGTGCCGAGGCCCCGGTCGCTTACATGTCGAAAAAATTGAACCAGGCCCAGCGCAATTACACGGTTTCTGAACAGGAGTGTCTGGCGGCGGTGTTGGCAATAAAGAAATTTCGTGCCTACGTCGAAGGCCACGAGTTCGAAGTTGTCATCCCCTATGCGCCCATGGTGGAATTGGGAAAACATTGAGACGGCTAAAAATGTTTTATTTCTGGCCCAGAATGACTACAGATGTCAAAAAATTTGTTAATGCGTGTGTTAAGTGCAAGGGTGCAAAAGCCCCACACCAAGTCCTACGACCCCCTATGGGTAAACTGACAGTCCCCGACCGCATATTCCAGCGCTTATATGTGGACTTTGTTGGACCTTTCCCCCGGTCACGTTTAGGAAACATCGGTATTATTGTTGTTCTGGATCACCTATCTAAATTTACTTTTCTGGAACCTATCCGTAAGATGTCGGCAGCCAATTTAGTCAACTTTCTCGAAAAGAGAGTCTTTCACACCTTTGGAGTCCCAGAGTCAATAATATCAGACAACGGCGTCCAATTTAAATCTGCTCTATTTAAAAGTCTCCTTGAAAAGTATGGAGTCAGTCACATACTAACTGCGCTATATTCTCCCCAGGCTAATGCCTCCGAACGAGTAAATCGGACATTAGTGGCTGCCATCCGCAGTTACGTCGACCCAGATCAAAAGGATTGGGATGGGCGATTGTCATCCATCAATAGCGCGTTGCGATCGGCAACCCATACTTCCACTGGTTTCTCGCCGTACTTTGCAGTGTTTGGTCAGAACATGGTGTTACATGGGCAAACTTATTCCCTGCTTAGAAACTTAGATCTCCTTAACGAGCCAACAGCAAGTACCGAAACAGAAAGAAAAGAATTAGTCCGAGCGAAAATCCAAGAAAACATTCTTCGAGCGTACGACATTAACACCGCGAGCTACAATTTAAGAGCCCAGCCTGTTGTTTATAAACAGGGCGATATAGTCTATAGACGAAATTTTCGACAAAGCAAAGTGACAGAGCATTATAATGCCAAATTGGATCATAAATTCCTGCCTGCGAGAGTGGAAAAAAAAATTGGGAACTCATGTTACCTATTATCCGACCTGTCGGGTAAGGTGATAGGTACGTATCATGCTAAGGACATTCGTCGTTGAACTTCAGCATCTTTTGGTTCGTGCAACCTCGCAAAAGGTACTGCCCTGTAATAACTCGTGTCAGGTTGACATATTTCTTGGCAAATGATGATACGGCCTGTAGGTATCTTGTCTGTTTTCAAATTGAAGAACTGGATTCATTGGGTTGTGACAGTTCTCCAAATTTGAAAACGGATACACCCACAGGCTAATATCCGACAGGTGGCGGTGGCCAAGTTACAAGGGAAATTCCCAACAATTTCCCTCGCGACTGAGCTTTGGGATTTTCCCGGTAGAGGGTCTCAGAGGGAAATTCTTTCGTCCACATGGGCTCTTCTGCTGACAGATTTCTAAAGAGACGGACGTCTCTATATAAGTACTCTCTACTCGAGGACGAAAATAGCACAACGCTTCTCGGAATCAGCAAGTAAGTTGCAACCATTAAAAATAAATATATACGGGGTAGTTTCGGGATGAAGCTGCTAATCCTTTACTGGTTTTAGGTTTTTCTGTTGTGCGCCGCCACGAGTGTGCATTTGACGAAAACCTCCCGTGCCGGGGCTCCGCCACCGAACGTCAACACGAGGCAGAGTGCGTGCGGCAGGAAACCTCCCGTGCCGGGGCTTCGCCACCGAACGTCAACAAGTGACAGAGTGCGTGCGGCAGGAAACCTCCAGTGCCGGGGCTCCGCCACCGAACGTCAACAAGTGACAGAGTGCGTGCGGCAGGAAACCTCCCGTGCCGGGGCTTCGCCACCGAACGTCAACACGAGGCAGAGTGCGTGCGGCAGGAAGCCTCCCGTGCCGGGGCCTCGCCACCGAACGTCAACACAAGTGACAGAGTGCGTGCGGCAGGAAACCTCCAGTGCCGGGGCTCCGCCACCGAACGTCAACACAAGTGACAGAGTGCGTGCGGCAGGAACCCTCCCGTGCCGGGGCTTCGCCACCAAACGTCAACAGGACTGCGCCCGACACGAGGCTTGCCGTCCGGATTGGAGATCCGTCCAAAAAAAAAGTAAAACAAAATTAAACCGAGGTATTTTGTGAATGTCCGTAGAATAGTAGTAATTAGTGTATGTTTCTTAGGTAGAAAAATAATATAATTTAACAAAAAGATCAAGTTATTATTTGTAAGAAAAAAAATAATATTTATTTGACCGCGTACGTATTGGGAATTGTGCTGTGCATTGTGCTTGTCCTGTAGTGGCCGCCACCGGAAGTAGCAATCGTTAATTTGAATCCGTAAAGTAGCTGAAAAAGAAGAAAAAAAAAAAGAGACAAAATTAAATAATACAATGTAATATTTTTTTATTTTTTTCAAATTCCATTTAAAAATTTATTTAATATATCTATGTATTTTTTTGGTGTAATAAAATAATTGTATCAATGTATATTATGTGTTGTGATTAGGAGTTTCTGAAGGGGGTGTCTGGGCTCAATGGGGCCTCTAGGGACGTGGAGCCGTCGTACCTATTTCCGACCACCCCTGTCCCATCCGATTTGGGGGGTAAGAGGCTGGTCTTATCCGGGCCAGGGTGGGTCGGTCTTTTTTTTTTTTTTTTGTGGTAGTCTTTTTCGTAGATCGGGCTATTAAAGCACCTGATACAAGTGATGAGCTGTGTGACCATCTGTCCCGGACCTTAAGTTATACGACCCCGACCCGCATCTCACCGAACTGAGCTGCTTGCAAGCAGGTGCAAGGTACCGGTGGTGTTTTTGTAAAGCAGCAGCACGGATGTCATTACAAGAGCCCATCAAAGAACTAGAAGATAATATGGAACGGGGGTTTTCACACAGAGCCCATACGTGTTTGAAACATAAATGTAATCCCGTCACTCTCCCCCTCTTTGAGTTTGTAGAACGATTGTGTCAGTTTGGACACAAACGTCATTGGACGATTGTGTCACTTTGGACAGAAACGTCATTCCAAAGCCATCTGATCAAACGTTTTTGTCGTATCGTCAGTTTCGCGACTAAATACCAGTGCTCTCGCCTTGTGTTTAGTCGATTTGAGATTAATTACTCGATTCCAAACGAATTTAAAAGTGATTGTGCCGATAATTAGCGCGTGTCATTGCCGTGAACTTTTATAAAACTAATAATAAAGTGCGTTGTACCGGGTCGCGAAAACACCACGTATTTACGTCCAAATCGCGTATCGTTTCACATGTAAGTATATATTAATATGATTTGTGATGAAGTCTCCTTAAAATCAACTGGTAATTTTCACGGTGTTCATTTACAATTTGCATTTTTTACGAATTCGGTCCAGTGTAAGCAAACAAGAATCGCCGACTTGACTTTTGTCATCCAAATGACTTTTGTTTTTTGTTGTGTGCCATTGGCGTAGTCTAAAATATTTTTTTTAGGGGGGCTGGTAAATTTGATATTGAAATTAAATTTTTAATGTACATTATATATTTACAGTTTTCCGCAAGATAGTACCACAAGGTCGTTGTGGTTAAACAATTTTAATTGAAGGAGTTTGAAAATACGCAAAACAGTCGTTAAAGACGGTAAGTACTAATTCATTCACAATTAAAAATAATCATATTTTTTTCTAATTTATTGTATATTCTAGGTTTCTGCCATTCTAAAATCGAAAAGACGTTCGAACGGAAAGTCCTTCGGCAAATTTTCGAAGCAGTTTACGACCGAGATGGATGGCGCAGCTGGTACAACCATGAGTTGTATGAACGCTACGATGAGCTGGAAGTTTCCAAAATCGTCAAACTACAACGTCTTCAATGGGCATTACATGTACAACGAATGAACGATGTTCGCATGCCTAAACAAGTAACGGACGGCGCGTCGACGGAGCGAGTCTGCCAGGAACATCGAGAGCTCATTGGGAGATCTCAGTGTATGCTGACGCCGAGCAACTACTGGGCTTTTAAGATTGGAGGATGCGGTCACGTGACCGAGATAATTGGAGGACAACGATCTAGGCGGCCAGAGCCCGACGTCGGACTGTTGCGCCACGATGATGATGATATGCAAAATGCAGAATCATTGATAACATCGTTCATCAAATCAGCATCGGAGCAAATGGTAGTAGCATGTATGTGCATTTGTACTCATCATCATCGCGGCGCGACAGCCCGACGTCGGGCCTTAGGCTGCGCGCAAGTTGCCACACGTTCGCGTGTCGCGTTCACGTGTTTTATGTCAAACAGTTTGAGTCTATGGTTTTCAACCAAAGATGCGAATCTGTCAATTTGATAGAAGCTCGGCTGTTGTCGTATCACCAAATTGGATTCATTATTGTGTATTAATTCCAATAATTTAGTATGAAATGTGTATTTATGCACATCCTACTACTCCCCAGTCGTTTGTTTTGCCACTCAATTCTTACCTATTTATCCATTTTAAAGCACAATAATGAACTCAATTTGTTGATACGACAATAGCCGAGCATTTGTCATATTGACAGATTCGCGTCTTTGGTTGGAAATCATAGACTCAAACCGTTTGACATAAAACACGTGAACGCGACACGCGAACGTGAGCCAACATGCGCGCAGCCTTAGATGCAGGTGGTGGTGGATTTGTACTAAATACATGGAATTTTCATTGTAATAAAATGTCAGTCAATATCTTCAAAACAGTGTGTAAGTAAATCATTTGGGTTATATTATTATACGTTCACACTACACCTACATTATTTCATCCGTGCCAGCTGAAATGAATCTGAAACTGTCAAATCCATACGATTTTCAATTCACAACACCCAGATTAAGCCGCTGGTGAAGCAATCTGCCTATAGTGTAGACGTAATATAATTTCTTCTCATCAGGTGCTTCGGAAGCTCAGAATATGATCGAGTTGACTGAAGTTCTAAGTATTCAATTTTTCGCATTAGTCCTCAATCTACCCTTTTTATGACAGCGGGGATTTCTCGGACCGGACTAAATTTAATACTTAGTTTGAAAGGTCAATCCATATTAAATCAAGCCCAAAACTATCAATTTTGCATTAGTAAGAATGCGGTATTTTGCACGACATAAAGTCGTCTCACCCTGCGTCCATTTGGACCCGGACCAGAATGTAATCTGTCATGGACTTTTGTTAAAATCCATAAAAAAATACTAGTCAATGTAGCCACGATGAAAATACTCCAAATATACAAGGGGGATTCACACTCCCTGTCGTATATGTCGTATTTGTCGTCAACTTCTGTCATCTCCATAGTAAAATGACAGAAGTTTACAACTTTACGACAAATACGACGTTTACGACGTGAGTATGAATCCTCCTACTATAAATATACCTTTGTCACAGGAATGATTTATGGTTGCTTTCATCATCATCATTGTAGCGCGACAGCCCGACGTGGGGCCTTGCCCCCCTGCACTTTGGATAAATACATTTTTGCCGGAATTTTTTGTGACACTTGGTTTCATTTTGCACACCAACTTAGTATGCTACAGCTTAGCTCGGTAACGCACCGGGCATTTTTTTGCGGTCTTCTACGTTTCAAGCCCCGCAACTGGACCAAATATTTTTTTATTCTCAAATTCTCTCCCGAGCTAAGCTACAGATGCATACGAACTTGTTGTGCAGAATGAAACCAAGTGTCACAAAAATTCCAATTAACACTGAAATAATTCGCATTTGCACATTGCAAGAACATTGAATACATAAAATTAAAATTTTTGCCGATAATTTAATTCAAATTTACGCGCCAAATCAATGCCCCCAATACAGAAAAGTTGCCTACGCCTTTTAGATCTTTGTTGGTGTGTAGCATCTTTCATAGTATGTGTGAAAATCACTGAAAATGTATTCAAAAATTTTGTCGAATAGCCGCCCTTTGAAGATAATATGGAACGGTGGTTTTCACACAGAGCCCATACGTGTTTGAAACATAAGTGTAATCCCGTCACTCTCCCCCTCTTTGAGTTTGCAGAACGATTGTGTCAGTTTGGACACAAACGTCATTGGACGATTGTGTCACTTTTTACAGAAACGTCATTCCAAAGCCATCTGATCGAAAGTATTTGTCGTATTGTCAGTTTCGCGACTAAATACCAGTGCTCTCGCCTTGTGTTTAGCCGATTTGGCATTAATTACACGATTCCAAACGAATTTAAAAGTGATTGTGTCGATAATTAGCGCGTGTCATTGCCGTGAACTTTCATAAAACGAATAATGAAGTGCGTTGTACTGGGTCGCGAAAACACCACGTATTTACGTCCAAATGGGGTATCGTTTCACATGTAAGTATTTAAATGATTTGTGATGAAGTCTCCTTAAAATCAACTGGAAATTTTCACGGTGTTCATTTAAAATTTGCATTTTTTTACGAATTCGGTGTAAGCAAACAAGAATCGCCGACTTGACTTTTGTCATCCAAATGACTTTTGTATTTTGTTATGTGCCATTGGCGTAGTCTAAAATATTTTTTTAGGGGGGGCTGGTAAATTTGATATTGAAAAAAATTTTTAATGTACATTATATATTTACAGTTTTCCGCAAGATAGTACCACAAGGTCGTTGTGGTTAAATAATTTTAATTGAAGGAGTTTGAAAATACGCATAAACAGTCGGTAAATGACGGTAAGTACTAATTCACTCGCAATTAAAAAAAAGTAATCATGTTTTTTTTTTTTAATTTATGTATATTCTAGGTTCCTGCCATTCTAAAATCGAAAACATGCTAAACACGTTCGAACGGAAAGTCCCTCGGCAAATTTTTGGAGCAGTTTACGATCGAGATGGCTGGCGCAGCTGGTACAACCATGAGTTGTATGAACGCTACGATGAGCTGGAAGTTTCGAAAATCGTCAAATTACAACGTCTTCAATGGGCACTACATGTACAACGAATGAACGATGTTCGCCTAAACAAGTAATGAACGACGGACGGCGCGTCAACGGAGCCAGGAACATCGAGAGCTCATTGGGAGAGCTCAGTGTATGCTGACGCCGAGCAACTACTGGGCTTTTAAGATTGTATGATGCGGTCTCGTGACCGAGATAATTGGAGGACAACGATCTAGGCGGCCAGAGCCCGACGTCGGACTGTTGCGCCACGATGATGATGATATGCAAAATGCAGAATCATTGATAACATCGTTCATCAAATCAGCATCAGAGCAAATGGTAGTAGCATGTATGTGCATTTGTACTCATCATTATTGTGGCGCGACAGCCCGACGTTGGGCCTTAGATGCAGGTGGTGGTGCATTTGTACTAAATACATGAAATTTTCATTGCAATAAAATGTCAGTCAATGGGTGGTATGCATAATAATGACGATATACTCAAGAGTGAAGTCTATTGAGGACATTCCTGAGTCTGCTATGTTCGGTGAATCGAGTGAAAAAGTTGTATGCATAAAACTACTCTCCGCTCCATAGTGAAAATTGAGTGGAATTCTGTCAACTCAGCTTTACTCCACTCGACTCACTTTATGCATACCACCCAATATCTTAAAAAAAATTTTGTATGTAAATCATTTGGGTTATATTAGTATACGTTCACACTACACCTAAATTATTTCATCTGTGCCAGCTGAAATGAATCTGAAACTGTCAAATCGTCCATTTGGACGCGGACCAGAATGTAATCTGTCATGGATTTTAGTTAAAGTCCATAAAAAAAAATACTAGTCAATGTAGCCACGATGAAAATACTCCAAATATATAAGGGGGATTCACACTTCCTGTCGTATATGTCGTAAACTTCTGTCATCTCCAAAGTAAAATGACAGAAGTTTACAAATACGACGTTTACGACGTGAGCATGAATCCCCTACTATAAATATACCTTTGTCACAGGAATGATTTATGGTTGCTATCATCATCATCATTGCAGCGCGACAGCCCGACGTCGGGCCTTGGCCCCCTGCATTTTGGATAAATACATTTTTGCCGAAATTTTTTGTAACACTTGGTTTCATTCTGCACACCAACTTAGTATGCTACAGCTTAGCTCGGTAACGCACCGGGTATTTTTTTGCTACTCGAAACACGGTCCAGTGATGGGCACTATCGATAGTTCTTACTATCGATAGTTATTCGATAGTTTAAAAAACTATCGAATAACTATCGATAGTTTTTAGTTATTCGATAGTTTAAAAAACCAGTAACTAGTAAAAACTATCGATAGTTTTGAAAACTAGTAACTAGTAAAAACTATCGATAGTATTGAAAACAAGTAACTAGTAAAAAAACTATCGATAGTTTTGAAAACTAGTAACTAGTAAAAACTATCGATAGTCTTGAAAACTAGTAACTAGTAAAAAACTATCGTGGCTTTCGTGAATGTCCTTTTCGATACCGAAGGACTTGGAATGCCATACTCCTAGACACTCGTCTTTTCACCCCGATTCATATGACACCCATATTGCCCATATTTCGCTTCACTAGCAAAAATATCCTTTTTCGAATGTCCTTGTCGCCACCGATGGATCCGGAATTCCATCTACAGTACTCCTGGACATTCGCCTTTTCACCCCGGTTCTTTTGACACCCATATTGCCCATTTTTCACTTGATTTTCGTGAATGTCCTTTTCGCCACCGAAGGACTTGAAATGCCATCTATACTACTCCTAGACATTCGTCTTTTCACCCCGACTCATATGACACCCATATTGCCCATATTTCGCTTCACTGCCAAAAGTATCCTTTTTCGAATGTCCTTGTCGCCACCGAAGGACTCTAAGTGCCATTTATAGTGCCCCCGGACATTCGCCTTTTCACCCCGGTTCTTTTGACACCCATATTGCCCATTTTTCGCTTGACTTTTGTAGTGATGGAGACCGGAGGACGAGGGTTTAGATGGCCGTGAAGGCCTGAAAACACCAAAGTGTTGAAAGACCACTCTCCAATGCCTACCCGTGACGTGCGCTGGCAGACCAGCTCAGCTGTCGGGAGTAGCGGGGTGGGAAAAAAAAAACGGTAGCCATTGGCCTCCTCCATCAGCGTACAACAATCAAACACACGTCGGCCCGTTAATCCAAACAAAATACTCTACTATACCCGCGATAAACTACCAACCAAGCAAAAAAACGAGAAAACCTAATAGGGGTGCCTACGCACCAAACTCCCTAAGACTCACAACAACAAAGTCCCGTGCAGGGACAGGGGCTGCACCAGCCAATCTACAAAATATGCACTAAGGCCAACAAAATATATCACAGAAGGAAATCGTCCAATCCGGACAGCTCCTTCTCTCCTTAAGGTCGACTGAACCTACGGTGGCGTTCGGCTCTATGAGGGGCCCCAGATGTTATGGGGGCCCAGCGCGACCTAGCCCTCCCATCCTCGGGTTTCAGGCGCAATCAAAAGAACATTCGAAACCCCCTCACAAAAGTTAGTGTATCAAGGGGAAAGAGAGGAGGGAGAGGCAGAAAATCTTTTTTTTTTTATCTGCTCATTATTAGCTAAATTTTAAATAAATATTAAATTTTTAAATATGTATATATAAATATTATTTTTTTATTTTTATTTTTTTTTCAAAATACCGGGGTGGCCCTCACGCTTGTGGGAGAGCCACACTATCCATACTGCGACAAATTAAGGTGCGGAAACAGGTCACGAGACACATGAAACACACACGAACATAACGCCTTGTCGGGGCAATCAAATTATTTTTTTTTTTAGCCCACGCACTCGCGAAAAGAAAAAATCACTCCATTCTTCCGTGGATTTGCACACACGCCAGATCCGATTGCACGCAATTTTGGCGGGAAAAGGGGGGCACTTAACTTGAAGCGTGATCCTGCACGCTGCCACTACCTGACTCGCGAAAAGGGTTTGCCCCCTTTCGAGTTTTGTGTATGCCGTTCAATCCGGGCACCGCGCACACAATGGAGCTCTCGTCTCCAGCCACACACAAAAAAAAACCCACGACGAATATTCACTATTAGCCTTATTTCTAGGCAATGCGGGATTGCAGCCCAACTAAATAATAAAAAAACCAATGAACACCCAAAATGCACTTCCACTAGCAATTCAAATCCTTCACATTCCCGATCCCGTTGGGATTTTTCGAACTAAATATTTCTAGTAATTGTGCGATTACAGCTACGCGCCGTCTCCTCGTCAGCCGCATTTTTCCAAATCCTCCATGAAATTTGCCACCACGCAACACTAGCCAAACAATATCACGACAAATCATACAACCTCTTGCACTTATCAATAAGTTTACCCAAAAAAAACTTCTTCACTAGACTCTTAACCCGGCGGCTAACGAAACAACTCTCGTCCAGACGAAAAATCCGACCATTCCAAAAAAAAGTTCTGCTTGCGGCTGACGTTGACGGATGATCTACTCTCTCATCATGGTCCGTGGCTTGCCTCATCAAAGCGCCCGCACAAAAAAAAACAACAAATTGTACTTCAATGCACTTGATTTCGTCGGAAATCCAGCAAAATTGACAACGACTATCAACGTCACGGGATCACTTTTGTACATTTTCGTGCACTTTTTTTATTTTTATTTTTTTATTCTTTTTTTGTCTATTTTTTTCCCCAAATTTCTTATTTCCAGGGCACGGACAGATGACACGTCACTCCATTTTCCTTAATTATTATACAAAAAAAAAAAAAGAAAGGATTGCAATATATATACATGTTTTGTTTTTATTTCGTGTCTCGAGAACGCGATTTAATCGAAATTTAACTAAACAAAAAATATCGTGATCGAAACCTGGGAATCTTCTATGTCGAATCTTTCTATAATATTCAATTTGTTCAGTGTAAAGCGAGAACTATTTTTTTCTATATATCCCTCAGCTACGGGAAAACACGACTTGCGGCTAACGCAGATTCAAGTTGACTCCCCGATTCTTCTCAAAAAATCAATTTTCAGCAAAAAAAATTTCAACGGTCCAGCTATCACCAACTACCTGCTCCCCGAATTCTCCCGTTTCACGACCGGTTTCTTATCACTTTAACTTTCATTTTTGTAGTCGTCCGAATTTAAAAAAAAATAGAAAATACAGTGACTACCAAAAATTATTGTCCATGACGTGAGAAATTTGGGAGGATAAAAAAGATATGTGCATATATATATATGTACGAACATATGCAGGTATATATATATATATATGTACATATATTTTCCCAAGAGGTACATTACAACCCAGGTGAATCTTTAGTACCCAACTGGCAGTAGTAAAGATTCATCTGAATGTTATACTGGGGCAGAATATAAAAACAGGTGTTGTGTTACGGAAGGAGTAAATCCCTGGCATGAAACTTCCCCACTTCTTTGCCACTCATGTCTGTCACTTGATAGCAGTTGCTGCCGATCGAAGCCCTGATTCGACCCTTGAGATATTTGGGTGCCAACTTTGCGTTGAAATGATCGGCGGCGCTGCTTTGCGCAAAATTGCGGTACATAATCTCCCCACCTACTTTGAATTTTGATGCCCTAGCTCGTAGGTTGTAATGTCGAGCATTGGCCTCACTCGCCAAATGCAAATTCTTTTGGATCTGATTTCTAATCAGATCCAACTTCACATCCGGTGCTACTGAGGCAGTGGGATCGCACAACATCCCTGAATTACGTAGTATGTTGTACAAACTCCCATGCAACATCATGGTTTGACCGCAAAGAGCAAAGTACGGTGAGTAACCGCTCGCAGAATGATATGCCGATCTTAACGCGCAGTTGATTTTGGAGATGTTGGCATCCCAATCCCTCTGGTCTGGCTTCACGTATGCACGAATGGCAGCAACCAGTGAACGGTTGACACGTTCAGACGCGTTGGCTTGAGGGGAGTAGAGGGCGGTATAATAATGTTTCACGCCATACTTGTCCAACAAGGTGTTAAACAGGGTGGATTTGAATTGCACCCCGTTGTCGGTGACAATAATTTCGGGAACCCCAAAGACGTGGAACACCCGCTGCTCTAAAAAATCCACGACGATGTTGGCGGTGAACTTCTTCACGGGCTCTATAAAAGGGAACTTAGACAAACTGTCCAGAACTACGATGGCTCCCACATTTCCAGTCTTGGAGCGCGGATATGGACCTATAAAATCGACATACAACCGCTGGAATATACGGTCGGGAATAGGAGGAGTTCCCATCGGTGGTCGGGGAAGTCTGTTGGGTGCTTTTGTCGCCTTACATGTTTCACACCGCGACACAAACTCTTTCACCTGTCGATTCATGTTGGGCCAGTAGAATAAGATCCGGAGCCTTCGCAACGTTTTGCCGAATTCACCATGCGAGCACAGTGGGTGGTCATGTGCACTCCGGATCAACCCTTCCCTCAATTCTACTGGAACCCAAAGCTTCCAAGACATCTCCTCCTGAATTTTGTCACCACTCGCATATTCGCAGCGTCTGTAGACAAAATCATCGATAACACGGAGGTCCGGAAGTAGGTCTGGGTCTTCCTGGATTCGCAAAATAAGACCGCGATAATCCGCCGACTGGAAATGTGGCGAGCTGAGATCTATTGACAGGGAGGTGTCATCCTGCCTTGAGATCTCAGCGATATCGCCTTCATGTACACGAGATAAGGCATCTGGAACAATATGATCGCTGCCTTTGCGATGTCTGATCGAGAATTTAAAGCCCTGCAATTTGAGTGCCCATCGCGCTAGTCGGCCGTGCAGGTCTCGTAGGCTCATGAGCCACTTTAGGGAGGCGTGGTCAGTGACGACTTCGAATTCCAAACCTTCCACGTACGGTCGGAACTTTTCTATAGCCGTCACTGCAGCAAGGCACTCTTGCTCCGTGACTGTATAGTTGCGTTGGGTAGTCGTGAGTTTCTGCGACATAAACGCAATAGGGGCTTCCTCACCCTCGTCCGTAACTTGAACCAGCACCGCACCGATCGTGAAATCCGGGCTGTGTAGAACGGGGGCGGAGGCAAGACTCTTCTTAAGCGCATTAAATGCGTGTAGAGCCTCATTTGTCCACAGAAACGAACGACCTTTCCGCAACATGTCAGTCAACGGGGCAGTCGCGGCAGAGAAATTCGGTACGAAGCGACGGTACCAGCCGCACACTCCCAAAAAGCGTCGAAGTTGTCGTACCGACTTAGGGAGCGGAAAATCCTCGATCGCAGCCACCTTTTCAGGATCAGTTTGAATTGTTCCATGACCAACAATATGGCCCAGATACTTCACTTCCTTCCTAAGGAAGTGGCTTTTCTCCACGTTAATGGTGAGTCCCGCATCGCGAAGACATTGAGCTACTCTACGGAGTATTATGCAATGCTCCTCAAACGTCTCGGATACTACCAACAGGTCGTCTAAGTAGACAAAGACCTGATGACGAAGGTCTGCTGGTATAACT
Source organism: Chloromyia formosa (assembly GCA_964017055.1). Taxonomy (NCBI): domain Eukaryota; kingdom Metazoa; phylum Arthropoda; class Insecta; order Diptera; family Stratiomyidae; genus Chloromyia; species Chloromyia formosa. The sequence continues at coordinate 71,020,627 of OZ024813.1, read as the reverse complement.
TTATCCATAAGACGTTGCATCGTCTGAGGCGCATTGCATAACCCGAAAGGCATGGTCACGAATTGATACAGTGGTCGTCCTGGAACCGTGAATGCAGTCATCGCTCGCGAATTCTCATCAAGCGGAATTTGCCAAAAGGCATCTTTCAAATCGATACTGCTTATGTATTCGGCTTTAGGCAGCCGACTGAGGATTCCGTCAATGAGCGGTAGCGGATACGCATCCTTCACGGTGACGCTATTTACTTTGCGAGCGTCAAGGCACATACGTACCTTTCCAGGTCGGACAACCACTGTAACAGGCGAAGCCCAACTACTCTGGGACTCCTCAATGACCCCCATCTCCAACATGCGGTCCAACTCCGCGAAAAGCAGTTTTTCAACCGCGGGCGAAACAGCAAAGTGACGCTGCTTTATAGGCTTATTATTGCCTACGTCGATGGTGTGCTTTATAATGGTGGTTCGCCCCAATCCTTCCTTGGAGTAGGAAGGAAAATTAGAGATGACGGCGTTGAGGATTGCGTCTTGTTCAGGTGACAAAAGGTGTTGATTGTTGCCTACCCCTGACAACTCATCAACGGTTGGTAGTACGGCGGAGCTCACTGGAGAAAATAGATCAGAAGCAAGATGGAATGTCCTAACAAAGTCTACCCCTAAATATAGGTTCTGGCTCAACGAAGGAATGATGAGGAAGGTCATGGTCTTCGCTTGACCTCGAAATGTTACTGAGCCTGTGGCCTGACCGAGAGTATGATGTGGAGTACCATCGGCAGTGCTAAGAGACATTTGGAAGCGTCTCCAGGGGTGCTTATTTTCTTTCTCAAACTTTCGGGCAAAATCTGCCGACACACAGGAAACCGACGCTCCGGTATCGATCAGGCCTACAACTTCCTCATCGAACAAGGTGACCTTCGCGTATGGCCTAAAGTCATCAACGGGTCGATCCACAAGGAGAGCAGAACAGTACTGGCGGCGCGAGGCTTTCACCATCTTCCAAAAGCGCCGCAATCGCAAAGTCGCTCTCTTAGGCTTAGCCTTGGTAATAGCCAGTTCCTCGCATTCGAAAATACGGCTTCGAGCCTGCTGGTATTCTTGGAGGCGAATATGATAAGGCTTGAAATGTCTTGGAAGTGGTGAAGCAGTGTCAGATGTTGTTAGTTCTGCTGGTAAGTAATCTCCTTCTGCGTCGGTTTGAATCGACCGTGAGACCATTATACGCGTCGGAGGACGTAAGGCCGATGAAGTAGGTGGTAAGGTAACGGAAATGGATGTATTTAGAGCAGGGGGGTTTACACAAGCCAGGGGAGGTGGGCCCGATTGAGGTGACCCAACAAGTGCTGTGTGTATATTAGGTGGGAAGGACAAGTCAGTTCGTTGGAAACCTTGAGGTAACCTAATCGTCGCATCCGAGTAAAAAGGCAAATTTGCAGATCGTATCGTATCCGATAAAAGGGTTACATCAGGTTGTGAATCTTCATGATGACTATCGGTGTTCGAGCAAGCCTTTAAGGCATCTCCTCCCATTGAGTCCCCTTGGAGGATGCCTTGTTGTTCTGCATCCTCTTCCCTGGGTTTTTTTGCCCACTGCATTTGGGACATAGCGGCTTTATAATATTATCGGCGCCGCAACCGTAACAAAATGTTCGACGCTCTGAGGCACAGGCGTCATGTCGGTGTCCTCTCTCCCTGCAGTTCCAGCAGGTAAACGAAACCGGTAGCTCGGCAATAGCGGGGACATCAGGATACATATCTTGTCGCGAATCACCCCCCGTATCATAATTCAATGGTTCCACTTCACCCTGATGGATTTCGGATACGTGAGGACGTGCGAATTGACGCGATGGACGACTACGATTCATTTCTTCTTCGAAGTTTTCCGTTCTGATGACGAATGAACGTAGTTCTCTGATGGAATAAATCGTCTGGTGAAACGCCTATGCTCGGGACGCAGATTATGACGGAGAATTTCTAACAACTCTCTCTCCGGAATTGGACGGGTTAGGCGATCTGTCAGTTGAAGAATACTGTCGTAGAATGCACCGAAGTTCTCGTTGTGACGCTGTTGCCGAGATCGAATCCTCTGTATTATATCGAGATCCGTTAAACGGTCTCGAAATTGTTCGCGGAGCAATTCCCGAATCGATTCCCACACTAATGACCCGTTGGCACGATGATAGCGCCAATACCAATGATGGGCTTTCCCTATTAACAATACGTGTAGGCAATTGCAAAGCGCTTCGAAATCTCCTCGCAAGGTTTGATGTGTTAAGGCTTCGACTCTATATAAGAAGGAATCTACGCTGATGTTGGAATCCTCGCCACTAAATTTAAGATTCCAAGATGACAATATGTTTGCCACCTTTTCTGGAGACCGAGCTTGGCCTTGCGGTACTTGATTGAATGTGGAAACTCTGGGACGATTAAAATGGTTACCGAACGAAGGACGGGGTTGCGCCGTTGGATTATCTATAAAAGGGAAACGGGGTGGTCTCCGGAAAGTATTTCTCGATCTAGGTGGTGCAGGAGAGGTATTCCTACTATTGGGACGACCAAACGAGGCCCGTCCGGTTGAACTATTTTATTATGCGCCCTCAATTCCGCAGATTGCGATTGTAAGGCTGAAACAATCAAAGTTTCCAACCGGGGCATTAGACGCTCAAGTAATTGATCTTCCTCAGTTACCGCCGCTGCAGACCCTTCTGAGGTGTTAGCTAGTTGGTCGGTAGCCGGCAAAGCCACCTGTGGCTCAGCCTGGTTTCTTGTTTGTGACCTCGTAATTGGTCTTTGACTCTTCGGAATGGCCCCCCTAGGTGGAGCAGGTTGGGCATTCAGACTTAGACGACTGGCACCCCGTTCCGAAGAAGGAGAAGGAAATCGTGGCACTAGCTCTTCCACTTCCACTCGTCTTCTGCAGTTCGGGCATGTATCGCGGTTTTTAAGCCATTTTTTTATACAAGCCTCATGATAGTCATGTTTACACGGTGTTCTTGCTAGTTCCTCAAAGGGAAGCATTGCCACATTGCAGATAGTGCAACGATTTGCCTCTCCGTCCACTGTCACATCCTCCAGAATCCGTCTTTCGGGGCTGTGTTCTCACGGCATGATTTTAACTTTGATAATGTATTAGAACTGTAATTGGGATCTAAGTCAAGATCTAACCCAAAAGGACAATCCAATAATGGTATAAATGAAGTAGGGGAAATTGTGTTTAACGCAAGAATAAGAATACCAAGTAAGATATATAGGTAGATTCTAAATGCAGAGTTATTACAAGAACTTAGTACACCCATATAACGGATCACCAATACAGAAATTGTATCCTTTATACAATGTAACAAAATACCAAAAGTGGTGGAGTACCTTATAGAAATTCAGTTGGTACTGACCGATAAATTAATATATTAGCGTAATTCTAATTAAATGGCAAATAGCAGTTAGAATAGGCCTACTTTCAAAATTCCTCGAGCAGTAAATTAAATATTATTAGTTTATATTATAATTCAATAATAAAGTGAAATATCCGTTAGACTATTTCTGAATGGATTAATATAGTACAAAGCGTATGGCTATTATAAATCAGGGCAATTGTCCCCAAAACGTATTCAAAATTTCCTTAGTGAGCAAGGAAAAGGAAAACGAAAACAATTTGGCCCACGATGATCAAAAAAAAAATATGAGACTATAGATTACCAAAACGTATTCGGAATTCCCTTTGTAAGCAAAGAAAATGAAAACGAAAGCAGTAATTAATTTCAGGCTAATCACAAATAAACTTCAAATATTTTCTCCCCTCCTCCTCTCTCTCTGTCTACTAGCTCATCCGAACTAGCAACCAAACACACTACGACTTTATAATGACCTTGAAGGAGAATAGGATAGATCCGTCATGGAGGCATAAATGGGACTCAAAAACTAAAGGATTAGTCGAATCACTTACTTTCGCCCAAGATATCCTTTACAGTCGCAGGAACTAGTCATGGAACTGGCACCACTGCCCATTCCACGCAATTCCCGGTTCCATTGACTGCAAATTCCAAATTGGTTGAGAGGGTGACCCGAGCTAATAAATGCAGAAAAAATATTTTTGAGAATCACTGATCTGCCACACAAAGGTGATGCGGTATCCTTTTAATTTCCTGGTCCGATAATCGAAATAACATCAACAATCCGCGATTCTCAGGAAATGAAGAGGGCATATATCACTAAGTACGAAGTACCCAGCAGACAACACAAGGCAGATCAGTGCCTATTTGAGGAGGGGAAACGCTACTTTAAAGGGAAGGGAGTGGGAAGGAACACCAGTCCTAAGGTCTGCCTGGGCCAAAGTGCGAGAAGCAAAATCCTTAAGATTTGGAGTGCCTAAGCACTCCGACGAGTTTAAGGACTGGTGCGGTGGGGCTACTGATATGTGAGGACCCGAGATGAAGTTGGGTCCTCTTCGTCCAAGGACGAAAAAGCAAAATTTTGGGCCCACGTTGGGCGCCATTTGTAGTGATGGAGACCGGAGGACGAGGGTTTAGATGGCCGTGAAGGCCTGAAAACACCAAAGTGTTGAAAGACCACTCTCCAATGCCTACCCGTGACGTGCGCTGGCTGACCAGCTCAGCTGTCGGGAGTAGCGGGGTGGGAAAAAAACGGTAGCCATTGGCCTCCTCCATCAGCGTACAACAATCAAACACACGTCGGCCCGTTAATCCAAACAAAATACTCTACTATACCCGCGATAAACTACCAACCAAGCAAAAAAACGAGAAAACCTAATAGGGGTGCCTACGCACCAAACTCCCTAAGACTCACAACAACAAAGTCCCGTGCAGGGACAGGGGCTGCACCAGCCAATCTACAAAATATGCACTAAGGCCAACAAAATATATCACAGAAGGAAACCGTCCAATCCGGACAGCTCCTTCTCTCCTTAAGGTCGACTGAACCTACGGTGGCGTTCGGCTCTATGAGGGGCCCCAGATGTTATGGGGGCCCAGCGCGACCTAGCCCTCCCATCCTCGGGTTTCAGGCGCAATCAAAAGAACATTCGAAACCCCCTCACAAAAGTTAGTGTATCAAGGGGAAAGAGAGGAGGGAGAGGCAGAAAATCTTTTTTTTTATCTGCTCATTATTAGCTAAATTTGAAATAAATATTAAATTTTTAAATATGTATATATAAATATTATTTTTTTATTTTTATTTTTTTTTCAAAATACCGGGGTGGCCCTCACGCTTGTGGGAGAGCCACACTATCCATACTGCGACAAATTAAGGTGCGGAAACAGGTCACGAGCCACATGAAACACACACGAACATAACGCCTTGTCGGGGCAATCAAATTATTTTTTTTTTAGCCCACGCACTCGCGAAAAGAAAAAATCACTCCATTCTTCCGTGGATTTGCACACACGCCAGATCCGATTGCACGCAATTTTGGCGGGAAAAGGGGGGCACTTAACTTGAAGCGTGATCCTGCACGCTGCCACTACCTGACTCGCGAAAAGGGTTTGCCCCCTTTCGAGTTTTGTGTATGCCGTTCAATCCGGGCACCGCGCACACAATGGAGCTCTCGTCTCCAGCCACACACAAAAAAAAACCCACGACGAATATTCACTATTAGCCTTATTTCTAGGCAATGCGGGATTGCAGCCCAACTAAATAATAAAAAAACCAATGAACACCCAAAATGCACTTCCACTAGCAATTCAAATCCTTCACATTCCCGATCCCGTTGGGATTTTTCGAACTAAATATTTCTAGTAATTGTGCGATTACAGCTACGCGCCGTCTCCTCGTCAGCCGCATTTTTCCAAATCCTCCATGAAATTTGCCACCACGCAACACTAGCCAAACAATATCACGACAAATCATACAACCTCTTGCACTTATCAATAAGTTTACCCAAAAAAACTTCTTCACTAGACTCTTAACCCGGCGGCTAACGAAACAACTCTCGCCCAGACGAAAAATCCGACCATTCCAAAATAAAGTTCTGCTTGCGGCTGACGTTGACGGATGATCTACTCTCTCATCATGGTCCGTGGCTTGCCTCATCAAAGCGCCCGCACAAAAAAAAACAACAAATTGTACTTCAATGCACTTGATTTCGTCGGAAATCAAGCAAAATTGACAACGACTATTAACGTCACGGGATCACTCTTGTACATTTTCGTGCACTTTTTTTATTTTTATTTTTTTATTCTTTTTTTGTCTATTTTTTTCCCCAAATTTCTTATTTCCAGGGCACGGACAGATGACACGTCACTCCATTTTCCTTAATTATTATCCAAAAAAAAAAAAAGAAAGGATTGCAATATATATACATATTTTGTTTTTATTTCGTGTCTCGAGAACGCGATTTAATCGAAATTTAACTAAACAAAAAATATCGTGATCGAAACCTGGGAATCTTCTATGTCGAATCTTTCTATAATATTCAATTTGTTCAGTGTAAAGCGAGAACTATTTTTTTTCTATATATCCCTCAGCTACGGGAAAACACGACTTGCGGCTAACGCAGATTCAAGTTGACTCCCCGATTCTTCTCAAAAAATCAATTTTCAGCAAAAAAAATTCCAACGGTCCAGCTATCACCAACTACCTGCTCCCCGAATTCTCCCGTTTCACGACCGGTTTCTTATCACTTTAACTTTCATTTTTGTAGTCGTTCGAATTTAAAAAAAAATAGAAAATACAGTGACTACCAAAAATTATTGTCCATGACGTGAGAAATTTGGGAGGATAAAAAAGATATGTGCATATATATATATGTACGAACATATGCAGGTATATATATATATATGTACATATATTTTCCCAAGAGGTACATTACACTTTTGTGAATGTCCTTTTCGCCACCGAAGGACTCGAAATGCCATCCGCACTACTCCTGGATATTCGGGTGTCCACCTCGATTCATATGACACCCATATTGACTGCATTTCGCTTCACTGCCAAAAGTATCCTTTTTCGAATATCCTTATCGGCACCGAAGGACTCGACATGCCATCCATAGTACTCCTAGGCATTCGCCTCCTCACCCCGGTTCATATGACACCCATATTGCCTATTTTTCACTCGACTTTCGTGAATGTCCTTTTCGCTTCGAAGGACTCGAAATGCCATCTGCACTACTCCTGGATATTCAGGTGTCCACCCCGATTCATATGACACCCATATTGACCGTATTTCGCTTCACTGGCAAAAGTATCCTTTTTCGAATATCCTTATCGGCACCGAAGGACTCTACATCTACAGCACATTCGTGTATTTCCATATATTCTCCTCACGTACATATAAAAATCCTTGATTGCATAGTCACAACCTGCGCAACATACGAGGTATATTTTCATACGAAAACCCTTAATTTTACATTCACACAAATCGCATGGGCATTGCGAAAAAAAAGATACTCGTATTTTCCCAAAGCACTACCAAAAGATACTTAAAAAAAAAAAAAGATTTTCAACACCTTTGGCTGTCGTGTTCAATCATGAATATCAGCTATCGACCGATAGTCCCGATAGTTATTCGAATAACAATCGACCGATAGTCCCGATAGTTATTCGAATAACAATCGACCGATAGTCCCGATAGTTATTCGAATAACAATCGACCGATAGTCCCGATAGTTATTCGAATAACAATCGACCGATAGTCCCGATAGTTATTCGAATAACAATCGACCGATAGTCCCGATAGTTATTCGAATAACAATCGACCGATAGTCCCGATAGTTTTTCGAATAACTATCGATAGTAAAACTATCGAATAACTATCGGCCGATAGTTATTCGAATAACTATCGATAGTAAAAACTATCGAATAACTATCGGGACTATCGGCCGATAGCTTTTACTATCGATAGTATCGATAGTAAAAACTATCGAATAACTTTCCGATAGTTATTCGATAGTGCCCATCACTTTCTACGTTTCAAGCCCCGCAACTGGACCAAATATTTTTGTATTCTCAAATTCTCTCCCGAGCTAAGCTACAGATGCATACCAAGTTGGTGTGCAGAATGAAACCAAGTGTCACAAAAAATTCCAAATTTAATTCAAATTTACGCGCCAAATCAATGCCCCAATACAGAAAAGTTCCCAGCAAACAATTTCGTATCATTTGGAAGATAAATTCACCGCCATCTTTATCCTCAGGCCGGAGTGTCAAAGTAATGACGTCATGACAAGCAGTGAACCATATGTAAACAAAGTGAAAAACGCGTGCAGTCGACCTCTTGAAATCTGATGATTTTCGTGCGTAAAAGTGATTTTAGTGTCGCGATTTGAAGTGCAATTGAAAGTAGTGCTTATCACTGATATTTAGAAGTGAAAAAAACGCAAGGTGCCGCGAACTTCCGACCAAAATTAACTGCTCGAAAGTGCGCGAGACATGAGTGTGGTTATGAAAGTGCGACACGAAAAATTTCGCATTTTTCGTTAATTTCCCGGTAATTTGGCTAGTGTGAATGGTACAGCACTACTCTGGGACGAATCCTTGGGCCGGTGAGTTCAGCGGAAACTCCCGGAAGTGCCCCAAAAAGTGAATTCAAAGTGGTTGTCAAATGACAACATTACAGGTGATTTCCGGCCTTTTCATCGGAATTCATAGGGTAATTATACGTTTTTTGTTGTGCAAAAATTTTAGTGAATTGATGCGCCCCAAAATACGGGTTTTAAACGCGTTGTTGACGAGCCAGACGAAAGTTTCACGGCAGCTGACAGGACAAGATGCCTAGCAGTGAAACTTTCGTCCGGTTCGTCAACATCGTGGTCAAAATCCACACTTTGGGGCGCATCAATCCACTTAAATTCTACCACAACAAAAAACGCATACTTACCCTATGAATTCCGATGAAAAGGCCGGAAATCACCTGTAATGTTGTCATTTGACAACCACTTGAAATTCACTTTTTGGGGCACTTCCGGGAGTTTCCGCTAAACTCACCGGCCCGAGGATTCGTCCCAGAGTAGTGCTGTACCATTCACACTTCCCGAATTGCCGGAAAATAAACGAAAAATGCGAAATTTCCCGTGTCGCACTTTCCTAACCTCGCACTTTTCAATACACCATTTCACTCGATATTTCCCGGCACTTCACGTTTTTTTTAACTTTCACACGGCACTGATAGCCACTTCTTTTAGTTACACTTAAAATTCCGGCACTAAACTCACTTTTACACACAATTATCGCGATATTTCACCGGGCGACCGCACGCGCTCACACTTCGTTGACTGCTTGTCATGTCGTTAGTGCTTTGACAATCAGCTGACACTCCGGCCTGAGAGTAAAGATGGCAGTGATAAATTGCCCAGATAATACGATGGCGATTCTTCCATGCGATAAATTTATAGATTATTTGTCGCCTTTTCAATAATTAGGGGATATCCCTCAGGCGAAAGAATCGCGATACGATGGCGATTCTTCCTTACGATAAATTCATAGATTATTTATCGCTTTTTCAATAATTAGGGGATATCCCTCAGTCGAAAGAATGGCGATAGGATTTCAATTCGCCAATTTATCGCTAAGATGATATTTCGCTAATCCACAATAAATACGAAACGACGATTGTGTCATTCTTATTGTTTTAGTCTAGATAGCGCAACGGTTAGCACTATGGACTTGCAAACATGAGAACGTGGTTCGAATCCTACAAATATCAATTGTGAAAAAGGATGAAATATTATGAATTATGAGTGTCAAAGAAAAATATGTAAGATAAAAAAGCATGAAGATATTAATCTAATAAAAAAAAGCGATAATAATTTTTGTTTTAGTTGACTCTCATCGCGTCATTTTGTCAATTCGTAAATTTATCCCCGCCGCGATTCGCTTTCTTGTTGCCAACTCGTTTCGCCAAAGTTTCTCCAGGAAGTTTCGCTTTCGGTAACTATTTTCTCCCGAAGGGGGTGACTCCCGCGATAAGATGGCGATATCCCCGTCTATAAAATTATCTTCCAAGGCGAATCGCATTCTTATCGCGGAAGATAGAAATTGTTTGCTGGGTTGCCTACGCCTTTTAGATCTTTGTTGGTGTGCAGCATCTTTCATAGTATGTGTGAAAACACCGCCATCTTTATCCTCAGGCCGGAGTGTCAAAGTAATGACGTCATGACAAGCAGTGAACCATATGTAAACAAAGTGAAAAACGCGTGCAGTCGACCTCTTGAAATCTGGTGATTTTCGTGCGTAAAAGTGATTTTAGTGTCGCGATTTTAAGTGCAATTGAAAGTAGTGCTTGTCACTGATATTTGGAAGTGAAAAAAACACAAGGTGCCGCGAACTTCCGACCGAAATGAACTGCTCGAAAATGCCCGAGACATGAGTGTGGTTATGAAAGTGCGACACGGAAAATTTCGCATTTTTCGTTAATTTCCCGGTAATTTGGCTAGTGTGAATGGTGCAGCACTACTCTGGGACGAATCCTTGGGCCGGTGAGTTCAGCGGAAACTCCCGGAAGTGGCCCAAAAAGTGAATTCAAAGTGGTTGTCAAATGACAACATTACAGGTGATTTCCGGCCTTTTCATCGGAATTCATAGGGTAATTATACGTTTTTTGTTGTGCAAAAATTTTAGTGAATTGATGCGCCCCAAAATACGGGTTTTAAACGCGTTGTTGACGAGCCAGACGAAAGTTTCACTGCAGCTGACAGGACTAGATGCCTAGCAGTAAAACTTTCGTCCGGTTCGTCAACATCGTGGTCAAAATCCACACTTTGGGGCGCATCAATCCACTTAAATTCTACCACAACAAAAAACGCATACTTACCCTATGAACTCCGATGAAAAGGCCGGAAATCACCTGTAATGTTGTCATTTGACAACCACTTGAAATTCACTTTTTGGGGCACTTCCGGGAGTTTCCGCTAAACTCACCGGCCCGAGGATTCGTCCCAGAGTAGTGCTGTACCATTCACACTTCCCGAATTGCCGGAAAATAAACGAAAAATGCGAAATTTCCCGTGTCGCACTTTCCTAACCTCGCACTTTTCAATACACCATTTTACTCGATATTTCCCGGCACTTCACGTTTTTTTTCACTTTCACACGGCACTGATAGCCACTTCTTTTAGTTACACTTAAAATTCCGGCACTAAACTCACTTTTACACACAATTATCGCGATATTTCACCGGGCGACCGCACGCGTTTACACTTCGTTGACTGCTTGTCATGTCGTTAGTGCTTTGACAATCAGCTGACACTCCGGCCTGAGAGTAAAGATGGCAGTGGTCAAATGGCTGTCTCGATCATAGAGAATAACTATGGAGGAGCAATCCGCATATACTCAACACTAAACTATGTATTTGAAGCAATTCCAGTCGTAAAAAGTAAACAGAGAGACACACGCCCTCCACTGCGCAACACCCGCGCAGTGTATATAAAAGCACAGGAAGCACGTAAGATGTCATCCCCTCTCCTACTTTTCCTATTGGAATAATAACATTCCAGTCTGTCTCTCTGCCGCGGAACACCCGCCCGGTCCATATAGAAGCAAAAGAGATGTCAAATTTCCATCCCCCTTCCTACTTCCTCACTTGTGTCGAATTGCTTCGTTTCTCTCGCTCTTTTCATTTCCTCTGATTCTCTCTCTTCAAAAGTCTCGATCAACGATCTGTAGTCTCGATTAAAACCTTTGAAGAGAGAGAATCAGAGGAAATGAAAAAGAGCCAGAGAAACGAAGTAAATCGGCACAAGTGAGGAAGTAGGAAGGGGGATGGAAATTTGACATCTTTCGTGCTTCTATATGGACTGGGCGGGTGTTCCGCGGCAGAGATACAGACTGGAATGTTATTGTTCCAATAGGAGAAGTAGGAGACTGGATAACATCTTACGTGCTTCCTGGGCTTTTATATAGACTGCGCGGGCGTTGCGCAGTCGAGGGCGTGTGGCCTTGTTTATGCCGCGGAACTATCTTCGAGGATTAACCAATTCGAGCTAACTCACGACGATATAAACATGTCGCACTAGCTAGTTTTGGTACCAATTTTAGCTCCACTTGCTATGCAGAACTGGACTGAAAAATTGGGACTAGGTGGTGTTGCTGTCTTCGCTAATGGTGTTGTTGTTGAAAATTATATTTAATTTGTTATATAAATACCTCATCCTTTCCTGAAACCCTGCATTCGTTTCATCCTTTGATTGTAGCGGTAGAAACGCGTTTTTATTAGGAGGCTACTGCCCCTTGACATTTTCTTAACCAATTTCACCGCAGTCACAAACCAACAGCTGACATCTTTCATGTTTAGTACCTGTTCGTATGGTCGGTATAAACACACCACGAACAAGTACTAGTACTAAAACGATTTAATTAAATCACCTTTTAGTTCCACGGCATAAACGTGGCCTGTGTCTCTCTGTTTACTTTTTACGACTGGAATTGCTTCAAATAGTGTAGTGTTGAGTATATGCGGATTGCTCCTCCATAGTTATTCTCTATGATTAAAACCGTCGTTCACTTGGTCCCCAAATGTCGAAGAGTGCAAACCACGGTGAGTAGACATTGGCCACGTTTATGCCGTGGAACTAAAAGGCGATTTAACTAAATCGTGGAACATAATGGTTTTAAGCAATGTACAGACGATGCAAACAATTTGCAGCAAATTGTTGCCTGCAACAAAATTTGCATGTGTGAACACGTCGGAAAACAACTTGCTGCAAACAAATAAATTTGCAGCAAAAATTTGCTGCAACAATTTTGCATGTGGTGTGAACACGTGATTTTTTTTTGCGTGAAGTGTTTGCTTGTTTGCTCCTGCTGTTTGCCACTAGTTGCAATATTGCCGCAAGACAGTGCAAAAGTTAACATGTGGAACCGCGAGTTAATTCAAAGGCTAATTGAAAAGTACGAAAGTTTTACGGAATTGTGGGATGTGTCTTCTCCTCATTATAAAAATAAATTTAAAAAGCAAACTGCAATAAGAAATATTGCAGCAGACTTAAGTTTAGAAGAAAGTGAAATCAAAACAAAAATACATAATTTGAGAACACAATTTCTACAGGAAGTACGTCGCGTAAAACAAAAAAAGAGTGGACAAGGTCTTGATGATAATTATAAAAGTAAATGGGAGTTTTTCGATTCACTTAAATTTATTTTAACTGAAAAGGAAGTATCCTATAATTTAGAAAATTTGGTAAGTGGTAAATTTTATTTATTCAGATTAAATCACATATTATATGTATTTATATTGCCAAGAAACTTCACCTTCAGGCGAAACAAAATAATCTTTAAATTCGTCCCGAATTTCTTTCGCGGTAGAACTGTGTTGAGTATTTCGCTGAAGCGGTAAACAATTACCTTCTAACACAAGCTCATTACGCCAATTACCCGGTTGAATTACTCCTTCATTTTCCATGTCAAATGTTCCTTGCGGAGCATATCTTCTCTTTGATTCTTTTCTAGTCATCAAATAGTTGTGCAATGCACATATTGCAGATACAATGTCTACCGTTTTTTCAGGACCAAGTTCCACAGGTTTTCTCAAAACTCGAAATCTATTTGCCATTATGCCAAAAACATTTTCTACTATTCTCCTTGCTCTTGAAAGACGATAGTTAAAGACCCGGTTCGGAGCGGGTTGATTCTTGAATGGGTATGGCTTTAATAGATATTTCCTTAGTGCAAAAGCGTCATCTGCCACGATAACATATGGCACGTTTTTTTCTCGGCCGGATAGTGGACGGTCTTCTGGTATTTGTAATTCATCTGTTTCTAATGCATTTGACAGAGAACAATTATTGAAAACTCCTCCATCAGAAACCCTTCCTTTGCATCCTGCATCGAAGTAGATAATTTTATAATTTGCATCTGCTAAAGCCATTAATACTATGCTGTGCGTGCCCTTATAGTTAAAGTAGGCACTACCGCTGTTAGATGGAGCTTTCATAACAATGTGCTTTCCGTCTAAAGCGCCGATACAGTGCGGGAACTGCCACTCATTTTCGAAGGAAGATGAAATCTGAAGCCATTCATTAATTGAATGTGGAACCTAAAATAACAAGTAGTTAGGTAGTTCTATTGCAAAAAAAAACATATGTGCATGGTAAATGGATTAAAGAAAACTTGAAAATAATAACGTAATTTACAGAATGAAAATCAAGATGATGTGAATGAAACTGTGGCTCAAACATATGGAGAGTTGCCGTCTACAAATGAGGAACCACAAAATAGAAAGAGGAAGAGCAGTGAGTTTCGAAATAAAGACGACGTTTTACTTCAGAAAGCAGTTTCCATCATGGACAGACCAGCAGATGATCACCAAGTGTTCGGTGACTATGTTGCTTCCGAGTTCAGATTATTGAAATCTGAAAAAAATAAACTACTACTTCGTCGCAAAATTCAAAAGGCGATACTGGATGTTTCTGAAATTGATGCCTTAGAAGATTGCTCGAATTCACCTTGGGGTGGATGTGCACATACATCCACAAGCTCTTCACTAACACCGCCAACAGAAGTCCATTTTCCGAATTTAACTGAAGGACAAATATTGGGTAACCAATCACTAATATAATTTAAGCATACCTTCAAATAATCTTGTTTTAGGCACTTATATAGAGCTCGACAACACTCAGGCACAATCGACGCCACAGTGCTAACAGGAATCCGGAAAAGATACATCAATGAATGATATGAATCACCTGGAAGGTTTATAATTTACGTAAATATGTACATTCAAACCTTATTTACAAATATACTATTAAAAATCACAAAAATATGTTTCAAGTACATACCCGTAGCTAGAAAACGCAGAGTTAAAGCTAAACGTTCACTGGGCGAAATGGAGGCACGCATAACTGTATCCTTTTTCATTATTTCGGTTTTAACTAGTGATAACAAAAACTCGAAATCCGTTTCAGACATCCGAAAAAAATTGAAAAAACTCTCCTTGTCCTCATTTTTAAGCTCCTTTAAAAGTTCCTGGTGAAATCCTAGCTCGGCTCTTTTTGCTATCCAGCTTCTCACCCACAGTTTTCTTTTTTTAACTGTTTTCTTCAAGTTATTTTCTTTTTCGCGTTTTATTAGAATCATTGCAACAATAGCTGCTGCAGTTCTTGTTCTTTGGCACGACATTTCCAACTTTACTGCTCGCGCTCCACAAACTAAATGAAAACAAGTGTGAACAACCGTGCAAGATTTTGCAGCAAATAACCACGCAACAATTTGCATGCGGAGCGGAAATCTCTTTCAGCAAACAATTTGCGTGCAAATTTTGGATAAGTGTGAACATCAAAGCAAATACTTGCTGCAAACTATTGCTGCAAATTATTGCTCGTCTGTACAATACTTTAGCCTTTATAGGAGAATTCTCTCTATCCGGATAGAGAGAATTCTCCTCAGGGTGGTTGTACAGGGTAAATTTGGATCTGGTTAGTAATCGCCTAAAAATATGCACATGTAAAAATTCCCGCACAAATAAAAAAGGGCTCTCAGAAGAAATAATGATCAGTTCCATTAAATAAATAATCGGACAATGATCCCACGAATCAAATAGACGCGTTCTTTTCATGAACTATGAAGAGCAGAGCACAACTACATGAGAGTGACTTAAACCAGCCGGACATTGTGTCGTAAGGAGGGCCGCCCGCGCAGCTCACACATGGCATTGTTGTCGTAAAATGTGATTGTGATAATTGTTCCAACAACAATGCCATGTGCGCGCTGCGCGGGCTGCCCTGCCTACGACGTTGTGTGTGGCCGGCCTAATTGTTGGCATGAACAATTTTCAATAAGAACTTTCCTACTCTGCTCTGCAAACTTTTCTTTGCTGCTTCTTCTGCTCTGACCTGTTCTACTCTGACCTGCTCATACAAAAGGAATATCTAGCCTACGGAAACTCTCCATGTACGGCTCCCATACAAAAGCACTGACAGTACCTGGGAGAAACAGACAGGGTTCAGACCCCCCCCTTGAGATCGATTTTCTTATTTTTTCCTTGTATAAGATGCAAATTAAACAGATAAAATTTAACAATTTCGATTCATTTTATTTTGAAAATTCTAAGAATATACACCGATATATTTTAATATAAGAACATACATTTAAAGTTTAAAACGTGTTAGTTATGTTTAAATTTTCGAGGTTTCTTAAAGAATTCTTCAAGGACTTCATCCTCTATTAATTCAATTCCAGGCTGAATATTTAACGAAGCAAAACCATTAAGACGCTCCTGTCCCATAGAGTTCCTCAAACATGTTTTGATTCTTCTCAGCGTGGAGAATGTCCTTTCTGGAGTAGCTGTTGTTACTGGTAATACTGCCACACTAGGTTCATCACAAAAAGCAGCTCCAAGGAAAGTAGATGCAGCTCCGCGGGAAGTAGATGCAGCTCGGTTTATAACTCATTAAGTTGAGAAAAAAAAGTTTTTGGACCTTAAACAACCAACCATTTTATCTTCTTAATGTCTAAAAATTTTCAATTTACCGATTCGTTTTTTTTTCTTCTGCTCTGGTTCAGATCTTGCATCAACGCGAGTAAAATAAGAAAAAATATTCCTTTTCATTTTGACGGCGATGTAACAAGCACAGCACTTAAAATATGTTTTTCATACCACAATTAGAACTTTACAGCTATTATTGGTGGCGGTTCCAAAACTCCAAAATCATAAATCTGGTCCGTTACTGTTTCAGTCGCAAGTCCGTGGATGCTCGTTGTCTCAAAAGCATTTTTGGTCCACCCAGAGCCACTAGCTGCTCGCCGCGAATATTGCTATTTCAATAAATTCACAAAAAAAATGTCTAGCACAGTATTTACACACAGCAGAATCTTAAAATCGACGATAGCATTCTAAAACAACACTACAGCCACCACAGATGCACTTTGTTTAGGAATTGACTTTGCTAACTTGACTTGACTTGTTTACAAATTGACCTTTTTTACATTTGTCGCTCTCAGTGATAAATTTAGAAACCAATTGAAAAAGGCTGTAAGGGTACATTAATGGGAGTGTCAAGGAAATTTGATTTGATAGCAGTCTGATGGATTTGTTACTTGAGTGGAAGTCGTTTTCCATGAAATTTTTATGACCGCACACTTAGAAATTGTCACAATTGGGACCTTACGCATATAATATTTACCCTATAAGTAAAGTAAAGGGATTGCTCCATAGTAAATAATGCGTTCAAACGATTTTTAAATTTGTTCATAAATAAATCCCTCCCATTAAGGCTGCGCGCATGTTGGCTCACGTTCGCGTGTCGCGTTCACGTGTTTTATGTCAAACGGTTTGAGTCTATGGTTTCCAACCAAAGACGCGAATCTGTCAATATGACAAATGCTCGGCTATTGTCGTATCAACAAATTGAGATCATTATTGTGCTTTAAAATGGATAATTAGGTAAGAATTGAGTGGCAAAACAAACGACTGGGTAGTAGTAGGATGTGCATAAACACACATTTCATACTAAATTATTGGCGTTAATACACAACAATGAATCCAATTTAGTGATACGACAACAACCGAGCAACTATCAAATTGACAGATTCGCATCTTTGGTTGCAAACCATAGACTCAAACCGTTTGACTGAAAACACGTGAACGCGACACGCGACCGTGTGCCAACTTGCGCGCAGCCTAAGTGTTTAATCGACAGAATTTTGTCTTATTGACAGATTCGCATTTTTGGTTGCAAACCATAGACCCAAACCGTTTGACAGCAAACACGTGAACGCGACACGCGAACGTGAGCCAACATGCCCGCAGCCTAAAAGAGAATTCGCATAAATTCTTTTATCGCGTCGCAAACTACGCTGAACTTCTCGAGCTTTCTGGCAGTAAAGGAGTTCGATGCTGCTTCGATCGTCGTCTGATGCTGCAGCCAAACGAACTTTCAGCTCCTTTCTTTCGACAATCCGCTGCCATGAAGCGTCGGACATCCAGGGCTTATTCCGGCAATCCGGGTTTGGGCCAAGTATGGTATTTGCGCTATCAATGTACGCATTTTTTATGGCATCCCAGTTTTCGTTTATGTCACTATCTGGGTGACTAGTTATCTCAGCCGCTTTTTGCACAAGATGGTCATTATATTGTTGTAAGACAGCTGGATTTTTTAGTCGAGCGGTGTTGAATTTGCGGGGCCTGGGTCTTTCGTCGCTGGGGCGGCGCACGGCTGCAATACGCAATCGAACATTAGCGATCATAAGATAATGGTCTCTTCCCATTCCAATATCGGCACCCTTCTTGTTTCGCACGTCCAGGAGGCAACTCTTGAATCTTTTACTAATGGCAAAATGGTCGATCTGATTTTGTGTTCTGCGCCGATCAACAGAGGACCAACTGATTTTGTGGTGGTCCTTAAGCTCAAACATAGTACCACCGATGAAGAGACTGTGAAAGTTGCAGAACTCTACAAATCTTTCACCGTTGTCATTACGATCACCAAGACCGTGTCTCTCCATCACATGTCTGAGCCCATAGTTATCAGCGCCAACTTTCGCATTCAAATCACCCATAACCATTATAATGTCACCTTTAGGTGTTCTGCTCTGTGCCACACACTTTGTGTTATGTACTGAGAAGAGAGAGAAAGAAGGAAGGATAATCCCAATCTATGTACACTAAATTCTCTGAAGCAATTCCACCTCATTCCATCTCGTGGAAATTAAACAGAGAGGCACACGCCCTCTAGTAGTCCGGATGGCGCAACGGTTAGCACGTTCGCCTTCAACGCACTGGGCCCCGGTTCGATTCCGGGGATTTACGTGTCGGACTATGAGCCCACTCAGCTGTTAAATGAGTACCCATTATGGGGTAAATAACTCGGTTGAGCGTGTTGCTGATCACATACCTCTGCACAAAAAACCGTCACGATCTAGAAAATGAGATGATGCTAACTCATCTCGAGGCCGTGGTTCAAATTGGACTGTTGCGCCAGTTATTTACTTTACACGCCCTCTACCCTGGAACACCCGCCCGTCCACATACTCCAATCACTTCCAATATCACTTGGGCCAACGTGTCAAACTGACAATCGCCTTGAACATATGGTCGCCGCGCGTAACGAACGGTTGTGTTAAAAAATCATTTTAAAGTGAATGAAAACAATAGTTGTGAATGATAGTGACATTAAAACAATCAATAAGAGCTAGTTTCATTCATTAAGACTGTGAAGTGTCTTTATTAATTTAAATGAAGTGCTTTGTGAGTGGTTGTAAAAGCGTGTACACGCCGAAATTCGAAGGAATTTCGTTTTTCAGGTAAGAAAATTAGGTTGCGTAGGTGTATTAAGATGCAGTGTATATGGTCCGCTGTCAGTTTCATTCAGAATTTCAATAAAACCAGCGAAATGGTGAACATGTAAACATTGTGGACCAACCTGTCAAATAAATATCTAAAGGCCGGGTGACACGTTCAAAGTATACTTTGACAAAGCAGCATTTGACGCGAGTCTGTACTTTGCTAGATAGTTGACACATTCAAAGTACACTTTGATGTTTACTTTTGTCAAATGTCTTTTCTGACGTTTCACTTTCGCGTTTGACATAAGTAAACATAGGAAATATACATATTAGCAATTACAAAATAATGTCCGATTATGTTCGTCAATATGCGCCCGTCGGTACCGTATCCGTAGACACCGAAGATACAGCTGATTTGTGGAGGCTGTTCCATGTCAAAATCGTGCAATACACTAAATGTACACTTCAAAAATGTGAATATGTTATCATTACGATTTAAACATGTGTTTCTTTTATTGGCCATTCGAATATTTTTAATAAAACATTGAATTATCAATCAGTACTTTGTATTATTCGCTCGGTCAAATAAGTTCGACACGTTTAGTTTTAACAATATTAGAAAAGTACCACACAAGAGATAGATAGTAGCAATTTTAGTATACCGATAGGCACAGCAGATATTAAGGTATATTTCTATTTCACTAGCCGAAGCATTTTGATTCATTCAGCTTCCGAAATTTGAGAACGCGGCCACATGGCCGAGACAATTGGAATACAATGTTGCAGACAACCAAGGTCCAACTCCGAGTTGTGATGCCACAATGATGATGATTCTGAATAAGTAGATGAAAAATAAAAACAGCCGACATAACTAGTGGAAAATAAAAATTAATAACTCTTTAATTCGAAGAATTTTGAAATTGTCCAGTTAAATAACAGACATATGCATCTTGATTCATTCAGCTTCCGAAATTTGAGAACGCGGCCACATGGCCGAGACAATTGGAATACAATGTTGCAGACAACCAAGGTCCAACTCCGAGTTGTGATGCCACAATGATGATGATTCTGAATAAGTAGATGAAAAATAAAAACAGCCGACATAACTAGTGGAAAATAAAAATTAATAACTCTTTAATTCGAAGAAAATGTATTTTGAAATTGTCCAGTTAAATGACAGACGTATGCATTTATTTAATATTTAACACTTCATTGAACATGCTTAAGTACAGTTGAATTTCATTATGCATTTCATTGAACTACAAATCTAATTATATTTCGCATTGCTGGATCCTTGGCCTCACATTTAGACGAGGTATCGAACATGGCATGCGTTCTCCTGGAACTAACTTAACCTTGATCAAGTTAGTGGATATGGTATATTTTTCCTAGAAGCGAAGAAGAAAATTTATTTGAGAAACATTGAACGCCGGATGGGTATTGCACATAATTTACCTGCAGTTGTCAACAAGTTTTCACTATGGTCGGCCATCCACTTGCATTTTAGTCAATTGCCGTCACGATGAGGTCAAAGATCAATCTGGAAAAAATGGGTCATCAATAAGCATGAATCTGTTCCACAACACGCGGCGGTATCTTGCAGCTTCGGAAATAGGAAAACATGGATTTCCAGGCAGTATTTTCCGAAGCACGCAGCGGAGTTCTGCAGCTTGGAAAACGAGGCTTTACTTCGCCGAAAGAACTTACTGTAATCCAAATACACATACATACCTATAACTCGTACAAGCCGCAAAACACTTTTTTTTCTCCAACAAAACAAAACAAACACGTACGTGATAACTTAAAACCCGCAAAGTTCAAATTGGTCCAAATAAATACACTTGACACTTTAGAAATGTCTTATGACAATTCGCAAAACTTCGCTCCCATCAAAATTTTGATGGAAAGTTGATCAAAATTTTGATGGAAAGTTGAGCATCGTCCTACTACGCTTTGATAGGATAGTAAGACGTCAAACAGCTTTGAAAAGGGGTTGACACGTTCAAAGTAACTTCAAAGTAGGTTGTCTTAAGGCCGGTTGACACGTTCAAAGTGCACTTTGGCAAAGTATGACTTGAAAAGAATGTCCACCATTGTGAATTACCACTTTGCTACTTGCAAAAAACGCTGGTTTTAGCATGTCTAGGGAATTCACACCAAAACACATTATTCAGACCACTATAAATTGAATTAAAACCACCAACACCTCACTACTTCCCGCTCCAACAACTTTTTTCTGTGAACTTGTCGATTTACAGTCAATTCTTTGTTGGAGCGGGAAGTAGTGAGGTGTTGGTGGTTTTAATTCAATTTATAGTGGTCTGAATAATGTGTTTTGGTGTGAATTCCCTAGACATGCTAAAACCAGCGTTTTTTGCAAGTAGCAAAGTGGTAATTCACAATGGTGGACATTCTTTTCAAGTCATACTTTGCCAAAGTGCACTTTGAACGTGTCAACCGGCCTTCAACGTACTTTGCCAAAGTGTACTTTGAACGTGTCAACCGGCCTTAAAACCAGTTTGGTCGTCCATAGGCGTAGGAGAAAGGGGAGACTAAGTTTTTTTTTCAGGTTTCCGAAAAATAAAAGGTTGAAGGCGCAATGGCTGAATGCTATGGGTAAAAGCGAAGCAACTTTGGTTGAAAATAAGAGAATATGCTCTTTACATTTTGCTGCTAGCGAGATCATGCATATCGGAAGGCGGAAAGAACATGTCGTGAATGCTATTCCTACACTGAAAATGCACGATTCGATGGTAAGAACAGTTGACGAATTACATGTATTTTCTTTTAGCGTTTCTATAAACAGCCCATTAAGTTGCATTAATGAGAAAACAAAGATGGCTATTGTTTCCTAGAAGTTCAAACGTACGTTAAGAAAGAGTTTTAGAAACCGCAGAGGTGCATTAAGGCATTTCTTTGTTAATTTGGGCTTTTGGAAATATAAAAAAGGCTTTGTTTTTTCCATTCGCTTCATAAATGTGTGTTTATTTAATGGCCGCCATATACTATGCGATCCGTAGTCAGATCGATCTGACGATATTGTGATCGTCAGATCGGTCGCACAGTGTATGCGCTGCGCCTATCGTTGGCGGTTTTTTTTTTGACAATTCCACGTAATTTTGATTGTCAGATACTTTGTAGCGATCCTTTGTCAGATCGATCTGACGACGGATTCAAGCGTTAAGGTTGCCACACACATGTACAATGTATGAATGTACAGCTACATTCAATATTTGAGTTTGAGATTTTTTCTGAACTTATGCTTTTAGATGACAATTGACGAGGAACATTCTAATATGGAAAGAACGATGGAAGTTGAAATGGTGAGTACATCGATAATGAGTTCAAAGATTATGTCTCAACATTTGCTGTATTTGTTAGGTGGTTTCTGCTCCCATCGCTGGTCCGTCAAAACCATCAATTACAACGAAAAGCGTAAGTGCTTTTGAATAGTGAAAATATTATACAGTTTAAATATTTTTTTTTTCAAGCCGGTTAATTTAACGACGGATTCCAGCACGGATACATGCATTTTTTCAACTGGAGATGATAAAAATTTACTAAAGGCAAGTTACAAAAAAATAACTACTTTATTTGCTAATATTTATTATGGTTTTAGACTCCTCAGAAAACGTCATCGTCGATAATGTCTTCGCCTATAAGTGGCGGATCAACGGTGATTTCCTTTCAAAGGCCAGAAGCTATGATTCGCTCTTTTCCGGTAGATCGATAAGTCGAAACTTGAGAGTCAATATTAATAATTATTTATATTTTTTTTTTCAGGCTCGCGCACAAACACTTAAAGAGGCGATGGCATCGTCATATACAGGCGAATCATCATCCATGACGCCGAAGAGACGGAAATTACGCGGAAAGTTAAGGACGCTCCGGAAGTTTATAGCAAAGAAGGATTCGAAGATTAAAGCTATCAGGCAGAAGCTAAGGAGGAGTTCGAAGAAAGTGGCAACTTTATCAGAAATGTTGAAGGAATCGGTAAGTAATAAAAACCACTTATCACAAACTTCATTTGACATTTTACAGCAATTAACGGAAACCCAGAGGGAAGTAATAGAGCGGGTGCTAACCAAATCTAAGGGTAAGTCTGTTCCAAAATATTCGCCAGTTTTAAGGCAATTCGCGCTTAATTTAAATTTCTTTTCACCGAGGGCATATGAGTTCATTCGCCAAACGTTTAGCTGTACTTTGCCTCATTCCAGAACTTTAGGTAATTGGTATGCTACAGTAGATTGTCGACCCGGCTTCACATGTGAGTCATTTGAAGCAATTCGTTTGGCGGTACATAATGCTAAATCAGAGGGTCAGGCACTGTATGTAAATTTAGTTTTCGACGAAATTCATATTCGTCAACAAATTGAATGGGATCGAAGCCGATCTTGGGGCTATGTGGATTTTGGTGATTCAGAACCAACCCACGTACTGGCTACACAAATTTTGGTTTTTATGGCGGTATGTGTAAATCGAGGATGGAAAATCCCGTTGGGCTACTTCCCCGTAGAATCTACGACCGCATCACAAAAACAGAATCTGATTTCGCTTTGCATGAACAAACTGATTGAGGTTGAAGTTGAAATCGTTGGTGTTACTTTTGAAGGAACCCCGGTTAACTTTTCTACCAGGAGCTTGTTGGGTTGTAATCTAAACAATTTATCAGTTGAACCTTGTTTCCGCTTGCCTGGGTCAGAAGTGAAATACTCCGTGATACCCGATCCAGTTCATATGCTGAAACTAATACGAAATGCATTTGGGGATTTAAAAATATTTACTGATGTCAATGGCGATGAAATTCGATGGGAATATTTAGTAGCACTTCAACGGCTGCAAGAAAAAGAGCAATTACATTTGGGGAATAAATTGCGGAAAGCTCATATTAACTACTCTGACCAAAAAATGAAGGTACGCTTGGCGGTTCAGGCTCTCAGCAAATCTGTTGCTGATGCTATTGACTTCTGTAGAGAAGAATTAAAATTAAAAGATTTTGCAGGGAGCAAAGCAACTTCATACTTCATAAGACTTTTTAATGATATATTCGATGTTCTTAATTCTAGGCGAATTAATGATTTTCACTTCAAAAAAGCACTTTGTCGGGAAAACTTTTAATGTCTCCAGAGTTTTGCAGATGAGGCAATCGAATTTATTGGAAATATAAGAAACAAAGAGGGAAATTTGGTCATTAAAGACAGACGCCGAACTGGCTTTATAGGGATGATAGCTGCTTTAAAAAATATTAAAATTATTTACGAAAGATTCATTGCTACGGATCAATTACACTATATTCCTTTCTATAAACTAAATCAAGACCATGTAGAATTATTTTTTTCATCTATAAGAATGGGGCTTGGGCATAATAATAATCCGTCAGTTCGTGCTTTTAGATCAGTATACAAAAAACTTTTGATCCGTTGTCAAATTAGAGAAACTGGGGTTGGAAATTGTATTTCTTTGCAGCACATACCTATTTTAAATTCTGCTCGTGTTTTTGATCCTATTAACGACATTAATTCTTCTATACAGAGAAATGAACTTATTGCTGCTGTTGAAGAGAACGTTGCTTCATCATCGATGTCTTCTTCAACTACACAGAATCAAAGTGAAGATGACCATAGCCACATATTTTCACTCCCCGCATTGTCAAAGTACACGGAATATGTTGTACAATATATTGGAGGATTTGTAGTTCGTAAGCTCGAATCCAAGATTAAATGTGAAGAGTGCTTAAGCGAGTTGCGTGGGAATTACAACGAACATTCGCTAATGTTTTTCAAAACTAAGGGTTTTCTTATATCTCCTTCTGATAGTGTTATTTGCATATGTAATGCATGTGAGAAGGAAATAAGATACAATACTAGCACTGTGGGTTCAAACTTTGTTATTAATAAAGACGTGTTTATTAGAATTAAAAGGGATGTTTTAGAAAAATTAATGGATAAGTGCCTTTTCCAAAATAATACCAATCATTTTGTAGATAATTTTAATCATTATAATAGTTTAATAGAATCCATAATTCAAATATATAGATTCCACTTCATATGCAAGACACTATCAGACAAGAGTTCTATTAGAAATAAGCTTACAAAATATATTCATTTTAAAGGGATGTAGTTATTTATGCATTCTATCGCTTTTCTATAAATAGGGTGTAACTAATACTTTTTCGAAACTTAGTTCTTATGGATTCCGACAGTTCTTAAAAATTTCTACATATTATATTTATCCGTTATTTTTCCCTTATAGCAGATTGAAATTTTTAAAAGGGCGTATTTTAAGTATGATATTGCAAAATAACTAAGAAATTGATTCCGAAAAACTGTTAGTTACGTCTTTCTACATTAAGGCGACGATTTAAAGACACACACTTGCGTCCAAAATCCAAATTTCCCCGGTCGCACTATGAATTTTAAAGGGAAATTTTGGATTCGGCCAGGGAAAATTTTTATTTTTGACGCAAGTGTGTGAACGTGAAAATTAAAAAATGTTTTCTTAGAAAATATTCATAAAATTTTTTTTTACGCACGGGGACTATATTGGAATAAATGGAGAATTCGATAAACTAAATTTTTAATATATATTCATAATTTAATATTGAGATTTTATACATATACTTTTTTTTTTGATTCCCCGTACATCCTAATGTGAATTTTTCTTTTCACGATGAAATGTACGGGGAATTTCAAAAAAGCATAAAAAATCTCAATTTTAAATTGTGAAAATAAATTCAAAATGTACTTTATTGAATTCTCCCTTTATTCCAATATAATCCCCGTAGGCAGAAAAACATTTTCATAAACATTTTTTCACTTTCACATTCACCGTGAAGTGTGTACACGGCCTTAGGAGTTCACATGCAGAACAATTTATATTCATATATTGACACGAGTAGGATTCCCAGATAGTTGCAATGATGCAAGACCTGAAGAGTGCTTCTATCTGGACGAAACCATACATGGAGCAAATAATTATAAACATTTTCTCTTCAATAGAGTACCTTCAAACCACTAACACCTTAACGGTAGAGTTTTTTTTTAAATATTGCTCACCAATCCGTGGTCGTCTTGCACGCAGATAGTAAGAATGCTTCTAACGAAACCACTAAGTTAGAGAGAATTAGAAAATACAGAAAATTTCAGTATATATTTATAGATTTGACCGGTTCGGCGGCCTTATTCCATCGGTCACCGCTCTACGATGCTCCATTTAGACAACAGAGGTCCGATCCTCGGCGCGAACGAAAACTGCTTGTGGGTACTTATAGAACTTTCACTACGCTCCGAGCTTGTCAGTATAAGTGGATGTTCACACTGCGTGCGATGCCGAGCCGAGCCGAGCCGGGTCGAGCGATGCGATGAGGTGGGTGTTCACATTGCACGCCGTGCGATGCCGAGCCGAACGATGGCTTGCGATGCAAAGATGATCCGGGATGTTCACTGCACGCAGTTATGGAGAGTAGAGACCAATTTAGTTCAAGGAATAGAATCTGTTCGACATCATGTCGTTTGTGCTTGACCCAGTAAATTTATTTCTGTTTGAAAGCAGTGCTCTAAAAATGGAAGGGCGTCGCCATTGGGTGCATCCCATTAATGAAGAAAGGCCCAGTGTTGGTGAATTTCATCATCTCTTCCGCGACCTCAGACGAGAGGTTTCACAAGCGGATTGAGCAGCGGCGCACCGCTGTGTATAAACGCAAAAAGCGGCAGCCGCGGCGGCTTTACGACGATGAATGTATAAACCGCTCGACTCGCCGTTGCGACCATCGCCGCGGTTTGTGGAGCGGCGAGATTGCATTTGAATTCAGTGTAAGAACCGGTACACATGGACGTCCAAATGACGCCGGACGCCTCGTCACTTAAGCTCCTCCCTCTTTGATACCTAACTGCATTTCAACTCACATGATGCGATAGGACGCAGCGTCACTCTGTATTATATAAGCCGGGCCACATAATAGCGAACCTGAATTTACAATTTATGTTATTTTTAGTTTTAAATAAACTGTTTTTTGGCCATCACTTCTAAAATGTAAGGAATATCGCATTTTCACCCCCCTTACAAACCCCCGTCCGAGCTGAGAGCGCCCTTCCCACAATTTTTTTTTTTTTTTTCAAAATTAATTGTCAATTGTAGTAGTCACGATCAACGATTAACAATAATTAATTAATTGGCACTTAAAAGTGATCCTCAAGCGAATGGTTTAAGAAACATCATACAAATCAGACATTGTGACCGTGTCCGTGTTCCGGGTTCGAATGTATGTAGGCCGGCTTATTAAAAATTGATATGTGGACGCGTGAAATGACGCAGATAGGAGCAGAGACCAGCGTCATCCCAGATATCTATCTGCGGCCATGTGCATCGCTTCATTGCCCGTAATGTAT
Organism: Chloromyia formosa; assembly: GCA_964017055.1. Lineage (NCBI taxonomy): Eukaryota > Metazoa > Arthropoda > Insecta > Diptera > Stratiomyidae > Chloromyia > Chloromyia formosa. The sequence goes on along the minus strand of OZ024813.1, from coordinate 70,993,078 downwards.
TTCTTCCTAACCGATTGAAAGTGACGCAGCGTCAGGCGTCATTTGGACGTCCATGTGAACCAGCACTAAATATGTAAACCGCCGCTTCTGCTCTATGCCTTTATACGCAGCGGTGTCCGCTGCTCAAACCGCTTGTGAAACCACGCCTTCTAAACGCGACCTTATTACGGTGGTAATAACCTTTCATTTGAGCCATACTGAATCAAAGCCGAAGTCCAAAGCGTATATACCCAGACTTGTACAGACCTAGTTGTGATACCAAAACTTCCAACTGGCAACGGCCATTGCATTAAAAGTGAATTTTCCATATGGTCAGTTTGAGCTGTGGGCGTGAATCCAATGAAAAGTTTCATCGTTCATCCATTTGAATCTTGGATATTTACATTTGAACTAACGTTTATAGCGAAGGGGTTGCTTGGGACGGAGCTTGGCCATTTCCAATACCAACCAACTAAATCTAAATCCAAATATTTGAACCAAATTTCAAGTCGCTAGCTTCATTCTATCGAAAGTTATCGCTCATTTGAAATTTCATCTGTAGGGGTTCCTTCGGTCGGATCTTGCCCATTTTCAATACCAACCAACTAGATCATGCTACAAATATTTGACCAAAATTTCAAGTTTCTAACTTCATTCTATCGAAAGTTATCGTGCAAACGGACAGACAGACAGACAGATATGGCTAAATCGAATCAGGAGATGACCCTCATAATTTCGATGTATACACTGCCACACCGCCGCGCCTAAAAGTCTAGGGTATAAAAGCAGACATACATGCATTTTTTTCAGTGTGATCTTACATCAAATATTACTTTACAGCTCGTACTTGCACCATACTGGCTCCAAAAAGCTTCACATCACAAAGCATCGCAAAGCCCATAAACTCCATCGCAAAGCCCATCGCAAAAAATCAGCAGCCGGTACTCGCACGAAAAAGCAAAGAAGTTTGTGAAAACATCGGGCCATCGCTCGGCTCATCATTGCATCGCGCGCAGTGTGTACACTCAAAGCGTGATTCCATTTAAAATTGCAGACTTTCCATTTTCTTGCTTTAAAAGCTTGTAATCGCATTGCATCGCTCGACCCGGCTCGGCTCGGCATCGCACGCAGTGTGAACATCCACTAAAGATGACGCGGATAGGAAATTCAAACTTGCAACTGCACGTCCGAAAAGTAGATATGATATCGAAACGTCAACAAGGCGTCCATGTAGCAGCTCCTATAGCTTCTGCATATTTATTGGCGAATTTATTCCCGTTTCGCAGAAATTAACCAATCTCTCTTGTAGTAAAAAGATAAACAACAACACTATTGAAAACTGTACTACGCATTTATTAAACCATGATGTTACAAGCTGGCCGATCTTAACAGCTAGAGACGCGGACCTCGACTGACGCGCAAACCATATGGTGTTGCGAAATTCAATTTGACGCTCCTCGCTAACGATGTCAACGCCATGGTGTGGCGCGGTGTTGAATTGCCGAAGTATCGTCGTCAGCTGGTCGCTACACTCTTTAGTGTAAGCCCCCATCTGGCGATTTCTGCCAACAATGCAATGTGGCTTGGATGCAAAACTGGGTTGCCGCCGGCCGTGAGAGAGACGATTCCGCACTTTACTTATTTATAGTAAATATTACAAAAACCCATTACAGACTTCCGAATCAGCAGTATCTTGTGGCCGCTCCGCTCACTACGCCAGGTGCGCGATTAAAATGTCGCTACATTAGAAAGCAGCGCAAGAATGTCTGCTACGGGTGCAACGGCGGCAGCCCAGTTTGGCATTTATCTTGTTAGTGCCTGTTCCTCCATCTGTACACACTTGGAAATACCTAGCCTATACAAAACCCTGTCATTTATGTCTTGGCTAGATATTCCTTTTGTGTGAGCAGGTGAGGGCAGAACAGGTCAGAGCAGAAGAAGCAGCAAAGAAAAGTTTGCAGAGCAGAGTAGGAAAGTTCTTATTGAAAATTTTTCATGCCAACAATAAGACCGGTCACACACTACGTCGTAGGCAGGGCAGCCCGCGAAGCACGCACATGGCATTGTTGTTAGAACAATTATCACAATCACATTTTACGACAACAATGCCATGTGCGCGCTGCGCGGGCTGCCCTCCTTACGACACAATGTGCGGCTGGCCTAAGTCACTCTCATGTAGTTGTGCTCTGCTCTTCATAGTTGATGAAAAGAACGTGCCTATTTGATTCGTGGGATCATTGTCCGATTATTTATTTAATGGAACTGATCATTATTTCTTCTTAGAGCCCTGTAATGAACTATATTATGGTCTGGTAGTGCTGCTTCCACCGGCAGATCTATGGCAGCACCTGATGAGTAAGGATCTGTCTGTGGTACGAAACCAGAAGCCGAGGGTCCCATCACACCCGGACCCAGATTCGACTGCGTGGGCGTCTAAGCCGTCCGCAACCATTCCATCCTTATCGGCTATTTTTTTTTAATTCCCCATTTTTACCTCCCCTGTTTGTGTTGTCTTCCCCAGGCCTATGAATTTTTGTTAATACGTAAAGGACAGGGGCAACGAGCTGCGAAAACCCCGCCCACATCTCCCGAGCTGAGCTACAGCAAGCATAGGCCACTACTTAGCTCGTTGAGGGGCCTTTTTCTTCGCCATATGACACGGCCCGACCTTCACGGTCATTACGCTACCTTAGGCTCCGTCCCCACGGGCATCTTCGGATGCTCACCAGACCGTCCATTACAGCCCTTTTTTATTTGTGCGGGAATTTTTACATGTGCATATTTTTAGGCGATTACTAACCAGATCCAAATTTATCCTGTACAACCACCCTGAGGAGAATTCTTAGATATTAGGTATGTTCCATTTGTATGAGCAGGTCAGAGCAGAACAGTTCAGAGTAGAAGAAACAGCAAAAAAAAAAGTTTGCAGAGCAGAGTAGGAAAGTTATTATTGGAAATTTTTCATGCCAACAATTAGGCCGGCCACACACTACGTCGCAGGCAGGGCAGCCCACGCAGCGCGCACATGGCATTGTTATTGAAACAATTATCACCATCACATTTTATGACAACAATACCATGTGCGCGCTGCGCGGGCGGCCCTCCTTACGACACAATGTACGGCTGGCCTAAGTCACTCTCAAGTAGTTGTGCTCTGCTCTTCATAGTTGATGAAAAGAACGCACCTATTTGATTCGTGGGATCATTGTCCGATTTTTTATTTAATGGAACTGATCATTATTTTTTCTAAGAGCACTTTTTGATTTGTGTGGGAGTTTTACATGTGCATATTTTTAGGCGATTACTAACAAGACCCGAATTTATCCTGTACAACCACCTTGAGGAGAATTCTCTCTATCCGGATAGAAGGAATTCTCCTAAAAATGCTAAAACCATTATGTTCCGCCGTTTGGTATTATTGTTGGCAGTCCCCATACATTCATCTTAAGAGATGGAGCCATCTTGGACCCCGCGGCAGAGCGGCTGTGCGGGCGAAAAACCAAAAAATTTTACCCCTTTTTTAATATGTTCCTCATAATTTGTAAACGGTGCCTCGGATCGAAAAATTTAAGAGAATTTATATTAAAGAGCGTCGAATTCTACAATACATCCAATGCACTGCTCAAAGTTGGTTTAGTAGTATTGTCAAAACCGATAGTCGAATAACGTCACGTCAAGGCTTTGGAGGAAAATCACACTATTTCGCTTTTCAAGCTTACGTATCCCTGAAACCAATGCTACAAATGGAAGATATTTCTATTTCAAGTTTAACTAGCCCAATACTTTTCAAATCGGTCTGTTTTTAGTGTAGTTGTGAGCGAAAATGCAGAAATGTTTTTTTTAGCGATTTGAGCCTTAATAGCTTCATCTCGATAAATATAACAGCTAAAAGTTTTGGTTTGGTCTCAATTTGTAGGATATTTTAACCTTGTTTATAAAAGTTTTGCTAAGTTTTTTGTCAGATTAATTTAGTTAATTAAATAATTAGTTAATTAAATGATTTAATTTCTTCCATAATTTCAAAGTTCAAGCAACTTATATGACACTTTAGGTTACTCAGTTGCTCTAACCCCTTGTAGGGCGTAGCGCGTCAACTGTTCCATATGGCCCAGTTGATGTTTCGTTGGCACAAACTGGTTTCGGAGAATGCAGTTGCCAGCATGCACCTCCTGCACATCCATGGCCACGAACGTCGTCGTGGACGGGATTCGAACCTGAAACGCCTATAGTCAAACATGAGACTGATGCCTCAACACACTGCGCTACCGGTCGCCCTTTCCTAATGTATTTGGTAATTTTGAGTCGAATGAAATCAACCGCAATTCCATACGACCACTAGTTCAAAAAATATTCACATTTTTCCAGATTGTTTAATTACAAGTAGTTAAATGAGCTTTTTGTTAAGTAAGGTTAAAATAAAAGGCTTTTATGCCAGTTTGATTCTTGATTCTTAATGTATTTGGTCATTCTAAGTAGAATAAAAACAACCGTGATTCCTTACGACAATTAGTTCAAAAGATATTCACATTTTTCCAGATTTTTTTATTAGTTTAATAAGATATTTTATTAAATAAGTTGAAAATAAAGAGCTTTGATGCCAGTTTTAGGCTGCTTCCTAATGTATTTGGTCATTCTGAGTCGAATGAAACTAAAGGCAATTCCATACAACCGTCAGTTCAAAAGATATTCACATTTCTTCAGATTTTTTTATTAGTTAAATAAATTTTTTGTATTAAATAAGTTTAAAATAAAAAGCTTTTATTCCATTTTTATGTTAACCTCTAATGTACAATATTTGGTTATTCTGAGTTGAATGAAATCAACCGCAATTCCGAACGATCATTAGTTCAAAAGATATTCACATTTTTCCAGATTTTGATAAAAATCATTTATGAATTTTCGTTCACAACTACACTAAAAACGGGCCGATTTGAAAAATATTGGGCTAGTTAAACTTGAAATAGAAATGTCTTCAACTCTTTTTTAAAAGTTTTTCTATTTATAGCACCGGTTTCAGAGATATGTGAGCAAGAAAAGCGAAATAGTGTGATTTTTCAATTTTTTTTTAATTTTTCGCCAGCACAGCCGCTCTGCCGCGGGGTCCAAGATGCCTCCATCTCTAAAAATGTATGGGGACCACCAACAATAATGCCAAACGGCATTTCTCTATCCTATTCTGGGTGGCGTCCGTTTATGTCGCTTAGCGTCCCAACTAGAAGCTGGGCTTGTTTTGCTCCATGGTACTGTCAGTGCTTTTGTATGGGAGCAGTACATGGAAAGTTTCCGTAAGAGTTACCAGACAGTTGCAAGTTTTCGTCAATTCATGTCTCCGTCGAATTATAAGAATTTTCAGGCCCGAAACAATATCAAATGCAGATCTAAGTCAGCGTACGGGTCAGATGTCAATCGACGAATTGATTCGCAGGCGAAAATGGCAGTGGATAGGTCACACATTGCGGAGGAGTGATAAATGCATTGCCTTGCATGCAATGAAATGGAACCCCATTTCCAGCCAAGGCCGACCAAGAGGAGTCCTAAAATCACATGGCTGTCGATCTCTGGCAAAGGAGTGTAGGGCGCTGGGTAAGTCTTTTGGGGAGTTGCGCCCAATTGCCCAGAACAGAGTACGATGTCGCACAGGAATAGTTGACGCGCTATGCCCCACTAGGAGTTAAGGCAAAGTAGTAGTATCAATCTTTTTGAAAAGCAACTTATTATAAAACAGGCTAGCCTTCGGTAAGCTGGCCGATGGTATGATACCCTTCACGCTCCGCGCTTCGTTATCATATCATATGACGTAGTGACCCGCTTCCGTTGGTTTCGACATATTTTCAGCGTACAATAGAAAGAAGGCTTTGTACAAAATTTCAGCTCGATAGCTTTAAAACTGAGGGACTGATTTGCATAGAACCAGACGGACAAAGCTTAATCGACTCGTCTCATCATTTTGACCAAGAATATATATAGTTTATATGGTCGGAGATGCTTCCTTCTGCGCGTTGCAAACTTCATGACAAAGTTAATATACACTATCACATCCGTGAAGGGTATAACAAGCTAGCCTTCGGCTTGCCGATATACCTTCGTCGTGACTTATGGTGCATTTGCCACTTTGAAATCAGTAGTGAAACTTGTTCCGATTTCATTGTTCCTATAAGAGCTATATGAAATAGTGCGCCGATTTCAACCAAATTTAGGAACGTAGTTTGGCAGTCAATATGATTGAATAATTTGAAATTTGGTAAAGATATCTTCAGAAGTAAAAAAATTTTTCTAATAAAAATGTTCTTTTGGAAAGGTCGTTCCTATGACAGCTATATGGTAGAGTAGTCCAATTTCAACCAAATTCGGAAATATGATTTGACTGGAGATTCTACTGGTGTGAAATTTGAAAAAGATAGCTTTAGCAATAAAAAAGTTTTCTTCACAAAGACTAATTTTTTGACGGGTCGTTCCTATGATAGCTATATGACGTAGTGGTCCGATTCCGTTGATTCCGATATATTTACAGGGTGCAATATTGTCCAAAATTTCAGCACGATAGCTTTAAAACTGAGGGACTAAAGACCATTTACATTAGGACATTAGATAGTGTTACGCTGAGTCGAATTATAAATAAATAAAGTCGAATTATAAATTTTGATCCACAGTGCACCAACGCACTTCTAGCGGACTATAAAATATTCCACGAACTTTTATCGATTTACAGGGAGCATTCCAAAAAATACAAAATCATTCGATATTCAAAATTGCTCGTAGATCTTGTAGACAATAGGAAACTCCGATAAACTGTTCGAAGATAAACATTTAGAAAACAATCACAGGGGTATTAATGAAGTATAGGAGGAGTTAAAACTTGAATATTATAGCCCTAATATAAAAACCCATGTTACAGAATATGTTAACAATTGCGAAACATGCATTATGGAGAAATATATTTTAGTATGAAAGAAAACCTGCGAAGCCACCTTTAAAAGTTATAGAAACAGCTAGGAAACCGAATGAAATCGTATATTTTGATGTTTTCTACTGAGTAAGTAAATCGATATTTGTTATAATCGTAGATAAGATTAGCAAAGTAGCAATGTTCATTAAAATTGAAAGTAGAAGCGAGAAAGAATTTAGGAAAGCTATTTTGAAATATATTAGCATATATGGTATTTTCGAAAAATTAGTTGCAGATAATGAACTTACCATGAAATCTAAAATGATGAAAGAATTTCTTAACGAAAAAGAAATCGAGATACATTAGGTGGGTTTTTTTTTCGTACAGCAGAGTAGAGCAGGTTAAGCGACGAAAAAACGATCGAGAGCAAATTAGCGTAAAGAACACATAATCGGGGCATTTCTTTGCTGGAAGGCTGTCTTGGTTTAGTTAGAATTCAAATGTCAACTCAAATTTCAAGAGAAAACTTAAATCGTTAGTACATATACAATCGGACAAATTTCCTTTAGGCAGCAAAATTATTTTGCATGTTCACTATTCCATATAATTACACAAAACGAACATCTTATTGGCAGGAAATGAACTTTATGTGCTTCCCAAACTGTAAACTGTTCTAAAATTTCGACGCCTGCGCCGCCTGCCTTTCAAATGTGGAACTATTTAACAGAGTAGAAATCCTGCCCTAACGTTCTATCGAGAGCAACTCAGTTCAAATTGTGAGTGTAATTGTGTGGTCTTAACTTGCTCTGCTCTATATGGATCTTGAAAAAAACGCGCCTATTATACCTCTACGTCAAACCATAATAGTACAGCAGATATTAACATGGTTCATAATACTATAAACGAATATGTATCTAACGTTATTAAAACCTAAGAGGCGAGGCATTTTCCCATTGAAGAACATATAATCATAATTAATGGATACTACAATAACACCATTCAGTCACCAAAAGAAACCTCTAGATTTCCTTCAGGGGTAAATAAAAGAATATGAAGAAATCTTAACCGAATTCTGGCAAGGAAAATGAAAGCCATAAACAAAATCAATGGAAATGGGGAAAATACACTCACTCAACAATGGGTAAACTATATAAAAGAAATCAGGGGAGATCAAAACCATTCTAAATTCAGAAAAATAAATGCAGAATTAACTGGGGACGACAAAAACGTCAGAAACAAAGATACTGGTCATAAATATTATAAAGCTCACGTTAGGAAGAAAAGAAAATATCAGGACCCTAATAAAGTAAGATGCGAAATCCAAGATACACGATTAAAGTCACACATAAACAGTATGAGAGCCCTTATTTCAAGCGATCATAATAATATGGGCGCGTTTTTTTTTTAAGATCCATATAGAGCAAAGCAGGTTAAGACCACACAAAGCCTGCATTCTCAAATTGGTATCGCTACCAGAGCGCTCCCATTTTTGGTGTTGTGATTCAGTGCAAAATTGGAACAGAAATGGTAGCGCTACCAGTTTGTGAAAGCAGGCAATTGCACTAACAATTTGATCTGAGTTGCTCTGGATAAAACGTCATGCTGGAATTTCATTGCCGGCAGAAGCAAAGCAGCGGCAGCAGTACTTTGAATATATAGCCATAGAATGAGCTTGTCCTGTATGTCTCCATAGAAATAGTGGCTCCAAAATCTGGGTACTAAGTCGACAGTCAGCTAACTCAGTAGACTTACGAAATTCAAATATTGACAATAATTGACGTTTGTTTATGCACAATTCGACATTGTGGTCAACATTATGTCAATATCGAAACGCCAACTGAGTAGGCTGATTGTCGATAATTTGACAAAAATTGACATTTGTTTATGCACAATTCTACAGAACAGTCAACATTTGTCAGTATTAAACGCCAACTGAGTAGGCTAACTGTCGAGTTATTCACCAGATATTGGAGCCGGTGATAAACGGAATATGCTCATTCCATGTAGTGTATGCAGTGGCGGATCCAAGATTTTGACAAGGGGGGGGGGGGGGGGGGGTTTCCAAAATTCTGTCGATTAAACACTTAATGGGAGGGATTTATTTATGAACAAATTTAAAAATCGTTTGAACGCATTGTTTACTATGGAGCAATCCCTTTACTTATAGGGTAAATATTATATGCGTAAGGTCCCAATTGTGACAATTTCTAAGTGTGCGGTCATAAAAATTTCATGGAAAACGACTCTTCCACTCAAGTAACAAATCCATCAGACTGCTATCAAATCAAATTTCCTTGACACTCCCATTAATGCTGTAAGGGTCCATTAATGGGAGTGTCAAGGAAATTTGATTTGATAGCAGTCTGATGGATTTGTTTGTTACTTGAGTCTTATTCAATTCGTTTCTAAATTTATCACCGAGAGCAACAAATGTAAAAAAAGGTCAATTTGTAAACAAGTCAAGTCAGCAAAGTCAATTCCTAAACAAAGTGCATCTGTGGTGGCTGTATAGGTAGTGTTGTTTTAGAATGCTATCGTCGGTTTTAAAATTCTGCTGTGTGTAAATACTTTTTTTGTGAATTTATTGAAATAGCAATATTCGCGGCGAGCAGCTAGTGGCTCTGGGTGGACCAAAAGTGCTTTTGAGACAACGAGCATCCACGGACTTGCGGTCCAAAAACTTTTTTTTTCAACTTAATGAGTTATAAACCGAGCTGCATCTACTTCCCGCGGAGCTGCATCTACTTTCCTTGGAGCTGCTTTTCGTGATGAACCCAATGTGGCAGTATTACCAGTAACAACAGCTACTCCAGAAAGGACATTCTCCACGCTGAGAAGAATCAAAACATGTTTGAGGAACTCTATGGGACAGGAGCGTCTTAACCCAACTAACAATTTTGTTCTTATAGAGATCTTCAAGGATTTTATAAGAACTACATTTAGTTTCAGCTAAGACTTATTGATTTGCAAATTGTTCTTATAGAAATCTTAAAGAACGTTTCTAGCCAAAAAGTGGCGTATGAAATTATGAGTATAAAGTATTTTAAGAATTCTTCTTCTTCTTGACAGCTCTAACTAGAGAACTTATCAGAAAGATATCAGTAAAAGTACGTATAAGTGATTTACAGTAATCTACTATACATACATAGATCACCTTTTAGAATCTTAACTAAGAGACAAAGATTTCTATTGGTTTTCAGTAAGTAAATTTTGTGCTTATTGTAGCATTAAGTGGAATTCATGATACTTTTGGAAGTTCTCCATAAAAATACGAATGGAGTTGAAATTCATATTTGTATTATTGGTCTGATGCACTTTTTCGCAGTGGATTTTGTCGATTTGATAGTCACATTTTCTCTGCGAATGAAATTTTTCTGATCAAATGCTGTACAAAATTCCCAAAAAAAAAACGAATCCATCTCGAAATTTAGCATACATGTACATTTAATGTTCATCATGAATTAAATGTACTTTTTGCATAGTAGCTAACAGTGGCCTAAAATGTATTGTATTAAACACGTTCTTATTTTCTTGTCAGACCCTAAGAAATACATTTAAAATGAAAATATCCAAAGTCACCAAAGTATTGAAGAAATTAATTTCTGGCACAATAATTGCTATAACCAAACAGTCGAAAAAGATGGCGGTTCTCTCAAGCTCTATTTTAAAGAACTTATAAGTGTTAAGTTAAGTTTGTTGCTCCCATAAGTAAATTATAATAACTTCTTCCTATTAAACTTTTCTTCAAAATTGCAATTAAACTATATCTTTCCCTACAACCTTCGCCTGACTTCTTTAAGTATCAGAGTGTATAGCTTTCTCATTTAAAGCCGTTCTACTCATCTCTATTTAAGCTAAAATATTACAACCCTGAAACAGGAATATATTCTTGATCAAGCTTATTATATTGTACAAGCAGTACCAGAGTTGACAAACGGCAATTATTCCTATAATGGTTTAGTTAGACCTACACTGCATTAACACTTAGAATGGTCTAAAGCAAAAACTTTAAGAGGATGTTTTCTAATAACACACTTGCAAAAATTACTTTTAAGGTTATATTCTGAACAAAATGCCTTTAAAGTTTTCATCGAGCTTCCAATCTGCACTAAAGACTTTTTACACGTCTTTTCTTTTAAAAGTTACAACAGATTCAGGTATTAGTTTTACTTTTTAGCAGAATGCCTAATAAATATCTTTAACGTAATATTTCGTTCCGAAAGGCTTAATACCGATATTATAAGAGTTTTGGTTCTCACTTCAAGAGCAAATTGTTAGTTGGGAATGGTCTTGCTTCGTTAAATATTCAGCCTGGAATTGAATTAACAGAGTATGAAGTCCTTGAAGAATTCTTTAAGAAACCTCGAAAATTTAAAGATAACTAACACGTTTTAAACTTTAAATATGTATATAATGTTCTTATATTAAAATATATCGGTGGATATTCTTAGAATTTTCAAAATGAAAAGAATCGAAATTGTAAAATTTTATCTGTTTAATTTGCATATTATGCAAAGAAAAAAATAAGAAAATCTATCTCAAGGGGGGGGGGGGTCTGAACCCTAAACCCCCCCCCCCCCCCCCCCCCGTGGATCCGCCTATGACTGTATGTTCTAAGCAGCAGTAGCATCGCCTGTGCCTTGGGTAAGTGTGCTTTCTTAAACCAAGCTCGCACCTAGGAGATTTTCGTAACAGAATGCTTAAGCTTTGTACGAAAATTTCCTAGGTGCGAGTTAGGTGTAAGAAAGGACACTTACCCAAGGCACAGGCGATGCTACTGCTGCTTAGAACATACAGACAGTAGTTGCGGCGTCCACACCTACTGAGCTCTCCCAACGAGATCTCGGTCGTCCTCGCAGTCTCGCTCCGTCGACTCGTTCTGCATTCATTACCTTACGTTCAAATGTATCTAGCACGTTTTCGGAGACTTGAGTTAGGGTCCATGCTTCGCAGCCATAGCATAGCACTGGTCGTATAATGGTTTTGTACACGCGGAGCTTCGTGTTTCTGTGCACATGCTTCGATTTCATTATGGGAAGAACCGAGAAAAAAGTTTTATTAGCTAACTGTATCCGTCGCTTGATTTCGTCAGTTTCGTTGGCGTCCCTTGACAAATTGCAACCCAGGTGAATGAAGTTGTTCACGAACTCGATGTTGAGGTCCCCCACATTGATGCTCGATTGTGCAGGTTGTAAAATATAGAACCAAAGTAAAGATGGCTAGACGATTGTTAAATGACTTACTTTATTGACGGTCCAAGTGAGAGTGACTTAAGGCTAAAACAGAGTTCACTTACAGGTCTATTACTAGTATTACTAATACATGTAACATAGGTGTCCTTGTCGTCGATTGCATCATTATTTTAGTTTTACCCTCGTTGATACGTAGTCCAACTTCTTTTGCAGCGGTATCGAGCGTATGCAGAAGTTCTTCTGCGTCGGCCAATCTTCGGGATATGGTGTTGATGTCGTCGGCGTACGCTGCTAATTGTGTCGACTTGATGAGTAGCGTCTTGCTGTTGTCCATATTCATAGCCCGAATAACGTATTCCAGTGCTAAGTAGGGATGGCGGTTATTGGAAAATCTACCGGTTGTCCGGTTGTTCCGGTTATTTTTGCCATCGGTTTAACCGGTTATGGGAAAAACCGGTTATCCGGTTATTTAATAATAATAAGTTAATAATTGTTGACAAGCTTGCGTTATTTTGTAGATCCTTTGGCATACATATGTTTGGGGAGCAACTTATGCCTTCAGTGTAATAGCCGCCATACATTATGCGATCCGTCGCCTGATAAATCGGCCGATGGATCGCAACAAAATATCAGCTGATCAAAATTATATGGAACAGTCAAAAAAATCGTCAACAATAGGCGCATACACAGGCCGATCCATCGGCCTATATTGATATCGGGAGACGGGTCGGCGGATCGATCGGTGTGTATATGGCACGTTTTGGACTTACAAAACAAGTAAGAGTTGCACTGAAGAAAAGTTGCTTTCCAAACACATGTAGGCTAAAAGGGTCTACAAAATAGCTCAAACTCAAAATCTTCCCTTTTCACAAATCAAGCTTTGGGCCAATAGTTGGTATCCAGTCTTTTCATAAATACTCTTTCGCTAATATGTTGATCCGGTCGGGCCCTTTTATTAGATACCACCCACATCATTTAAAGTTGATACCAGTCGTTCAGAGGCCACGGAACTCCCGATCAAAGCTGAATATTTTTGTGCAATAAATGACAAACCCGGCATGCAGGCATTGCTCTTCTCCCAAAAATTGAAAGGATCACTTCCCCTATGAAGCAACGGCTGCTGAAGATAGAGTTTCAATTCATTTGGAAATGATTCCACTGGAGCACCCGTGGCTACTTCCTAGTCATGTGATGACCAAAAAGAATTTTAGTTGTTTATGACCTCAGCCCTTTGAGGTAAGGGTGAAATCTTGCCAATGTCAGCCAAGTGGTGCTTAACTTCTTGGCTAAGATGATGGCTTGGCTGGCTTTAATGGGGCTCAAGCATATTTTTGTTGGTGCATGCGCAATGGCTATTTAAAAAAAAACGGTCCCATTAAATTTGAATCAGAAGGACAAACGGCTGAATTTTTCTTCTTCTCTGGCGTCGAACGATTTGAAAAAACAAGTTAGCATTTTCGCATGTCGGTTATTTTTCCCCGGTTATTGGATTTAGAAAGTAGTACCGGTAAAAAACCGGACAAAAATAGTACCGGAGATAACCGGTTATTCGAAATGGAAAATACCGGTTGTCGGAATAACCGGTAGGTATTTCCCATCCCTAGTGCTAAGTTGAAGAGCGCCGGTGCTAGTCCATCGCCCTGTTTCAGACCAGTGCGTGTTTCAAATAGATCAGTAAGTCTATTATGTATCCTGACTTGTGAGACGGAGTTGGTCATCGTCATCTTTGTCAGTCGCACTAATTTGGCCGGTATACCAAATTGCAGCATGATGTTGTACAGCACTCCACGATCGATACTGTCGTATGCCTGCTTGAATTCGACAAAGATTTGGTATACGTTTACGTTGTATTCCTAGCACTTCTGGAGTATCAGTTTGACTGTGAAGAGCGGATCGGTTGTGGAGCGACCAGGTCTGAAACCGCTTTGATATTCGCCAATGATTCGTTCTGCGCACGGTTTTATTCCATTTTCCAGAATTTTCGTCAAAATTTTATAGGACGTACAAACTAGTGAGATGCCCCTGTAATTCTCACACCGCAGTTTATCTCCCTGTTTGTGAATTGGACAGATGATGCTTCTGCGCCAATCGTCTGGGATCTCCTCGTCCTCCCATACTCGCAGGAGTAATTGATGTATGGCATCAACTAGAGTCGATCCACCGAATTTTAGCAGTTCAGCTGGAATCTCGTCAGCGCCCGGCGCTTTATTTCGTTTTAGTGACCGCAACGCGAGATCAACTTCCTCTACTGTCAGGGGTTGTATGGGTGGGCCTAGATCAAAAGTATCGTCGAGTGCTTCTTGTATGGGGATGTTAGATGGTGGGTTCAGAAGCTCTTCAAAATAAGAGGCCCATCGTTTGTTAATGCCATCGGTGTCGCTGATGATGTGTCTATCCTTGTCCTTAAAAAGGCTAGACCTGGGTTGGTAGCCGTTCTTAATTATATTTACTAGTTTGTACGCTTGTCTGGTGTTCCTATTAGCTAAGTTTTCGTTTATATTCAGCAACTGCTAGTCAAAGTATTTACGTTTCTTACGTCTAATTATTCTATTCGATATTCGCCGTAGCTCGTCATATTTTTCTCTCCTGGCTCTGGTTCCTCGTTGAATCCATTGTCTGTAGGCCTCATTTTTCGCGTCAAGCACATTTTTACAATCTTCGTCGAACCAGTAATTTCGCGCTCGCCGGACTTTATATCCCACGACTTTCTCAGCAACATCCTTGATGGTACCCTTGAGTTCTTCTCAGAACCCATGGACGCCTGTGTTGCTGATGTTGTGTAGCATAGGTGATAGTCTTTCCTCAAGGGCGGTAGTATACGCCATCGCTGTAGCCTCATTCAAAAGCTTATCAACCGCAAAGATTTTGGGAGGAGCTGATTCTCGATTGGTGCACTGAGGAAATTCTACATCTGTAGGTCGTCTTCACCAAGTGATGATCTGAGTCGCAGTTTGCTCCTCGATAGGAGCGAACATCCATCACACTAGACGCCGTGGTCAATTTGGCTGACGGTATGTGCGTCTGGAGACTTCCAGGTCTGCTTGTGAATGCGTCGATGCGAGAAGCACGTAGAGCTAACGACTAGATTCCTGCTGCAGGCGAAGTCGATAAGTCGCTGGCTGGTGTCGTTACATTCTTCATGGAGACTGTGGCCTCCAGTGGTCCCCCGGTGCCAACTTTCATTTCCGACTTTCGCGTTAAAGTCTTCCAGTAGCAATTTGACGTCGTTTGTTGGAAGTGAGTCGAAGAGAGTCTCAAGGCGGGCGTAGAACTCGTCTTTTACTGCGTCTTCTTTAACTTCAGTGGGGGCATGCACATTGATGAGCTTTAGATTGAAGAATTGAGTCTTGATGTGAATCGCACATAGCCGTTCATTTATGGGTATGGGCAACGGATTGATAGATACATAAAAAAAAAGAAAAAAAAAAAAATTGTCTGTCGGAAGATTTTGTTAAAAGTAGATTTCCAATAATAATGAATTGTATAATTTGAATTTAAAATTTGATTTTTTCCACTTTGGCATTACTGCAATACTTAACGAAACTCAAAGATATAACGAATTGTCAACTGTCTAAACTTTCTTTCTCTTGGCTAATATACGTTGTTAAAGACAGACGTGTCTTTTTTTCATCCACTCGCATCAGGTTATGGGCCTCTATTAAGCATATTTTGTCGAGAGCAATCAATTTTCTAATCGCTTCGCGATCAATATCAGTGCAGATATAGTGCTTATAATCTTTCCGAAGTTCTGTGAACAACAATTTTGTGAAAAAGATGGATGGAAAGAGTATTCAACTGGGGCTGTCGGAGCGGCTTAAGGGACGTGAAAATTTCGCCACGTGGAAAATCGAAGCACAAGCAGCATTCGAATTGGCAGGATTGTGGTCCTACGTTGAAGGAAACGTGATTGAGAAGGATATGGAGAAAAGAGCAGTAAATGAATCTAAGGCCAAGGCGAAGTTGATTCTTATGATCGATCCGGTTAATTATGGGCATATTCAGGATGCTAGTGCAAGTGCAAGTTGCTCTCATAATAATTGGTACGTGGACTCAGGTGCTAGTTGTCATATGACAAACAATAAACAAAATTTAACAAATGTGCGTGAACCTCCATTAGAGTACGTGACAGTGGCTAATGATAGTAAAATGAAAGTCGAAGCAATGGGAGATATGTCTTTGACTCTCGACAGAGGCTCGTTGGGTTCTATTAAAGCGAACGTAAAAAATGTTCTATATGTGCCGGGATTATGTGCAAATTTGCTATCGGTTTCGCAACTAATTAAAAATCGGAACACAGTGAAGTTTGATAGAGCAAACTGCGAAATTTTTGATTGTGATGGCGTTCTCGCGTGCAGGGCAAAACTTACGGACAGCATGTTCAAGTTGCAAGTACCAGACAGTGAACCTAGTGAGAATTGTCTCATAACCAAACGCGATAATCAAAATCTGTGGCATCGGCGGTTCGGTCATGTCGGTCAAAATAAGTTTGAACGTTTATATTCGGGTAAAATTGTAAGCGGCTTTGACTTAAACAAATATGAACGCAGGCAATGCGAAACAACAACAAAATCAATTTTAGAACTGGTTCACTCAGATCTATGCGGCCCGATAGAAACATCTATTGGTGGCTCTAATTATTTCATAACATTTTTGGACGATTTTAGCAAAAAAGTTTTTGTCTACCCGATAAAATATAAAAGTGAGGCGTTAAGACTTGTATGAATCGCAAACAGGTAAAAAAATTAAAATACTTCGAACGGACAATGGACGCGAATATATTAAAACTAATTTTGATAATTTTTTGCGTAATTCGGGTATAATACACCAAACAACCGTCGCGTATACTCCTGAACAAAATGGGAGAGCAGAGCGTATGAATAGGAGTTTGGTAGAAAAGGCATCATGTATGCTCTTTGATGCAAAGTTAAAGAAATGTTTTTGGGCAGAAGCCATTAGTACTGCCGCATATTTAATAAATTGACTTCCTTGTGGGAATAACGATGTGACTCCTGAGGAACTATGGTCTGGTAACAAACCCGACGTACGGCATTTACGTGTTTTCGGCAGTCGTGCAATGGTGCACGTACCGAAACAGAAGCGCTCGAAGTTCGACTCTAAAGCTTTCGAGTGTATCCTGGTTGGATACGAGCCAAACGAGAAAGCCTATCGATTATACAATCCGGAGGATAATGGAATTGTAGCTGCTCGAGATGTAGTGTTCTTGGAAGAAACAGAATCGAAGGTACATAACTGATTCTCAACTGTGTAATAATCATTTTTTCTCATTTGAGGACGTCAAAAACAAAAATGAAGTGTAGGATAAATACCAAGCATCCCGACAGACGAGAAGTAGTGGAGGCAACGAAAAGCGAAGTTCTTTCTTCAATGTCATGGACGACGTCAGCAGCAGCAAAGACGAAAATGCGACAGGTGATTCAGCGGATGGTGTAGTCGACGCTACAGGTGATTCTGCGGATGATTCTGATTCGAGGACCGACTTCGAGGTGTCTGCATTGGATGAAGAGGATGATAGCTTCGAACCTTCTGGAGATATAGTGGTTGAGCGTGAAAGCCCGATTGTGACACGGTCACATAACATACAGTCGTTTCTGGCGGCTACGAGTGCTTCTGATCCCTTATCAGTTCATGAAGCATTGCTGAGCAAACGTAGTTCAAATTGGAAGCTGGTTATGGAAAATGAGTATAAATCATTAATCGCAAATCGTACGTGGACTTTGATACAACTACCACCGGGTTCAAAAGCGATCGACTGTAAATGGATTTTTAAAACGAAAACCAAATCTTCTGGCGAAATTGATCATTTCAAGGCCAGATTAGTGATAAAAGGATGTTCTCAAAGAAGAGGCATCGATTTTCAAGAGACTTTCTCACCGGTTGTCAGATACAGCTCTATCCGGTTCCTGACTGCAATAGCGGCCAAATACAATTTGGAAATCGACCAAATGGACGCTGTAACAGCGTTCCTTCATGGTGATCTTAGCGAAGTTATATTTATGAAACAACCAGAAATGTTCAACGATGGAACTTCAAATGTATGTCGATTGAACAAATCTCTGTATGGCTTAAAGCAGGCTAGCCGGGTCTGGAACAAACGATTGGACGAGTCATTAAAAATGTTTGGTTTGTCGAGCTCGAAGACAGATACGTGCGTTTATCATTATGTGCGAGATGGGACGATCCTAATTGTTGCTGTATATGTCGACGACCTGATAATTTTTTCGAATTGCACTCCAATGAAAAATAAATTAAAGGAACATTTGAAGAAAACTTTCCATATGAAGGACTTGGGACCAGCTCAGTTTGTGCTCGGAATGCGAATTACTCGCGGTAGACAGGCTGGAACTATTTCTATCGACCAAAGCAAATACATTCATGAAATTTTGTCCAAATTCCAGATGAAAGATTGTAACCCAGTTACGACACCGATGGACATGAATCAGAAGTTGACCCCAGACATGAGTCCCAAAAATGCAGCAAGTCGCAAAGAGATGTCGAGAATCCCTTATCAGGGAGCCGTGGGAAGCATTTTATTTGTTGCTCAGGTAACTCGACCTGACATTCAGTTCGCTGTCGGCGCAGTGAGCCGATACAATCAAGACCCAGGGGAACCGCACTAACAGGCTGTAAAGCGGATTTTCCGCTATTTGAAGGGGACTGTTGATTATAAGTTAACATTTCATCGAGGTGGAAACCCAAATCTGATTGGCTATTGTGATGCTGATTGGGCAAGCGACGACAGTGACAGACGATCTGTGACGGGCTATATTTTTACTTTGCAAGGTGGAGCGATATCTTGGAATTCCAAAAAACAGTGCACGGTCGCACTATCAACTACTGATGCGGAGTATATGGCGATGTCTTCTGCAACACAAGAAGCGATTTGGATACGAAGCCTTCATTCGGAAATATTTGGTGAACTGCGTCATGTTCTCATCAATTGCGATAATAAAGGCGCTATATGTCTTTCCGAAACGACTGCTCATCATCCCCGTACTAAACACATAGACATACGACATCACTTCATACGAGAAAAGGTCGACTTAGGAATTGTAAAATTTGAATATGTCAAAACTTCTAATATGGTAGCTGATTTTCTCACAAAACCTGTAACCGCCATAAAAAATAATTTTTGCTGTAATGCAGTTAACGTAAAGAAATAGAAAATCAGTGGAGGTGTTAAAAGTAGATTTCCAATAATAATGAATTGTATAATTTGAATTTAAAATTTGATTTTTTCCACTTTGGCATTACTGCAATACTTACCGAAACTCAAAGATATAACGAATTGTCAACTGTCTAAACTTTCTTTCTCTTGGCTAATATACGTTGTTAAAGACAGACGTGTCTTTTTTCATCCACTCGCATCAGATTTGAATCTGATACCGTTTCCAATAACCCAATTAAACCATAATTCAGATGTAAAATTAATCCTATTATCAAAGCCTCCATATATGTACCTTCAATTAATTATAAAAGCAAAAAATAAAAATGAAACGTTTAGTTAATAAAATTTATTAAATACAAATTATTTAGTCAAATAAACATTTCAAAATATATGAATACATGAATCACAAATTTTCGTTTTAATAAACAAACAAACCAATATCACATATAAGCAAATGAATTATGTCCTAATAAATAAGTCGAATAAATGTAATAGCAATCAAAACAAAAATGTAAATAAGCTTGCTAATACGCAAATGGAAACGTACAAGTGATCAACTTATTGTAAAAGCCGAACTTCTACTATGTAAATATGTAGAACATTTACCTGAAATAAAAAAAAAACATGCACATGGAATTGTAAACAAAAACTGGAAAAAAAATGAAACCGGAAAATAGAGGGCTACGCCCGCAATCCGAGGGTTTTGTAGTGTCCCATGCCAATAGGAGATAAACTGTCCGTCCTAACATACTCTTGGAGATGCTTAGCCATTCATGTTAAGACGATATTGCAAATTGCAAGCTTGCGTAAAAATACACAAAAAAAACAAAAAACAATATTCAATTATGCAGTACTCATATTATTAATACGAGTACGTAGCAGAAGCCGGTGCTGTGCATTTTTTGTATGGATGGTGTCAAAATTTAAATGAATGTACTATTATTAAATATTACGTGATTGTAATGAAACTTAGAGATATTATTGCCTATGATGTTAGTTATCATTGGCCATCAATATTTTTGACCTCGGGTGCGCTTAACGGGTGCAGGGATGTGCTAACTACAACTACAGAAATGTACTATAATTAACCTTTTCTGATGAGGTTTCAAAATTCTATTAATGTAGGTTTTCTACGCTAGTAAAATGCCAAGGGCTGTTTTCTCTCAGGCTATCAATACATTTAAAAACGTGGGAAGCTTGTCATTTGAACAGCTGATTATGAAGTGATGCTGTCCTTATCTACCCAATGCATTTTCCCGTTTAGGTTCTTGTCAAAAATGGGTAAACATGTGTGGGGCTGACTATTTGCATCCCGATTCACAAAAATTAATGTACTGAGTGCTCCTTCTATGTGTTTCTATGTTCGTTGCCTTCAGTTTATCGCTCAATTTATCACGTGTGACATCATGTCTGAACGATAATCCCTGTGAACTGCACAGTTTTGGCAGATTTTTTCGCAGATGTGAGATATGTGCATTCGGACCCTGTTTTGCAACGCTAATCTGCGCAGATTACACAGTTTATCGTTCAGTTTAATCAGTTTTCTACCAAATTTCACAGTGACCATGAAGCAGTACCACACACGGCACAGTTAGGGCCTTCGTCCACTGATGCAATTCGACTCCAACGCGACTGAAAAAGGGGAATGTACTAGAGAACAGGGTGGCCATTCTGGGTTGGGAAACCCCAAAAATTTGTTTTTTTTTAACTTTAGATTCGGAATCAGCTACCCAAAATTACCCTGTAGTTCGAACCAGCCCGATCGGACGAGTGTTTCCCCACGAAAACCAGGCGGCCATTCTGAGGTGGGCAACCCCAATTTTTTTTTTCTTTTTGACTTCAGATTCGGAATCAGCAACACAAAATCAACTTACAGTTCGAAGAAGCCCGATCGGACGAGTATTTCCCCACGAAAACAGGGTGTCCATTCTGGGATGGCAACCCCGAATAATTTTTTTCTTTTATACCCTACACTTTTAGTATAGGATAGGGTATATTGTTTTTGTCACGACGGAAATATGTAACACCTTAAAGGAGACTCCGGAGGTATAGCAATATTTATACATATATATTATTGATTAGGGTCACCTCCTGATTCGATTTAGCCATATCTGTCTGTCTGTCTGTCCATCTGATTGTCTGTCTGTCTGTTTGCCCGTTCGCACGATAACTTTTGATAGAATGAAGCTAGAGCCTTGAAATTTTGGTCAATTGTTGCAACTATGCTCTAGTTGGTTGGTATTGAAAATGGGCATGATCAGGCCAAGAGAACGCCTACCTCCCCTACATATGTAAAATACTTAAATGTATCTATAACTATATACAGACAATGGATTCAACGAGGAACCAGAGCCAGAAGAGAAAAATATGACCAGCTACGGCGAATATCGAATAGAATATTTAGACGTAAGAAACGTAAATACTTTGACGAGCAGTTGCTGAACATAAACGAAAACTTAGCTAATAGGAACACCAGACAAGCGTACAAACTAGTAAATACAATTAAGAACCGCTACCAACCCAGGTCTAGCCTTTGTAAGGAAAAGGATGGAAACATAATCAGCGACACCGATGGCATTAACAAACGATGGGCTTCTTATTTTGAAGAGCTTCTAAACCGACCATCTAACATCCCCACACAAGAAGCTTTCGACGATATTGTTGATCTAGACCCACCCATTCAACCCCCGACAGTAGAGGAAGTTGATCTCGCGTTGCGGTCACTAAAACGAAATAAAGCGCCGGGCGCTGACGAGATTCCAGCTGAACTGCTAAAATTCGGTGGAATGAGTCTAGTTGATGCCATACATCAATTACTACTGCGAGTATGGGAGGACGAGGAGATCCCAGACGATTGGCGCAGAAGCATCATGTGTCCAATTCATAAAAAGGGAGATAAACTGCGGTGTGAGAATTACAGGGGCATCTCACTAGTTTGTACGTCCTATAAAATTTTGACGAAAATTCTGGAAAATAGAATAAAACCGTGCGCAGAACGAATCATTGGCGAATATCAAAGCGGTTTCAGACCTGGTCGCTCCACAACCGATCAGCTCTTCTCAGTCAAACTGATACTTCAGAGGTGCTGGGAATACAACGTATACCAAATCTTTGTCGACTTCAAGCAGGCATACGACAGTATCGATCGTGGAGTACTGTACAACATCATGCTGCAATTTGGTATACCGGCCAAATTAGTGCGACTGACTAAGATGACGATGACCAACTCCGTCTCACAAGTCAGGATACATAATAGACTTACTGATCTATTTGAAACACGCACTGGTTTGAAACAGGGCGATGGACTGGCACCGACGCTCTTCAACCTAGCGCTGGAATACGTTATTCGGGCCATGAATATGGACAACAGCAAGACGCTACTCATCAAGTCGACACAATTAGCAGCGTACGCCGACGACATCAACATCATGTCCCGAAGATTGGCTGACGCAGAAGAGCTTCTGCATACGCTCGATACCGCTGCAAAGGAAGTTGGATTACGTATTAACGAGGGTAAAACTAAAATAATGATGCAATCGGTGACAAGGACACCTGCACAACCGAGCATCAATGTGGGGGACCTCAACATCGAGTTCGTGAACAACTTCATTTACCTGGATTGCAACTTGTCAAGGGACGCCAACGAAACTGACGAAATCAAGCGACGGATACAGTTAGCTAATAAGACTTTTTTCTCGGTTCTCCCCATAATGAAATCGAAGCATGTGCACAGAAACACGAAGCTCCGCGTGTTCAAAACCATTATACGACCAGTGCTATGCTATGGCTGCGAAGCATGGACCCTAACTCGAACCTCCGAAAACATGCTAGACAGTTTTGAACGTATGGTTCTACAGCGAATTTTCGGGGCTGTTTGCGATCGAGATGGATGGCGCATCCGGTACAACCATGAGTTGTATGAAATGTATGATGAGCTGGAAGTTTCGAAAATCGTCAAACTACAACAACTTCAATGGGCAGGGCATGTGCATAGAATGGACGATGATCGCATGCCTAAGAGAGTAATGAATGCAGAACGAATCGACGGAGCGAGACTGCGAGGACGACCGAGATCCCGTTGGGAGAGCTCAGTAGGTATGGACGCCGCGCAGCTGCTGGCCTCCCAAAAGTGGAGGACGCGGTCACGTGACCGAGATAATTGGAGGACAATGATCCAGGCGGCCAAGGCCCGACGTCGGGCTGTTGCGCCACGTTGATGATGATCTATAACTCCCGATTGAATAAACATGAAAAGCTCTTGCTTCGGCAGATTGCTCGAGAGGATAATCTTATACTTTCCTGGAAAACTAAAATCGATCAGTTGAAAACTAACGGCAATTTTCATGCAAAGAGCCCCGTACTACCCTACTTTTCAGGTTTTTTGTCTATAACTCTTGAACCAATTGACCTAGACACCTTATTTTTGGCATGTGACCCTGAGGTGAGAAGTCGCTTGAGTTTCAGTAAGTTGGGCAGCATCAGATCAAAGAAACGCCTACCTCCCCTACAAATTTAAAAAATTAAATATACATTTAATTACGACAACTTTCGATAGAATGACACTAGCGTGATGAAAATTTGACGGGATGTTAATAGTAAGTATTGAAGATGGGCAAGATCCGACCTAAGGAGCCCTTATCTCCC
Organism: Chloromyia formosa; assembly: GCA_964017055.1. Taxonomy (NCBI): domain Eukaryota; kingdom Metazoa; phylum Arthropoda; class Insecta; order Diptera; family Stratiomyidae; genus Chloromyia; species Chloromyia formosa. The sequence continues at coordinate 70,969,191 of OZ024813.1, read as the reverse complement.
CTATAAAGGAAACTTCAAAAACTTCAAGCGATAACTTTTGATAGAATGAAGTCAGCAACTTGAAATTTTGGTCAAATGTTAAAAGATAAGCCAGATCCAACCCAAGGAACGCCTACCTCCTCTACAAATGAAACTTAAAATAAGAGATAACATTCAATAAAATGGAGCTAGTGACCTGGAATTTTGGTCAAATATTTGTAGTAGGATTCAGTTGGCTAATATTGAAAATACGTAAAATCCGACGAACGAAACCCCTCCTTCTCCCACAAATGAAGCTTCAAATAAATGATAACTTTCAATAAAATGAAGCTTGCAACTTGAAAAATTCGACAAATATTTGTAGTGTGGGTTAGTTAGTCGATTTTGAGAATGCTCAAGATCCTTCTGAATGATCGCCAACCTTCCCTATAAACTGGGCATATAGGAAACTCACTTTTAATGCATATGGTCGTTGCCAATTGATACTTTTGGTATTACCACTAGGTCTGTACAAGTCTAGGGTATATACGCTTCGGACTCCAGGCCGAAGCGAAGTTTCGGTCTGGTTTGACTTCAGATTCGGAATCAGCAACCCAAAATTACTTTATAGTTCGAGCCAGATCGATCGGACGAGTATTTCCCCACGGAAACAGGGTGTCCATTCCGGGGTGGGCAAGCCCAAATATTTTTTTCTTTATACCCTAGACTTTTAGTATAGGGTATGTTGTTTTTGTCACGACGAAAATATGTAACACTTTAAAGGAGGCTCCGGAGATATAGCAATGTGTATACATAAGTGATCAGGGTCATCTCCTGATTCGATTTAGCCATGTCTGTCTGCCCGTCTGTCTGTCTGTCTGTCCGTCCGTTCGCACGATAACTTTCGATCAGATGAAGCTAGAGTGTTGAAATTTTGGTTAAACTTTGGGAGTATGATCTAGTTGGTTGGTGTTGAAAATGGGCATGATCACGCCAAGAGAACGCCTACCTCCCCTACATATGTAAAATACGTAAATGTGTCTATAACATCCGATTAAATAAAGATGAAAAGCTCTAGCTTTAGCGGATTGCTCGTGAGGGTAATTTAATACTCTCCTGGAAAAATAAAATCGATCAGTTGAAAACTAACGGTAATTTTCTTACAAAGAGCCCCATACTACCCTACTTTTCAGGTTTTTTTTGTCTATAACTCTTGAACCAATTGACGTAGACTCACCTTGATTTGGCATGAAACCCTGAGTTGAGAAGTTGCTTCAGTTTAAGTAAGTTGGGCATAATCAGATCAAAGGAACGCCTACCTCCCTACAAATTTCAAAAATTACATATTCATTTAATTTCGATAAATTTCGATAGAGTGACCCTAGAAAGTTGAAATCTTGGTAGAATGATGGTAGTAGGATCTTGTTGGTTGGTATTAAAAATGGACAAGATCCGACCTAGGGAACCCCTACGTCCCCTACAAATGGAGCTTCAAATAAGTGATAGCTTTTGATAGAATGAAGCGCACAACTTGAAATTTTAGGCAAGTGCTTAAAGTAAGATTGAGTTGGTTGGTATTAAAGATAGGCCCGATCTAACCCAAGGAACCCCTTCCTCCCTTACAAATGGAATTTAAAACCAGGCCGAAGTCCGAAGCATATATACCCTAGACTTGTACAAGCCTAGTGGTGATGGCAAAAGTACCAATTGGCAACGACCATTTGCATTAAAAGTGAGTTTCCTATATGACCAGTTTATAGGGGAGGTTGTCACTCATTCAGAAGGATGTTGACCATTCTCAAATCAATTAACGAACCCATTCTACAAATATTTGTCGAGTTTTTCAAGTCATTAGCTTCATTTTATTGAAAGTTATCGCTTAGTTGAAGTTTCATTTGTAAGGGAGGTTGGAGTTCCTTGGGTCAGATCTTGCCCATCATTTCCACCAACCAATTAAATCATGATATGAACATTTAAGCAAAATTTCAAATCTTTAGCTTCATTCTTCGGATTCGGAATCAGCGACCCAAAATTACCTTGTAGTTCGAACCATGGCGATGGGCCATTGTCTGTAGCAGACTTCATACAAGCTTTAACGCACTCCGTCTGAGCTGCACACTTTTGGCAGATTTTTACGCAGATCTGAGATCTGTGCATTTGGACCCTGTTTTGCAACGCTAATCTGCGCAGATTATATCGTTCAGTTTTATCAGCTTTCTACCAAATTTCACAGTGTCCATGAAGCAGTACCGCACAGGGCACAGTTAGGGCCTTCGTCCACTGATGCAACGCGACTGAAAGAGGGGAATATACTAGAGAACAGGGTGGCCATTCTGGGGTGGGCAACCCCAAAAATTTTTTGTTTTTTCCGACCAGGCTGTTTTCATGGGGAAATACTCGTCTGATCGGGCTGGTTGGAACTACATGGTAATTTTGGGTCGCTGATTCCGAATCCGAAGTCAAAAAAAGAACAAAAATATTTGGGGTTACCACCCCAGAATGGACACCCTGTTTTCGTGTGAAATACTCGTCCGATCGGGCTGCTTCGAACTACAAGGTAATTTTGGGCCACTGATTCCGAATCTGAAGTCAAAAAAGAAAAAAAAAATTTGGTGTTGCCCACCTCAGAATGGCCACCCTGTTTTCGTGGGGAAATACTTGTTCGATCGGGCTGGTTGGAACTATAAGGTAGTTTTGGGTCGCTGATTCCGAATCTGAAGTCAAAAAAGAAAAAAAAATGTTGGGGTTGCCCACTTCAGAATGGCCACCCTGTTTTCGTGGGGAAATACTCGTCCGATCGGGCTGGATACCAATCTTTGCACCACTTCCCACGGCGTTTTCTCCTCATTCTTTCTTCTTCTTCAAGCAATTTGCAATTATAAAACAAACTGCGGCTCTCTTTTTTCTATCGTCCATTGTTAAACAGCCACACACGATGTGCACACTTCACCAACACTGATAGAACTGAACAAAATATCGGAACTAATTTAGCGAAAATCGAATGTAGTCTACACACCTTTAGTTCAGATAACTGCAAAGATTTTTCCACAGATATTTAGCACAGATATCTGCGCAGTTAAACTGAAGGTCTGTAGTCTCCTTTAGCGCTATACTATGCACATATACAGACAAATTAAAATATGAAGGATCTAAACTTCTTCGTCGTAGCCTCAGTCAAAAGGGAGGGCGAGTTATATCATGACGACAACTACTACTACAAGTACTTGTAATGAACCACATGTAATGAGCCATATTATGGTCTGGTAGTGCTGATTCCACCGGCAGATCTATGGCAGCACCTGATGAGTAAGGATCATTCGGTGGTACGAAACCAGAGGCCGAGGGTTACATTACGCTAGGACCCTGATGCGAACGCAAGGAAATTTGCGCCGTCCGCCAATTATTCCATCCTTACCGCCTCATTTTTTATCATTCCCCATTTTACCTCCCCTGTGTGTGTTGTTTTCCCCAGGCCTATGAATTTTTGCTAATACGTAAAGGACAGGGGCAACGAGCGGCAAAAACCCCGCCCACGTCTCCCGAACTGAGCTACAGCAAGCATAGGCCGCTGCTTAGCTCGTTGAGGAGCCTTTTTCTTCGTCAGATGGCACAGCCCGACCTTCACGGTCAATTAAGCTACCTTAGGCTCCGTCCCCAAGGGCATCTTCGGATGCCCACCAAACCGTTCGTTACATACTCTCGTCGGAAAACACTACATGGGTGGACAGCAACTCGCATTCTCTTTTGGATCGCCGCCGAAGCACTGCGTCGTGCATATTTACAGTCTTGTTTAATTGTTTAATTGCATTGTTCAATAATTAAATATATTAAAATCAATAAACATTGACTTATTAATAGCGGCGTTTGCGAGAACCGAAACGTACATATATTTATTCATAGCGGCGTTCGCGGGAAACGTAAGTGTTAGAATCGAAATTTGACAATTGTCGCAAATGTCAAATATTGTGCTGAGCCAGAAAAGCGACCAAATTTTATGCTGACAAAAAGTGAAAGCAGTTAGCTCAGTGCAAGCGTTTCTACGACAATTTACCAAGCAGCACTAATCGCTTCTTAGTGCTGATTCAGCGATGGCGTTTTATGAACGCAGCCATTGTCAGATTGCGGACTACTATTTTGTTTCTGTCAGTTGATTATTTTAAAAATTAACTGGCGCCTGAGAATATGAACGAGGGGAAGGAGAAGATGGGCTATTAAAAAAATGTGTACGAAACACGTATGAATTGTGTGTGATGACAGCCTCTCTTCAACACATGTTCCATACTCTCAGACTGGCGCTATGTCAATTGAAGCGGAAATGTCAGAGCTGAGAGTGACAAATATACGCCTACTTATCAAGTATGTTACATATGAACAAGTGCGAGAAACGGTGATGAAAAAATGTCTTTTTAAAGCAAAATAAATTTAAATTGTTTGTCTGATTTTCACAAATTAAATTTAAGAGCAACGTATTGGCTGCGCCTGCTATTAACATTTTACTTGAGTGCTCTATTTAGCGTAGTTTTCCAGATATTGTGTTTTTTGCAGTAATGTGAAGTAAGGAGTTTAATAAAAATGCCTGTAGCAACTAAATGGTTAAGGATTCGAGAAAGTGTTCCTTAATATTTTTTGGGTGGAAATTATGTGACAGTGCGTTTATGCGCAAGTTTCCGGACACCCTGTATGTCTTTTACTGTCCATGTCCAGTCGTTTGTTTAGTTGCTTATTTCTCACCCAATTATCTCTTGAAAATCATAACAATCAACCCAATTCGTTGATACGATGATGCCCAAGTATTTGTCAAATGGACAAGGTCGGGTATTTCCTGGAAAATAGTGGCGTAACACAAGTCGCGAGGGCCCCCCCCCCCCTGCAAAAATCCTCGCAGGTCCCCACCCTCTCCCTCACTATCTGCCGCTTCCTAAATTCGTAATTTTCGTAAAGGACTACTCGTATTAACAAGAAAAAAATCAAACAAAAAACATTGCAATAAATTGTTCCATTTGTTAACAAAATCGATTGCACAATCATATTTTAAATATACTATAAAACATATAGTACATATACATATATAGAAAATCATTTTAGACGCACGCAGTGAAACTTAGTATATAATATTTTAGTACACAATTTTATATTTTTAGTTGGTAGGAGTACAGGTAGTATACAAATAAGGTAACTTTTCCGAAACATGCCGTGGTGTGATTACGATTTTGTCAACAAAACCGTTTTTTTCTTTGGGAATTTTGAGATACAAGAATTCAAATCAAACCCTCTATCTACATCATGATTTCGTGTTTTTTTATTTTTCAATGCAATATGCAAGCGCTGTGAGTCTCTCCTGGCTGATGGCACTTCTTTACATTTTTATTAGATTTAATTTTGAAAATGACCTTCTGCGGTTAAAACTGTAATGGGAAAAGTTAAAAATAGCAGAAAAGCTGCTTAATTCTGGCAAAATTTAGGTTAGGGTAGAATGGTCCAGGAACAATAATTCCGCCAATTCCCAAATTGAAGATTTTCTTTTCAATTTCCCAGTCGGACAAGAATCGACACTTGATCGATCCTGGATCGAAGACTGTCTACTAAGGAATCGATGACTTTATCGAGAATACGTCGGGGACATTTGTATGGGCATGGCCGCTTTTGCGATACCGAAAATGAGGACAGGAATCGATCCGAAATCGATGACGGTAGTCGATGGAGAATCTATGACGGATCGATGACTGGAGTCGATTCAGGACCGATGACTGTAGCCAACGAGGAATCGACACTGAGATCGAATTCGGATCGATGACTGTATAAATGGGTTGAATCTATTTAAGCCCGATAAATACAATTCGTCCAGAAACTAAAAGTGTCGTGAAATCTCTTTTTGTATTGATTTCACGGCACTTTTAATTTAACGGCGGATTGTATTCAAGGCTTACAGAAAAACGAACAACATACTATATTCCGTATTCCACATTTCATATATGACAACATGAGCCGCCAAATGCCCTTAGAACACAGAGCCATGGAATGAGCTTGTATTGTATGTTTCTGGCCCCAACATTTGGCGAATAAGTCGACAGTCAGCCTACTCGGTTGTTGTTTGATATTGACATATGTTGACTCTTCTGTCGAATTGTGCATGAATAAAAGTCAGTTCTTGTCAGATTATCGACAGTCAGCCTACTCAGTTGGCGTTTCGGTATTGACATAATGTTGACCGCGCTGTCGAATTGTGCATAAACAAACGTCAATTTTTGTCAATATTTAAATTTCATAATTTCTAAACGGTCTACTGAGTTAGCTGACTGTCGACCACATGTCGACTTAGTACCCAGATTTTGGAGCCACTGTTTCTATGGAGACATATAGGACAAGCTCATTCCATGGCTATATATTCAAAGCAAATGCCAGATACTTTCAAATGAATTCAAATTTCAGGCTAACTCGATACATAATTGAAAACATTTGAATTTTTCCAGCTTCGGAGACAAACCGATGAATGGAACCGCTATAGGATCGAAGACTTTTCGATTCCACTGGGATCGGAGACAAATGTCTTGCTGGGTTCATGCCTGACTGCAATTTTGAAACTCCTTGCGTCAGAGACCAAACGCTTACTCAGATCATTTTCGTATTCTTTAACCGAAAGTGAAGACATAAATTTTGGCGTTAGTAATTCAAACAAATTAGCCAATTCTTCCTTACTAGAAAATCGGGTTTTGACCTGACATCTATTGAGCGATTAAAAACTGAAAACTCTTTTGGAGATCCGTCAATCTTTCTTCTTGACATAGCATTATAGTGAGCTATGTCAAGACCAACTTAACTTTTTTAAAGCGTTTGCTTTCAAGCTGAGCTTTAATGCCCCCTTGGTTTTAACGCCAGCAAACGCATTTTGTAACTCGGATTACGAACTCCATGGACGGGTTTTCAAGTAAAAATCACGCCTTCAAGGCTTAAACTAACAGAATTCTCATACTGCAGCAGCTGCAGCTGCAATGATGCAAGACCTGATGAGCGCTTCTATCCGTACGAAACCCTTAAGCTTGGAGAAATTAAATAGAGGGAGTTTGAGAATAAAACAAGCTAGCCGAAGGCTATGTATGATATCATAACTTTATTGTGATATGTGGTACATTTGCCGCTTTAAAATTAGTAGTAAAACTTGTTCCGATTTCACTGTTCCTTTGAGAGGTATATGAAATAGTGAGGCAATTTCAACCAAATTTGGAAATGTGGTTTGGCAGTCAATATAATTGAATAATATGAGCTTTGGTAAAGATATCTTCAGACATAAAAAAGGTTTTTTTTTTTTTAATAAAAACTTGCTTTTGGAACTGTCGTTCCTATGACAGCTATATGATAGAGTAGTCCAATTTGAACCAAATTCGGGAACGTAATTAGATTAAAGATACTATTGGTGTGAAATTTGAAAAAGATAGCTTTAAACAAAGACGAATTTTTTGACGGGTCGATCCTATGGCAGCTATATGACGTATCCGATTCTGTTGGTTCCGATATATTGTATACACAGCGTGCAATAGAAAGAAGGCTTTGCGCAAAATTTCAACTCAATAGCTTTAGAACTGAGGGATTAGTTTGCATAGAAACAGACGGACAAAGCATAATCGACTCGTCTCATCATACTGACCAAGAATATATAGTTTATATGGTCGGAGATGCTTCCTTCTGTGCGTTGCAAACTCCATGACAAAGTTAATATGTATACCCTATCGCATCCATGAAGGGTTTAAAAAAAAGTATTTGGTCCCATTGCGGTGCTTGATCTGCAAAAAATGCTCGGTGCGTTACCGAGCTAAGCTACATACGCATACTAAGTTGGTGTGCAGAATGAAACCAAGTGTCACAAAAAATTTCAATTAACTCGGATAGATTTAGAGTTGCATTATTTAAAAGATTTGAAGCCTCAGATAGATAGAAAATTTTCGTTTGCATTAATTTTGAAACTGAATGAGCTGAATCGAGAATGTTTCAATGCAAAGCAGTCTGAAAAACAAAGTTCAACGATTCCATTTGTTTTTTTTACCCCAGGCTGTAGCCTTTTCTTCCTTTTTTCTCGACTTCAACATAATAGACGACAGAACTTTTAACATTTCAGCGTATGACTTTTTCACAGCTCGGAGCGAATCTACTGGCAGACTTTACCGCGTGGGGCATAGTCTTTTAATTTCAGTGTCATGGTCCGGCTGTTCACTGCCGCAGCGGCCTCGAGCTGTGTCCTGCATATGCCCCAGGACGTTTGTTCGTCGAAAGCTGGCTGGTAGATTTTCCACGGCTGACTCGGCCTTAACGAATCTTGATGTTTCGACGCGCTCCGCTCATTTTTGACTCTGCGGTTGTCAATTCCCAAATAGTACGCGGCATTTTAGTCCGTTATTCACTTCACAAGTTCACAACAGTCAATCGTGCAAATTCTACCCGCGTAGAATGTTCCCGCACTTCATGACTTCTCAAAACACACAATCGCGCAACTTCCCGGCGCTTCACTTCAAAGTTTCTTGACACTATAAATAAAAAATATATTTAAAATGATCCCAAAAACATGTGCTCGCCGGTTTCGACTGCTGGTGTGATGCGCGTCTCATCAGACGCCTAAGCTTCGCGCATCACACCAGTGGGGAAGGCGTGACCGGGCACAAGCCAAGTCGGATTGTGTTTTGCCTTATATTGAGTGGCAAACACGACAAGGGTGCGAATTCATATCCAGTGGAAATCGCAACTTACAATTTTCCGATATGAAATCATCTGTTTTCTGGCATAGCGCCAGTGGCTACAACCACGACGTCGACACCATACAACTTATATGATGATTGTCATGTCGTCGCGTGTCACACCGCGGTTGAAACCGGTGAGCACATTTTTTAGGATCATTTTGAATACATTTTTCATTTGTAGAATTGTGTAGTCCCACTAGGACTTATAAGGTCGACGACATGACAAACATCATATAAGTTATATGGTGTCGATGGTTGTCGCTCGGTAACAAAAAACTTGTTTCTTGACACTTCTCGTGCTTATTTACAACACCGTAAATATCCCGCACGACTTTCACGAAATACACAATCGCGCAATTTCTATCGTCCTAGAACTTTCCGGCGCTTCACTTTTCAAACGAACACACACTTCGATTGAAAAACACACACACTTTATTTACTAAACGAACTACACATGCGTAACTAACAACCAACGTCAAACTAGCTCTAACCATTCGTTACCGACGGATAACAATAACAACTGTACTACTTTCCGGTTCTGCTTCCGAGCGGATACTTTACGACGATCGACTTCCGACTGAGTTTCGACTTCTACTACTTGCTTTGATTCTGGTCTGACGACATCTAGCTTTATATAGCTGTACTAGTGTTTCCAGATGGTTCGAGAATCTGCTAGTGCTCATTTATATTTGTTATCGATGGCTCGAGATTATGATAGAGCTTAGTACACTCTGTATAGAACCATAAGAGTGACGTACTCCGTACATATAACCATATTATTGCCTATGATGTTGGTTATCGTTGGCCATCAATACTTTTGACCGCAGCCGTGTTTGAGGGATGCATGGGTCTGCTAACCGTAACTATAGAAATAAACTATTATTAGCCTACTTTGAGAAGATATACAAATTCCATTATTTTCCATTTTATATGCTATTCGGAACCTGCCTTCTCGTAAGTTTTCATGTTTCTAAGTGTAATGGTTTCGAAATGCAAGTGGGGTGGGACAAATTACGATTTAATATTTTATCTTTCTATCTATCTTTCTTCAAATTTAAAGAAAATGCCAAAAAGGAAATGTACTCAACATTACCTTTCTTACGACACGCCCCACTTGCCTATTCCAGTCGGTAAAAACACTGGACATTAATTTCGCCTCTATATGGATCCTCCCCCAAACAATCTTAACCCTTTCAGAAATGGTTAATTAAATAACTGCAATTGCATTACGAAAAACCACATACGAGTACAAGTAGTACTCGTAGTAGTACCTTTGAGGCTGGTGGGTGTATTCTTTGCATAGATGTCAGTGTCAAAATGCCATAGATTTTATAGAATGTAATGTCTTTGCAAAATGCCTAACTTTAAATGAATGTACTGAAATAAAATATATTATGTTAAATACTAGTACATTGCAATGAAACTTGGAGATGTTATTATCTATGGTGTTCGTTATCATTGGCCATCAATATCTCTGACCTGCGATGTGCTTGAGGGGCGCGCAGGCAGGCGTGTGCCAACTGCAACTATAAACATAAAAGAACTACGATTGGGGTAAACCCCAATCATGCAATACTCTAGATGAATTTGAACCTGGTTAAAGCCAATAAATAATTTTGGTTGCAATCTCGGATGCATCGTTAAGACGTAAGACGTAAGTCGTTAAGACGTTAAGACGTATTTCATGAAATAGTGCAGTTTGTATGGGAGGGGGTAGAAGGAGGGTGAGGATTACAATAAATTTTATAATGTAGGTTACAATTATCATAAAAGTTATATTCAAAATTTCAAAGCAATATATTTTATAGTTTCTGAGAAAATCTGATTATTGTAAATTATCAAAAATGTGTCATTTTGTATGGGAGGGGGTAGACGGAGTAAGGGTAATCGATTACTTTTTTTGAATCTAACTGATATTGTTAATTAAGTGTTAAGTACAAAATTTCAGCCCGATAAATTGTATAGGTAATGAGTAAATTGGCTTAACGTATTTCATGAAATAGTGCAGTTTGTATGGGAGGGGGTAGAAGGAGGGTGAGGATTACAATAAATTTTATAATGTAGGTTACAATTATCATAAAAGTTATATTCAAAATTTCAAAGCAATATGTTTTATAGTTTCTGAGAAAATCTGATTATTGTAAATTATCAAAAATGTGTCATTTTGTATGGGAGGGGGTAGACGGAGTAAGGGTAATCGATTACTTTTTTTTAAATCTAACTGATATTGTTAATTAAGTGTTAAGTACAAAATTTCAGCCCGATAAATTGTATTGGTAATGAGTAAATTGGCTTAACGTATTTCATGAAATAGTGCAGTTTGTATGGGAGGGGGTAGAAGGAGGGTGAGGATTACAATAAATTTTATAATGTAGGTTACAATTATCATAAAAGTTATATTCAAAATTTCAAAGCAATATGTTTTATAGTTTCTGAGAAAATCTGATTATTGTAAATTATCAAAAATGTGTCATTTTGTATGGGAGGGGGTAGACGGAGTAAGGGTAATCGATTACTTTTTTTGAATCTAACTGATATTGTTAATTAAGTGTTAAGTACAAAATTTCAGCCCGATAAATTGTATAGGTAATGAGTAAATTGGCTTAACGTATTTCATGAAATAGTGCAGTTTGTATGGGAGGGGGTAGAAGGAGGGTGAGGATTACAATAAGTTTTATAATGTAGGTTACAATTATCATAAAAGTGATATATTCAAAATTTCAAAGCAATATGCTTTATAGTTTCTGAGAAAATCTGATTATTGTAAATTATCAAAAATGTGTCATTTTGTATGGGAGGGGGTAGACGGAGTAAGGGTAATCGATTAATTTTTTTGAATCTAACTGATATTGTTAATTTAGTGTTAAGTACAAAATTTCAGCCCGATAAATTAGATACGTACTGAGTAAATTGGCTTAACGTATTTCATGAAATGGTGCAGTTTGTATGGGAGGGGGTAGAAGGAGGGTGAGGATTACAATAAGTTTTATAACATAGGTTACAATTATCATAAAAGTGATATATTAAAAATTTCAAAGCAATATGTTTTATAGTTTCTGAGAAAATCTGATTATTGTAAATTTTCAAAAATGTGTCATTTTGTATGGGAGGGGGTAGAAGGGGTGGAGCGATTTAGCCCGTTCACGAACTTAGCCTTTATTTTTTGTCAAAAATAACGTGTGCAAAATTTGAACTTCATAGCTCAACGCGTTCTCGAGCTAGAGAGGTCACGGACGGACGGACGGACAGACGGACAGACGGACAGACGGACAGACGGACAGACGGACAGACGGACATCCGGTTTTGAGATATTCGAGTGATAATATGAACTTCTGTATCATTCATTTTTTTCTGCGAGCCTTATTTCTTAGCGTTACAAACTTTGTGGCAAACTTATAATACTCTCAGATTTCATCTAGAGTATAAAAATGCACTGCTATTAACAATGAAAAACTGTTAACAGATTCAGACATCTTATTATTTTTAGTTTTCTATGCTAGTAAAATGCCGCTTCCCTGGAAATTTCCATATTTCTAAAAACAAAAAAAGTGTATCAATTTCAATATTTCTAAATCTCGAAATGCACGGGGGGGGGGGGGGGGGGGGGACAAGCTCGGACCGCATATTTTCCCCTCTCCCTATTTTCTCTTTTCTTCAATTTTGAAGAAAATGCCAAAACTGGAATGAATTTGATGGCACCTTTCTTACGATATCCCACTTGCCTACACCAAACGAAAAACAATTTTTGACTTTCATTTCCTCCTTATGAGTCCCCCCCCCTTAAAGTTGGTCTATTACGATGAATTATAATACTTCCTTAATACATATTCCCAGGGCCGCGTTTTCAAAATTTGCGCCCAGGGGCTTGAGAATTAGAAGATCAATAGATTTTTCGCAGATAGTCTTAGTTCTTCATTTCCGAAAACAGATTTGAGTTGAAAAAATCCGAACGTATGCGATTATTCATTATAACACACTGCTCTTTTCTCAAGAGCATTTAAAAGATTATCCAAAATGGGAATTTATTTACAGATTGCGCTTTTCTGCGGGAGAAGCTTGTGAAAGAAACAAAACGTTCTCAGCGGGGATATCGGTGGTTTTATTTTTGTGGCAATATTGTAGGCAGAAGTTGTGATGTCGATACAATTGCAAACCAATCCTCAATGGATGTACTGCATGAATTTCGTCACTGGGTGCATGCGTTTCTAGTAAATCGTTGCAACAAAAGTCGGAAGGTGTAATGCGTTTCATATACCACCGGGTGTTCATCTTTCTTGCTGCGTTTTTTTGCGGGATAAGTCTCCCGCTGTCGTTGAACTTGCTGCTGCAATACGATTCCCTGTTCCTGCAGAAAACTGCAGCGTTTTCGTAACACATAGTGTAAAGCGTTCCATTTAAATGTACACGTTCCTCTTTTCCTGCAACAATTCGTTTTTTTTGCGGGATTATTTTTTCCCGTAGAAAAACTCAAAGTGTAATGCCAGACTTAGGTTTGTTCTTAGCTTCAGGGAACTACGGGTAGTAGCGATGCCGCTGACATTGCGGTAAAGAGGGGGGAAATCTCGAAAATTAAGTGGGTGGATTTCCGTAAAATAAGTGATGCGTAAAATAAGTGGATGTAAAGTAAGTGGACTTATACTGTATTAGTAAACATCATGATGTAAGAAGAGTCTTACTTCATGGTAAACATACAGAGATACATTCAGTGCGAATTCGGTGCAAATTTTGCGACTAGTTGAAAACACCATAAAATAAGTAGAATATCATCAACCGTTTTGTATTTTACTTGAATAAATGTTCTTATCTATGTTCTTTGAAGGAACCTTAACAGATTATTCGATGATTATTCAAATTAAACACAACTCAATTGATATAATCGTACAATCGACATTATCGAGTACCACGATTATACATTTCAAAAAATTATTTTCTTATTTTACAAAACTCATTGCAAAGGAGACCTTCGTATCAAATTATCTGGTTATAACCTTTATTGCGTACGCTTATTTAAACTTAGTTTTCTTTATTTTTTTATATTTTTTTATTTATTTACTTATTTGTTTTTTCTTTCGCCGTCTGTGGCGCCCCTTTCGCTGCGGCGCCCTGGGGCTTGAGCCCAATAAGCCCATAGGTAAACGCGCTACTGCATATTCCCACCATTTCATGCATGTAGCTTCAGCGGTTCGTGAAATATTTCATGAACAGACAGACGGACGTTTGACCTATTTTATTATTGTATATGGTATAAGGGTTTTGTTTTTACCACAAAACTCTAAAAACGTGTGCAATTTCTTCGACAACATCGTAAAAGGTTTTGACACAGAGCAGATATACTAAGAGTAGGAACTCAGAACAGATTTATTTTTAACCCTCTACTGCATGAATTATGATTTCTGAAGAAAAAAAATATGAAAAGTCTTTGAAAATGCATTTTTTAATATAACTAACACATTCCAATCAAAAAACAATAAAAAAGTTTTAGATTACGCTTGCCTGTGATCCTCAACCTCGCGCTAGCCAGTGCTGGACATTCGCACACAATGTGTGCTGCCGTCTCGGCCTCCTCCAGGCATAGCCTGCAAACGTCATCTTCCCCGATTTTCATCTTGTCTAGATGAGCCTTAAAATTACCATGTCCTGTGACCAAGGCAGCTATCCAGCTTAGGGTACTCCGTTTGTAACTGAGTACCTTTCTCGCTTCCCTGCCTAAAGGGCTGGTCATTGCATTCCGAGCTTGTTTGCAAGTGACTAGCTCCTGCCATCTTTGTAGATGCATGGAGTCCATCCACTTCCCAACCTTCGCTCCAATCATGCCGTTCCCCAGAGCAACTCTAGGTTCTGGGCCAATGAAAGTTGCCGCAGATCCCTGTTTTGCTAGGGCATCCGCCGCCTCATTTCCTGTTGTCCCTATGTGTCCTTTTACCCACATCAGCGTAACCTCATTTTCTGAGGCACACGTGTTGAGCTTCCGGACACACTCTAGTACCAATTTAGAGTTTATGTTCGTCTGCTGCATGCGTCTGATCACCGATTGGTTGTCCAGTGCAATAAGGATTTTCTTCCCCCGCACCTGACCTTCAAGCAGGTGGTCCAACGCATGCAAAAAGCCAAGCATCTCTGCCTGGTATACGGTCACATACTCTCCTAGACTAAGCGCACATGCTAGGTTTAGCTCTTCAGAGTAAACCCCCGCCCCCGCTTTATCGTCCATTAAAGAGCCATCTGTAAAAATGCTGATGTCATTGTACATACACTCATTGTGTATGTTTCCATCTGCAATGTGAGTCTTGTGTAGTCTTTCAACTACCCTACGTCTACTCATGCCTTCTACCGGCATTAGAGTCTCCCTGACCTCATCATGAATAATGTCTAAGATGCTCCTATGACCGCTGCTAGTTCCAAAGCGATGCCACATGGCATCCCTGTTCATGCGTATTGCCGAAAGCGCCGCCGTTTTCTTTATAAATAAGTCCAACGGCAGCCGTCCCAGCAATTCCTCCATTGCTTGCGTTGGTGTGGTGCGCATTGCACCACATATGCTTACGCAAGCTATCCTTTGCACCCTATCTGGCTTCTGCTTTGTGGTACTCTGCATGGCTTTTGGCCACCATACCACTGATGAGTAGGCTAGAATGAACTAGCTCAGGTCTCAGATCAGTGCGAACCCAGTATTAGTCTTAATTCCTTAATCTGGTCTAAGTAACTGTCATACATACAAATGTGACGTTTCTCATTATAGTCATATAGTCTAAACATGATGTACAATATGTTAAGCTGATCTAAAGTCACGTTATGACAGATGTCTTTTTTACGGTTTATTTCCGGTATTTGTTACTAATTTGAAGCAACCAGTGATGAGATGTGATAGGTCGATTTTAAACACTATTTTATTGACATTTATTCACGTTTGTAATAAAAAAAAAGAAATTCAGTAAAACGTGTTCATTTTACTTTGATTATCGTACCTTAAATTATGGAATAAACTTTAGTGCAATCGAGAAAACGTACTTTTTGCACCATTACTCTCATTTCCGGAAGACTATAAATTTGTTGAGTGATTTCGCTTCAGTAAGTGATATGAAACAAGAAAAGGAACAATAATCGCTTTGCAATCCTTTCAGATCGCATTTTCTCATATAGTCATATACGAGTATTTTGCCATAATTAAATTATGTGGCATTGTGATAGACTATCTCATATATCACCATCCACTCAAGAGGGTGACAGAGATGTTGAAAAACCGGAAATTCGATTTACACCAAGCTGTGATTCATTGAATATATAAGACAAGGAGAATTCCCTGCCCGACATCAGTTCTTGTGCGAATCCCACCGAAACCACGAACTTTTCTGTATTTACGCGAATAAACAAAACTCTCCTTTGGTAAGTTTATTTTCACATCGGCAAAAATAAAGTAGTTAATGGTAATCGGTGCAAGGTGCATGCGTTTAATTAAAAGTAACTGGAAAACTTTCATTTAGTGGCCTTGTGTAAAATTCCACAATGAAACTTCAATAAATAAATTGACTCGCGTGCCAAAGATCCGGTTATGGAAGCAGTGCATTTTGTGATTTATCTTAACGGCTTTTGAAGCCTTCCGCCATTATAAGTTTTATAGATGTTTTACTTTGTGATATATTTTTTTTTAAATATTGTGTATTTTAAGTGGATACATAAATTAGCTGTTTCTAACGACAAAGTGTAGGCTGCCACTACATTGTTCATAAATATTTTCATTCTTCGGTAATTGTTTAGTTTTTTTTGTGACGTTAAGTGATTATCAACCCGTTGCGAAAAAATTCGCACGGTGAATCCGCGGAGTCAAAAATTTGACCACTGCGCCTTATTCGTATGCCCACACTGACGTGAATTTTTCCGCTTCGTCTAAATTCGCTACAGACCAAGTTTTTTTTCCACATCGTTCCTGAGGTAGATGGTTCTGCGTGCCAGATCGACCCGTTGTTTACTATTAACAGCCAAGAGCTGCCAAACCCCTTTCAACGTCTGAAGGAAATTTTATGTGTGTGTGTATATATGCCAGCATCGATTTTTTATATCAATTCGGAGCAACATCTATTGGCACAATTGCTCTCAATTTTCCTCATCCGCGCCTGCATTTAGATCAACCTTGGTCCATGGATCTGCTGTGTTTGCAACAGGACCCTGCATACAAACGCTACCTCGGTAAGATGCAATTACTGCGATGATTGGTTCCATCTAGGTAGCTGCTTCGGACAGTCCCACCATAGGCAGTGGAATTCGTCGTTTACTACTGCAGTATAAAAACAGAGGACAACAATCTTCCATTAAGTCCAATTCCGCTATCCACGTGGCGCCAACAATTATTACTACGGGCACGCAGTTGTCCCCAACTACCTCGATGAACAACATCACCATTCATCACACGGTCATGATGCAGTACAATCTCATTCCGGCACCAGTAGTCAATAATTTTAACATCCTCTCGCTGGTCCAACTTAATTGCAATGGATTGCTATACAAGATTGCAGAAGTGGCAGCTATAATGTTGTTTGTAAGGACCGTTTGATTAACGCTGGCGGTAGACCTACACTCCTAATCTTTCAATCAGTGCAGTACCGCTAGCTAACTATATCTGTAGCCGATGATAATGTCCTTGAACTGCAGGCAATAGCTGTTCAATCTGGCAATGTAGAAATCGAAATATTAAACGTCTAAATTCCACCGGTGTCCAGCTGTCCTTCAGGCTACAAAGTCAACATTAGCTCTTTACTCACCGGCCAACACCGCCTCGTGCTCGGTGACTTCAACGCTCACCATGAGCTATGGCACTCTAATCTTGACAATGAAGCCAGGAGGAGGAGTCACTATGTCACTACAACTCGATTCATCTGAATTCTGTCTCTGAAATGTCGACGCTCTCACCTGTATTACCCGTAGCTCTTCTGACATCTCGATTGCTAGTGCCAGCCTCATTAACGACGCTCACTGGGAACCAGTCCCTATGCAGCCCTCCGAAGATTTGCTGATCATCATCAGACTCGACAGGCCCTCTAAACTACTTCCTGCAGAGCACCGCACTTTCATAAACTATAATAGAGCTGATTGGGACTGCTTAGAAGCCAAACCATTGCTGCTTTTGTTGCGTTTCCGACACCATTGAAAGTGTGAGTTGCTGAATCGACCTTCAAACGAGTGCTGATCAAAGTGGCTGCGAGATGTATTTCTGCAGGCCGAATCTTAACGCTTAACGCTCTTAACGCTCAGCGATCCAAGTATTAGAGATGTGAACATTCAGATAAGCATGCAAGTAGCTGAGCACAAACCCTCAAAATGGAGTACTCATCTTAACAGCTGCAATCTTAAATTCAGTGTCTCCAAACTTTGGTTCAGAGTCAAAGCCCGCACTAATCAAACTAACAACGAAGGGAACGTCACTATCGAATTCGGCAATAAAACGGTTAATGACCCTACTAGATGCGCTCACTACTTCAACAGGCAGTTTGTCGAGCATCCACCTCCTGACAATCTCAAGCGCAAAATACGGCGTAGGATTCATTACTTGACTGTTGGCCAAATACTGCCATTTACCTCGGATCAAGTTGCTGCAGCTGTCAGGAAAGCTAAAGTTTTCAAGGCTCTGAGACTAGACGTGTCTGATAATAATTAGTCACTGGTGCACTTTTAAATTTGTTTATTAATTTAGTCACTATCCAGCTGTTTTTTAGAATGTGGTTTTATTTTTCCTGTTTGTACATTATAAATGTGTATCTGTTTGGCGACGTTTCGCTATTTTAACAGCATTCTCAAGCCTTATTTTTATTATTGTCTAATTTCTTAGGTTTTTTTGAACAAATTGTTTTTTCTTAACAAATTGTTCAAAAAACGTTTCTACGAGGAGGATGATTTGTAAAAACCTAACCACCACTCTCAACCTATAGTATCACTCACATCGTTAGTTGTTCCCGAAATATGGAAGACAGGAAAGATGATTCCCATATTAGAACCAGGGAAAAGGTAAAACTTGTTGAATCGTATCGCCCAATTTCACTGCTCTCACCTCTTGCCAAAACGCTCGAAGCGCTACTCTTACCACTGCTTACGTCACAATCTGAACTTGCAAACCACCAATATGCATTAAGAAGCATGTAGATAATGGCGACACCCTTGGATGCAATCATATCCCAAACCCACATGGCCTGAATCAGGCTTGTCCATGTCACAGAACTATTTTGGTGGCTCTAGACTTGTCAGAGACTTTGGACACAGTTAGTCACTCAGTGCTTCTGTCAGTCATCTGCTGCACGTCACTTCCAATGTATGAAAAAAATGGATAGCAGACTAATTGACTGGTCAACTATCATTTACGCAGTTTCGGGACAAGAAATCCAAACTAAGGAGAATTAAACAGGGTGTCCCACGAGGAGGAGTCCTGTCACTTGATCTGTTTAACACATATTTACCAGGACTCCCAGCACCCTCAGAAGGACTCTAGTTTATCACCTACGCGGATTATTATTCAATTCTAGCTTCCGGCAAAGACATTTCATCGATATGTGTGTTGATCGTCTGCTACCTTGTTGATCTTTTAGACCAAGGAGGTGAAACAACAGCTGGATATATCCATAGGCAACCAACCCATTTCCACTGTAAACCACCCAAAAATTCTTGGTGTCACCCTAGATAGCAACTTCATCGGCCCATGCCTCCACGATGCAAAAAAATTTAGAGCTCGTACTAATTTTCTCAAGACCCTGCTGGTTACAAAAAAGCCACCGGAAGATCGGTGGCCAACTACGCAGCAATTTACGGAAAAAAATAGTCGAAAAATGGTCAACGAAGTCTGAATATACTCACTTGGCGACCGAAGTGTATACTACATTTATCCGAACCTCTAGTGGGATATAGAGCTTTGGATGACGTTTAGCTAGCATATTGCTAGCGTACACTTCCTGCCCATAACCCTGGCCACACACTGTCGAACACGAACTCGAACACGAACTCGAACACGAACACGAACTCGAACACGAACATGGTACAAGTGCTTGCTTGATCTATTTGGAAGACATTTGTAACATGTTCGAGTTCCTGCTCGATGGCCATCCTTACCCGCATTATGTGTCAAATTTGGAAAGGTTGTGGCTTATTCTTATACCACATATCAAAGGGGTAAGACAAACGAAAGAACCATGGTCGTAGCGAGATTCCAGCTCGCGAAACCGGTATCCAATACTTGGTCTCTGTATTTTATCTTATCAATAAAAACGAAATGTTCAATCGACTGGGTGCAGGGTATCGTTACCCACAAGGCACAAAAAGGGAAACTTTTAGACCATATTTTCAGGCTACCTTAATCTACCTTAAGGTTACCATAAGCTAGCTTTAAGGTTACCTCGTGGCTATTTTATCCTACGTTAGTGACAAATTTTCAGAAAAAATAATCGAACAGCTTGAAAGTATTCGGCGCTCAACGTGAGATCCGTCTGATTCTATCTAGTCAGGTAAACCCTAATGGACAATCGAATTGGGGCATAGTACCGTTACTCACGAGACACAAAAACCGAAACGTTTTTAGACCTTACCTTAAGGATATCACCACAAATCTCCTGATGATTTTGTTGATGACACTCTTCGAGTATTTCGTCAACTACTTGCTCGTAATGGGTACTTCGAAGATTATATTGAAAAATGTCGTCAGCTAACTCATCGGTGAATGGTTTGATATTTACTCAATTCTCTTCTAAAGTGAAGTTGCATGCATATAGAGCATAGAAAGTTGATTTTCACTAAAGGGATGAGGGGTCGGAATCCTTCCTCAAGCACTTACATATTAAAAAATGTATTGCCGATGGCAAAGCTAAAAGCTATCTACGCCACTGTGAAGCCTGCGGCCACCCGAGCGTACAAAATATGTTCATTGCTGCGTAATTTGCATGGTCCGCTGTAAAATTACATTAGCTTCAACAGGAGAGTTCACACGTAGTATGCGCGTACAAATTTTCGTATATTACCACGGACGATTCCATTCGACGCACTTTGTCTACAAGGGACGCCAAAATATGCAAAATTTGTGGCTAGGCGAATGTTGGAGCCGAGGTTGGTGAGGTGACGCGAGCTATCGTACATCAGAAATCCCAGCAAAGATAAATACAATACAATTAGCGAAATTTCCAACATAATGTGAAGCAGTTTGACCTGTTTGTAAAAATCTCTGCTTACGTCACAAAATCTGCGGCGCCCTGGATCACCTCATCAACATGTGTCTCGACATACGCCTCGCCCAAGCAACTTCTCTAAATTCCACGGTAAGAGTTATGCAACAAACTTCCTACGTGCGTCCGTACAAAACAACGTTCGTTGCAATCAACTTATTTTGTACATTCGTGTGGTCTTGGACTAAGATGATAATTGACTAAAGGCATTACTTATGGGAATTAAAAAGTACCTCACACTAGGTTAGGTTGGGCTGGGTGGCAGCCTAATGGCACCGCGTAGACCGCTTGGGTACATGGCGATACCACGTGCCTATGATACCCATTACGTTACGGTGTTATTCGTTACCAAAAGATCTTTGTTGAGCTCGAAGCATCCTGACTCATTAGCGAAGCTCCAAAGACTTATCACGCTGAAACCTAAAACTCCTTCTAGGTCTTTGAAAAAGTAGGCTCCCAGGCATTTTAATCTTTTCCTAGCGAACGCTGGACAGTTGCACAGAAGGTGCCTTAGAGTTTCCCCTGTATTTGGTAGCTTGTAATTTCGGCATCCACTACCAGTGATCAGTTTTAATCTGTATGCGTGTTACCCTAACAAGCAGTGCCTCGCTAGTATGCCCACTTATAGTGCGCATAGTCGTCTGGGTAGTTCCAAGAGGCTTTTGGTCTTCTCCCTATCATAGGAGTTCCAGAATATTTGCGTTATAGTATTGTCGTTCGTATTGTGTCAGTTTGCGTTGGCCAGCCCATACATCTTATCCAAAGTGTTTTAGTAATTATAAATACTCAAAATAGAACTATCATTGAAAGCTAATGATATGAAAAAACCACAATGTTAATTTTAAAGAGCCTTTTAATTATAGATAGGGTTCTGATGATGGTCATAGATACCGAAATGTTAAGAAATGTATATGTATACCACGGCCTTTCCCTTTGAGGGCCTGTCGTTAAAATCGACAATCAAAGGACAGGATGTGTATGCCAGCAACTTGAACTATCCGAAATCTTTATATGCTAACGAAACGTCAACTATGCCTCGGATAAGGACTGACTCAACGGTTACGACTTTTAGCTATCGTACAATGACAAAGATTGGATTCTGGAATGTGCGTACTCTCCTGGACAATGGATCAGAAGGTCCCCAGAACGCACGATTTCTTCAATTAGAGAGTGAATCTCTGAGGTACAAATTAAATATCTTAGGAGTTAGTGAGATAAGATAGTGGAACAGCGGAGAATTCATCTCAACGGGCAGCACTGTAATGTTGTACTCCGGTAAAGCTACCGGTAGTCGCCGTGAGTCAGGTGTGGGGCTCCTTTTAACCAGAGCCGCGCGAAACTGTCTCTTATCCTGGGAACCGGTCTCTGACAGGGTCTTGACCGCCAGGTTCCGGACCAAAATGAGGAACATCTCAATAATACAATGTTATGCCCCTACTGAACCCGACAATGTCTTGGCAAAAGACTCCTTCTACGAAGAACTAAACGCCGTTCAGAGCAGAACACCTAAAGGTGACATTATAATGGTTATGGGTGATTTGAATGCGAAAGTTGGCGCTGATAACTATGGGCTCAGACATGTGATGGGGAGACACGGTCTTGGTGATTGTAATGACAACGGTGAAAGATTTGTAGAGTTCTGCAACTTTCACAGTCTCTTCATCGGTGGTACTATGTTTGAGCTTAAGGACCACCACAAAATCAGTTGGTCCTCTGTTGATCGGCGCAGAACACAAAATCAGATCGACCATTTTGCCATTAGTAAAAGATTCAAGAGTTGCCTCCTGGACGTGCGAAACAAGAAGGGTGCCGATATTGGAATGGGAAGAGACCATTATCTTATGATCGTTAATGTTCGATTGCGTATTGCAGCCGTGCGCCGCCCCAGCGACGAAAGACCCAGGCCCCGCAAATTCAACACCGCTCGACTAAAAAATCCAGCTGTCTTACAACAATATAATGACCATCTTGTGCAAAAAGCGGCTGAGATAACTAGTCACCCAGATAGTGACATAAACGAAAACTGGGATGCCATAAAAAATGCGTACATTGATAGCGCAAATACCATACTTGGCCCAAACCCGGATTGCCGGAATAAGCCCTGGATGTCCGACGCTTCATGGCAGCGGATTGTCGAAAGAAAGGAGCTGAAAGTTCGTTTGGTTGCAGCATCAGACGATAATCGAAGCAGCATCTAACTCCTTTACCGTCAGAAAGCTCGAGAAGTTCAGCGTAGTGTGCGACGCGATAAAAGAGTTTATGCCATTTTCCTTTTAGCGTCAGCAGAAGAAGCCGCTAGAAGTAACAACTTAAACGCCGTATACGGTGTCATCAAGGAGTTTACAGGTGGTCGTAACTCCTGCCAACATCCGGTGAAAGATAGTGATGGAAAGCTACTTATCTTGGAAGAAGATCAAATGAGGCGGTGGAAAGAACACTTCGCCGCGGTCTTGAACCGTGTAACCTCTGGTGAAGTTCCCCCTCATATAGATAATTTAGCTAACCATCAAAATGTGCGTATACGGTCCACTGCCCCGACTAAAGAGGAAATAGTCACTGCAATTATTGCACTAAAACGAGGAAAGGCCGCCGGACTTGACGGCATCCCTGCCGAACTTTGTCAAGCAGCGCCAAGCGTAACTGCCGATTTGCTGCACCCACTTGTTGATAAAGCGTGGAATACAGAGACCTTTCCCACTAAGTGGAAGGAAGGTTTGATCATCAAACTTCCAAAGAAGGGTAGCCTCACAGACTGTAATAATTGGAGAGGCATTTGTGTGCTTCCTGCCGTTGCCAAGATAATAGCTAAAATCGTCCTGGAAAGACTAAAGGCCCACTTAGAAAGCACAATTGATGAAGAGCAGGCTGGTTTTCGATCCGGATTCTCCTGTGTCGATCACATTAACACCTTGCGAATCATCATCGAGCAATGCGCTGAATACGATTCTCCGCTTCACTTGCTTTTCATCGATTTCGAAAAGGCTTTCGATAGTGTGAACCGGGATTCTATATGGGCGGCCTTGCGCAGGAGAGGCATCCCTGAGAAGCTTGTGGCTATTATTAAGGCAATCTATGACGGCGCGAAATGTCGCGTTCTGCATAAAGGTAAGGTGTCGGGGGACTTTGAGATTCGCAGTGGAGTTCGGCAGGGGTGCATCCTCTCACCGATCCTATTCCTCATTGTGATCGGCGATGTGTTGCATGCAGCCCTATCCGGACTCGACAGAGGAATTCAATGGACTTTGACATCTTATCTACAACATCTTGACTACGCTGACGACATATGCCTACTCTTCCACAAAATCATGGATCTGTCCGCAATGGCGTTAGATCTCGAGAGGGAGGCAAGCAAGGTTGGGCTAAAGATTAATACCAACAAGACCAAGGTTCTTAGCCCGCCGTTGCGAAAAAGAAATCCGACACCTATTGCCATCAATATTAATGGGCAGCCTGTGGAGAAGGTGGACAACTTCGTCTACCTGGGTAGCATTGTTGCCGAAAATGGTGGTACGGAGCAGGACATCGCTCGTCGTATCAACCAGGCTAAACGCGCATACGGCATGCTGTCCAAAATCTGGCAGAGCAGTTATCTCAGCATCAAGACCAAGCTGGGCCTGTTTCGCTCCCTGGTACTATCAGTGCTTTTGTATGGGAGCAGTACATGGAAAGTTTCCGTAGGAGTTTCCAGAAAGCTGCAAGTTTTCGTCAACTCATGTCTTCGTGGCATTCTAAGAATATTCTGGCCCGAAACAATATCAAATGAGCTATGTTAGCGTACGGGGCAGATGCAAATCGACGAATTGATACCCAGGCAAAAATGGCAGTGGATAGGTCACACATTGCTGAAGAGTGATAAGTGCACTGCTTTGCATGCCATGAAATGGAACCCCATTTCCAATGAAGGCCGACCAAGAGGGGGTCCTCGAATCACATGGCGTCGATCTGTGGCAAAGGAGTGTCAGGTACTGGGTAAGTCTTTTGGGGAGTTGCGCCCCATTGCCCAGAACAGAGTACGATGGCGCGCAGGAGTAGTTGACGCGCTATGCCCCTCTAGGGGTTAAGGCAAAGTAGTAGTAAATAATCGCAAAATAAAAATAAGCTGGATAAGTGCAAAAATAATAAAATTTTACTCATAACAAACCACATACATTCTATCGTCCAGTTTCTTCTTGCATGTCTGTATTGGCATTGGCAGTTCTTCAGCTGTCCCTCGGTCGATGTAAGCCCCCTGTTTACCTAGTCTATTCGCGGTTTCGTTAGCGTAGCGTAGCCTAACTGTCCGAATGTATGACGATTCAACCTTTTTTCCGAGATAGTTTGATCGCTTTGGCTGCCTTCTGAATTCCTCCTCATGGAATTTGCTGCACTCATTCGACAGCCTGAAGGATAGATTGCATGGAAGTTCTGGCGAACAGACTGCTGCATCAACTCCTGCTTCCATCTTGGAGTCGTCTTTCCCCTCACACTAGTAAAATATTGTCTACATTTTTGAACAAAATTCTCTTTTTTATATTTTTGTACAAAACCTCCAACGACCATAGTCCCCTCAATTTTACAATTTATTTAAAAAAAATTTAATCTTATTGTAAAATTCTTGTCGAAAAACTTGTACAAAATTTCACTATCTACCTGTATTAATTTATGGATCGACCGAATGAATGAATGCAGCCTGAAATATTTTGCCTCTAAGATCTCGTATTTCTATGAATTCGTTTTGAATAGACAACAAGACTAGTAGTAAACAGCAAATTCCAACATATGGTAGTCTATAGTCAACTTTTCCTGATGACTGAATTTTCAACAAAGATTCTATTGGCAATTTCGGAAAGATATTTCCGCATACCCGGAAACGCTCAGAACCCGATTGCCGGTTTACGAGTGACCACTTTTCAGATTGAACAACACCATTCCAAAACGATCGGTTTTATACATTAATCAAAAATACTTAAAAAGTTGATTGTCTAAAAGTATCGGTTGCTTTTTTCCCGCCAAACTTGTCGCGTATGCAAATGACAGGAACATTAGCCTGTCGAGTCCGAACGCTGAGTTATCTCAAAAAATTCTTAACGGCTTCGTTTGTATTTCTGCAATCAAAGTAAGGTTTTATCGTTGATTACTTTTATTAAATGATTCTTATTTTTGGTTGGCATTCAAAGAAGAAAGAAACTGGTTTGAATGAAGTACGAACATAAGTGTGTGGATGCTTTTCAAAATTCTTCCGTCTAGAGAGGAACTCATAAAAAGCAGAACGGATTATAGTAAACTAGTTGAAGATGGATTACAACTTTATTTGCGATCTTTTAAAACGAACGAAATGAACGATTTCAGATGGATATCACCCGATAAATTCATGTTTACAGGTAGCTGAGTAAATCCCCCCTGAAAAGATATTCGATTGAATGAATAAAAGTACAAAGACAATAAATTTCACATTTTAAAGTTATTTTACAAATTTAGTAGCTGCAGCAACATCGGCATAGAGCTACCGTATTAGTATAAAAGTAGAAGGTGTGTTATTCGTGACTGATGTTTATTGATTTATAAAGCACTTAGCAAAAGTTAAACATATGTCCAGTACAGTTTCAACAGAGATATATTTACACAATAATAAATGGATCTTATGTAAATTAGAAAGTGTCCAGTGATCTATAGTATTATAAACATAGTATGTGGGTGCATGGTTAATAGAGTTTTGTGTCACTGTAATTTTGCAGTAAAAATAGGTTTGATTATTATGTACATGTTCGTACTACTACTTTTTTTATGTTAACAAATAGTGCCGCGGTTTTCTTTTATCCAATTTTCATATTTATTGTGTGAATCTTGCTAGAGACGCTAGAGTACCAGGGGAAAAAAGTATTTTATTCCCTTTTTGGATGTATTTATGGGCGCCAATGTCCTATTGGCTTATAAAATAACAAATGATGTGTATCCTGCTAGTGAGACCTTTTTGAAAGAAGTTCAATCAGTTGGTGATAATACCGTAAGAAACAACAAAGTGCAATTTGAGTGAAACAAATTGGAAAACTTAGTGCGAAAAACAAAAGCTATATTTTGGTTTTGCACGAAAAATAGGTGAAAAACTGGATATTCCTTAGTGTATAGTTGCATAGTACTTGCAGGAGTTTGGGGAAAAGGCCGGAAGGACCGGAAGAAAGGCTTTGGACGAAAAAAAAACTAATCCAGTGAAAGATGGCTTCCTGATTTGACAGAGCCGTCGGAACCGATTGCAATGGGCTCAGGAGCATGTCACTTGGACTCAGGAGGTATAGAACACTGTCTTCTTTTCTAACGAATCGAAATTTAAACTACATATTGGCGATGGAAAAATCTTTGTGCGTCGGAAGCTTCAAGAAAGGCTAAAAGAAAGCTCAAGGCTCCAGTTCGTTTTCCAGTTTAAAAGCAACGCTATTAGTTTTGAGGCAAGGAAGCATATTCGACCAGTTTCATTACCGGAAAAAAACATCTCTACACCATAACTTCTTCAGGCTTCGAAGGAAATCTTCGAAGTAATTCATCCCTGACCCTTTCTCGAGGTTTCCGCCGCACAAGGATTCTTCCGTCGCTAACATGTAGTCTAAATTTCTTCCCATCGGAGGTGCCTGTTTCTCGAAAATCTTTCCAGTACCATACCACAGTATGCTGAGGAATATCCAATCTTTCACATATTTTGCGAGCAGTTAGATTTTCTCTCACTAAAACCAAAATTTTGCTTCTGATTTCCACACTAACTTTTCCCATTTTTATATTCTTCACGTAGTATGGTATATTAACTTTGTCATGAAGTTTGCAACGCGCAGAAGGAAGCATCTCATAGAAACTATACATATTCTTGGTCAGTATGACGAGATGAGTCGATTGGGCTTTGTCCGTTCGTCTGTCTGCCCGTCTCATTCTATGCATACTACTTTCTCAGTTTTAAAGCTATCGAGCTGAAATTTGTAGAAAGCCTTTTTTCTATTGCACCCTGTATATGTGTCGGAACCAATGGAAGCGCACCACTACTTCATATAGCTGCCATAGGAACGACCGGCCCAAAAGTCTGTGTTTGTGGAAAAAAAACTTTATTATTACTAAAGATATCTTCACCAAATTTCAGATTATTCAATCCTATCTACTGCCAAACCGCAATCCCGAGTTTGGTTGAAATTGGATTACCATGGGCCGTTTTCACAATTTCTAGTTGAAGTTTATCCTACAGATAAACGCTAAACGCAACCCTTCAGTTCAAAATTTACAGGACGATAATTCCAAACAGCTGATAAGGGTTGCTGAGATTTTGACAGCCAGAACTGTTTACGTTCGCACATTTAAGTGAGACAATTAAACTGGTCATAAAGAACAGAGTTCTATAAATTCATTCAATGGAAGAGGATTTGAAACCAACCTAGTTACAAATTAATGCTAAAAGACAGTACAAACGTAGAATAGAATAGAACAGGTGGCAGAACTCCGTCTAGAAAATCAGTCGATTTTTCTACAGCAATATCATACGCTAAGGTTTAGTTTAGTGTCCCAGATAGCTAACTGGCAGTTTAACCAAACATTGTGAAAACAGCCCTATACGGATATCATATAGCCGTCATAAGAACGATTGGTCCAAAAGCAAGTTTTTGGTAGAAAAACTTTTTTATTTCTAAAGATATCTTTACCAAATTTCATATTAATCAATAATGTTTACTGCCAAACCATACCTATTTCTAAATTTCGTTAAAATCGGCATACTGTTTCATATACCTCCCATGGGAACATTGTAGTCGGAACAAGTCGAACTGCTAATTTCAAAGTGGAAAATGCAAAATGGATCAAAATTATCACGACATGTTTATGGTCGAGAGTACTAGATTTGAACCTAAACCCGCGATTGGTGAAAGCACCTCCTCCTGATGTATTGCTGCCATGGCTGATCTGTGTGCGTTGCTGTTAAAGAGTACTCCTTTGTATCTTTGGACATCTTTTTCTAGGTCCCTCATTTCACACCTAACATATCTAGGCGGCGCGGCGTCTTGTTCATGAGGTTGAAGTTTGGGTGCTCCCTACGATAACAACCCACCAGATATTGTTTGGCAAGAAGCTTGTTGTGGTTTATAAAAGACATCCTCTTGGTTTCCTAATGTAGATGGTCCTGAGGTGACAGCCAGTGACAGTACGATGGCATTATGGCACGCTTAAATTCTTTTCCACTGTATGATGTTGTCCAGAGTGAATCCAAGAATTTTAGGATGGTTTATGGTAGGAAGAGCTATTGCTAATCGAGATCCCAAGTTGTATCTTGACTTCCTTCGTCCAGTTGGTAAATAGGGTTACCGAGGATTTAGACGCCGCGATGGTTAGGTTCTACATACATACATTTCCGCGATGTTGTTCCCTATTGCCAGGATGGAGCAGTCGTCAACATAGGAAATGATATCGGTTCCCCAGGTGATGTTGGGAGTCCTGATAGAAATTGAACATGGTGGGAGATAGAACTTCTCCTTAAGGCACACCTTAATCAATCTTCCTAAACTTCGATTTACTGTTCCTGAAGTCGGTAAAAGATTGCCTACCAGCGGGATAATTGGCAGTCCAACTACTCACGACGGAAGCGATGAACAGTTTATGTCAGACAGAAGTGCTAACTGGCTGACAATGTCGAAGGCTGTCGAAAAGACGAGTGCCACCAGAATTGTTCTGTGACATGGTTGAGCTTGGTTGAAGCCATTGTAGATGCGAGATGTAATGGCATCCAAGGCCGTAGTCGTATTGTGCATACTTCGGAAGCCGTGCTGATGATGCGCTGGCCGGATGTAGGTCGCAAGAACAGGTCGGATTAGTGCTTCGTGTTTTGACAACTGGTGATATGAGAGTTATAGGGCGATAGGATTCGCATAGCGTTGTTTTTTTTTTTCAGGTTTCAAAATCGGGATCACTCTCTCTTTCTTCCGGATTTCAGAATTGATTCAAGAGGAAATTGATGAATTGAAAGTAACCTTGAGATAACCGATAGCTGGCGAATCGTGGTGTTTAAGCATTGCCATTGAGTTGCCATAAGGTCCCAAAAACCTTGTTGTTTGCTTTCCTTATATCATAACTGCAACTACTTCGTCCGTGGTGAAAACATGTTGTCTGCGATTAGGTTGTGGATCTTCCTACGGATTATGCGCTTAAGTCTGTCAGGTGTTGGGTGTTCAATTGTTCAAATTGTTTATTAAAACGACTTGTGCAGTAAATACGGTTGTTTACTGAGTTGTAACCTGGACTGAATGGCACGGACAGTCAACTATAACTTGCTCACACCAGTAGTTAGATTGCAATTATTCAGATGGGTGCTCTATTTTGACCTCCGGCATTCGGCTACTTGTCTATGGATTTCGCAGTTCATCTCGCGAATTTTGAGATCGTCCGGATTTACACAACTGATGCCTCTTTCGTCTGCCAATCTGGGCTGAGGTTGGAAATTTGGGTCTAATTTTCGGAATACGTCCTGCAGGAATGAATTTCGCAGCCGCTTTATTTAGGAATTTCCTGATGTCGGATTCGGCCTTACGTACGTCGGTTGACGTCGGCAGAGCGAAGAATTTATCGTTGGTATAGGAGGTGAAGCCATTCTAATGAGTCTTATTGGGGTTGACAAAAGTGATGTTCAGCAGATATGATTTATCGGTTTGTCAAGCCTTATCACGATTGGTAAATGGTCCGAAGATGGTGTTAGGATCGGCTCCCATTCCCATTTCCCGGTATTGCACGGAATGATGAAAGCAAGCCCTCCTCCAGCGTTGTTTAACCTGTCTTTCCTGACAATAACATAGTTACTTAGGTTAGCTTACTGCTTGTAGTTCTCCTACACTGAACTCCAGTGCTTGTGATGGTTGAGTCCAGGACAGTTTCAGTTTCAAATGGCACCACTGATTGCATCAATTGCATCTCACCGTAGTAGCGTTTGGGTGCAGCTTTCTGTTGCATATGCAGCAGATCCACGGATCGGGGTTTCTTTCAATCCCGGCACGGGGTAGTAACATTGAGAGCAGTTGCTCCGACATAAAAAACGATACGAGGTATGTAATACAAAACACACTTTCCTTCTTGCATTGAAGGGGTTTGACAGCTCTTGGTGGTTGTCAAACGGGTTGCTCCGGTGTAAAGAACCGACTGTCGGCAGGCACGATTAGGGTACTATCAAAACTTTCGGTTCAAAACAAAATTATGCATAGCAAAAAAAAAAAAAATTAAATTGTGTTTGTGTTTCGAGCCGAAATTGTGCATCAATGCACTATTTCTAAATGGCTTATTTCGCAGCGCTGCATAGTGGCCAAAAATCCAAAAAAGTTGGCCAATAGTAGAAAACGTTAAGATATTAAGTTGAAAATCTTTACTCGGGCGTTTTTAGCTGATTGTGAATCTGAAATCAAAATTGTGGAAAACAAAATGACGGATCCAAAAAGGCAACACTGTTTTCTATAAATACGTTAAATTTTGCTGAAAGTTACGATTTTGGGGGTTATCGGGTCGCTGGTTACGGATCTTCAATCAAAACAGAAAAAAAAACAGAAAGACAGTGGTTGACTCCGCCTTTTTGTTTTTTTTTTTACATTTTTTCACTTTAGATTCGCAATCAGCGACTGCAAAAATCCCCGAATAGGAACTTCCACCAAGAGTGAACCTATTTATAGAAAAAAATCTGTCACTCTGGATTAAAATCACCGACCCCGAAAACCGAAACCGAAGAGTAAGTTCTAGTAAGATTACTTCCAGCAAAATTGTTTGTATTATAATTAATTAATTAATTAATTAATTATTAATTATTCGCAATCAGTAACCTCAAAAGCCTCCCAGTAACGAATTTCAACTTAACTTCATAATAATAGGAAAGTTTGCCCATTTTTGTTTTAATTTAGTCCCACTGTGCACGGCCGTCTTTCTAAAATCCTCAGGGGCAGTTGCAAAAGGCTAGATGTTAAATATGTCCAAAGTAAGAGTATAAACTACAGATCCCAGTTTGAATCAGAGCGGGATATCATGAGACTTTTTTTAAAAGCATTTTCAAAAATTGAATTAACGTAAAATATGTTAATTTTTTAAGGGTTATGTATTATTTTCTTCATATAAGCGTGAAATAGTTCATATTTAGTAAAAAAAAATATAATACACACCACGAGGAGAATTTTACATTTTGGAGGATGTGAATCGAACAATTTTATTTATCTATTTATTTATTTTACCAAACAAGGCATCATAAGATATATAGTATACATTAAATTCCATTTTATACATTTAATTAAATTAATCGATAACACACAAATAACGCATCACATTGAAGTTAACCTAATTTTTCGACTCTTCTCTAGGTGTTTTTTTGATGAGAACGAAAGAAAACTTTAAACTAGTGTACAAGCCGCATGCGAACATATCGATGGTGAAGATTCACAAATTCCTATGTCAATTAAAAAAAAACTGTTCTCTTCTTCTAACGTGTCTTAAAATATTTATGCGCCAATTGCTCAACCGCCTATATTGTTATTTTCAGTGAAAAACTGTTAGAAGTAGCAACATCCAAACCCTCTATGTCAGTATTGTGTTTTATAACTTCTACAACCTTTTATTGTAAACTATTCCAAAAATCCATTTTTGACATACCTTCTTTGACTGCTACCTTTTGACCTTCACCATCGATATTGACTAACTACAATATTTTGGGAATTGATGCTCGGGCAACAGCTGAATACAAAAATTTCATTCATGAATAAAAACTAAAAAGTGAATTTTTTGACTTTTGGTCAGCTTTTCGGGATTTTTGACCATTATTTTTTTTGTGTCATGAATGAGCTACGCGATGAGTCGATTACGATTTGCCACATTTCATTTGCCCACGTATGAACTACCTCAATCACAGGGAATAAACTAGGTTAGTGATTCAGTCGAGTGGCGAGTAATTTAGTAGCTATGTATGTCTGAATAACAAAAATTATTCAAGTAGTTTAGCAAGTGATTTTGTCGAGTCATTACATTTTGTTATATTTTTTTTCGGGTGAGTAGCTTATTCACTTCAATGCATTGCAGTCTATTCATCTTGCAAAACACCACTAACTTGTGTACTGTACACAACTGTAGTGCGAACGATTTTTTTTTGAGAGTAGCGAGTATTTAAATTAATTACTTGCCAATCGACTAAATACTCACATAGTCCGAGCAAACCATAAGGGATCAGTTTGGCTTTGCTTGAGGCAAGGTTGAGAATAGTATAACAAAAGCTTATATGCAAATTTGAACCAATTTGATTTTGTTTAGCTTTTCTGCTTCTACTTCGGCACACTTTTGTCCTATAATTAAAAATGGCATTTCTTATTATCTAATATCTGAAGTGAAGTGAAGTGAATGTGTGTATGTACGAACGCTTATACCAAATAGTATAGATTCCACAAGAGTTATCACTCCATAGAAGTTTCGCCTCTGCCAGGAGATTTGTATGTTTTGACAAATTGTATAAACATAGTATAAACTACACAGTATAGATACACAAGAGAATCAATTCATACAAATCTACCGCCGGAGGCGGAGTCAGCTTTCTTGTGAAGTCTATACAATTTGTCAATACATACAAATCTCCTGGCAGAGGGGAAAGTTATATGGAGTGATAACTATTGTAGAATTATCAATCCTCTTTGCTTATACCAAAGAGGATTGATATTCTACAAGAGCTATCACTCCATAGAACTTTCCCTACTGCCAGAAGATTTGTATGTATTGACAAATTGTATAGACTACACAGTATAGATACACAAGAAAACCAATACATACACAAGAAAGCTGACTCCGCCTCCGTCGGTATATTTGGTTGTATTGATTCTCTTGTGTAACTACCTATATACTGTGTAGTTTATACTATTTCTCCATACATACAAATCTTCTGGCGGAGAGGAAAGTTCTATGGAGTGATAGCTCTTGTAGAATATCAATCCTCTTTGCTTCTACTTTCTAAACCGCTGCACAGACGGACTTGAAATTTTTTACAATGATTTATTATGTTACTGCGGAGGCTATAGACTTACAAATTCTTAGTAGCTGTGTTGTGAAAATACATAACCTAAAATGTATAATTCAGCAATTCGGATGCATAGAAACCATGAATGCACTGTATACTTTATTGCACTGCCACACTTCCCTCCACTTCGATAATCAACTGCTAACATAATGTTAATTAACTGTTAAATAAATAAATAACTGGCGCAACAGTCCAATTTGAACCATGGCCTCGAGATGAGTTATCATCATCTCATTTTCTAGATCGTGACGGTCTTGTGCAGAGGTGTGTGATCAGCAACACGCTCAACCGAGTTATTTACCCCATAAATGGGTACTCATTTAACAGCTGTGTGGGCTCATAGTCCGACACGTAAATCCCCTTTTTTTTATCTTAAACTACCGCATTCGGTAGGAATCGAACCGGTGCCCAGTGCGTAGAAGGCGAACGTGCTAGCCATTGCGCCATCCGGACTAATTAACTGTTAGTTAACATACTGTTAACATTGTGTTAACATACTATTAACACACTGGCGCTTCCGAAACCAATCCCCCGGGGCTTCTGCGCAAAAATGTCCAAAATGTTAAAAAGAATCCGCTGGGCGCCAAATATGTAACGGACGGGTTGATCAGCATCCAGGGATACCCATGGAGATGCAGCAAGGTAGTATAGTGGCCGTGAAGGTCGAGTCGTGCCATCTAGTGAAGAAAAAGACCCCCGAACGAGTTAAGCAGCGGCCTATGCTTGCTGTAGCTTAGTTCGGGAGACGTGAGCGGGGTTTTCGCCACTCGTTTCCCCTGTCCTTTACGTATTATCAAAAATCCATAGGCCTGAGGAAGACGACACAAACAGGGCAGGCAAAAATGGGAAATAATATTAATAATATAAAACTAGGACGAAGCTTCGCTTCGGCCCGAAGTCCGAAGCGTTTATACCCTAGACTTGTACAGACCTAGTGGTGATACCAAACGTACAAATTGGCTACGACCATATGCATTAAAAGTGAATTTCCTATATGACCAGTTTATAGGGGAGGTTGGCACCCTATCAGGAGGATCTTGAGCATTCTCAAAATGAATTAACTAACCCATTCTAAAAATATTTGTCGAAATTCTCAAGTCGCTAGCTTCATTCTATCGAAAGTTATTGCTTATTGCTCACTTGTAGGGGAGGTAGAGGTTTCGTTTATTGAATCTTGCGCATTTTTAATAACCACCAATTAGATCCCAGTACAAATATTTTACCAAAATGTCAAGTCACTAGCTTAATTTTATCGAAAGTTATCGCTTATTTAAAGTTTCACTTGTAGGGGAGGTAGAGGTGCCTTGGATCGGATCTTGCCCATCATTGCCACCAACCAATTAGTTCGCCCTACAAACATTTAAAAAAAATTTCAGGTCTCTAGCTTCACTCTATCGAAAGTTATCGCTTATTTGAAGTTTCATTTGTAGGGGAAGCAGGGGTTTCATTGGTCAGATTTTATGTATTTTCAATATTAGCCAACTGGATCCTACTACAAACATTTGACTAAAATTTCAAGCCGCTAGCTTTATTTTGTCGTAAGTTATCGCTTATTTGAAGTTTCATTTGTAGGGGAGGTAGGGGTTGCTTGGGTTGGATCTTGCCCATTTTCAATGCCAACTAACTAGATTTTACTATCAACGTTCTGCCAAATTTTCAACTAGCTAGTGTTATTCTATCGAAAGTTATCGAAATTAAACGAATATTTAATTTTTTTTATTTTGTAGGGGAGGTAGGCGTTCCTTTGATTTGATTATGCCCAACTTACTAAAACCCAAGCAGCTTCTCACTTCAGGGTAACATGCTAAAAATCGGATGTCTACTTCAATTGGTTCAAGAGTTATAGACAAAAAACCGGAAAAGTAGGGTAGTACTCGTACGGGGCTCTTTGTAAGAAAATTACCGTTACTTTTCAACTGATCGATTTTATTTTTCCAGGAGAGTATAAAATTACCCTCACGAGCAATCTACCAAAGCTAGAGCTTTTCGTGTTTATTTAATCGGGAGTTATAATTACATTTAATTATTTTACATATGTCGAGGAGGTAGGCGTTCTCTTGGCCTGATCATGCCCATTTTCAATACCAACCAACTAGATTATACTTCCAATATCTTACCAAAATTTCAAGGCTCTAACTTCATTCTATCGGAAGTTATCGTGCGAGCGGACAGACAGACGGACAGACAGACAGACAGACAGACAGGCAGACAGACATGGCTAAATCGAATCAGGAGGTGACCCTGATCATTTATATATACATTGCTATACCTCCGGAGCCTCCTTTAAGGTGTTACATATTTCCGTCGTGACAAAAACAATATACCCTATACTATTTTACAATAAAAGTCTAGGGTATTAAAATGGAACGATACGGATAGAATGGTTGGCGGACAGCTCAGATGACCTCGCGTTCGCATCAGGGTCCTGGTGTAATGGGACCCTCGGCCTCTGGTCTCGTACCACCGACAGATCACTACTCATCAGGTGCTGCCTTCGATCTGTCGGTGGAAGCAGTACGACCACAATATGGTTCATTATATGGCTCAGCATTTATCGTCGGAGACGATTGTGTGGTGACTGCGAGCTTCTGTTTTAGTGTGTCCAGTACTTCCACCAAAGCAGTTCCGGAAGGATTAGAATACTAACGGAGGATCTTTTCCACTTTTTTGTTCAACCGCCTACAGGTATTGCCGGTGACAGATTGAGTCAGTCGACCAATATCCTGTCGTAAGGAATCTCTTTTCAAGACGAATCTTTCAGGCTGGGTCTTATTTTTGTCTCACGCCGATAACACTATCACGGATCATCTGACCATGTAATCTTATAGCCGTTACTGCACCACAATACACAAGGGATTGCAGTTCCAGTAATGTCGTACCTGAGCTAAGTCTGGATGCGATTTCGCTGTCGATTTAAGGAAGAAATATTGAGTGTTGCTGCAGATGTACATGTGTAAGCTGGGAATGCCAGGTCTGTGCTGAGGAGAGGATCTATTTCCCGATATTCCAAGCAAGCTCTTTCATATTCATAGGCTTGCAGTTGGCGGTGAAGTAGTTTACTTCATCCGGTGTTGTAGGTACCCCTCTGCCTAGCAGTGTGACACGATGGTGGTGGTGATGCCATATCCTAACCCGCCAACTTTCGGTTTCGAGTTGCCCCAATAACCTCAAGTCGAATTCTTTCCCTTGTCGTCTCCGGCATTGGCACTCCTTGGCACAATGGAGCGGTACTGATCTGATGCCCGCTGCATTATGACATGTGCATATTGCGAAAATCGCTCGACGAACCTCTGGTGTAAGAAGGGACGATATGATGTTGTTCCTTACGAGAGTTCGGTCTCGCAGTAGGCACAGATAACAAAAAGGTTAATTTCCTCTGTCAGTTTCATCATCGTTGTCCTACGCGAGCCTGCAGGTGTTGTCACCTGGATGTCAGGCGAAAAGTAACCACAGGGGAAGAAGGGCTCCTTGTTGTTGCTCGTTGATGCACTCGCGGCAGTCGGCCTACTTCGAGTTAGGGGGGCGCACGCCCCTACGCCCATTTGCCGCTGGGGACTGTCCCTCTTGTATAGAGGGGTAGCCCTCGCCGGAGGTCGTGGCTCCCTCCGATACTTTTGCTTGCCATGCTTCTTGTTCCCATGGTTTTTTGTTTCTTCCGTATTTCCAGAGCCTTGTTATCAGTTTTATAACGTTGATCGTACACGTGGCATAGGATGTTCTAGCACAGACATACGATAGGCTTTCTGCATTTTTTTGTTTTATTATGTGTATGTAAGCTCTGATAATATACATAGGTAAATAATATTATTAGAGCTTACATAATACAATTATGCTGATCTTAAAATTAAACCTTAGTACAGATTTTGATCGAAGTTCTTGTAGTCGTCTTGCTAGAAATGCGCCAACATTTGTTTGGTATGGCGATAAACCCATGATACATTTCCTTTGTGTGTCCTGACAAAATAAATCTTCACTTTAATATTTTTAGAGTAGAGCGTCGATAATCCAGATTAATTGGGATCGCATCCCTTTCAGATTTTCTATGCAAACTAAACTAGTCCCTCAGTTTTAAAGCTAGCAAGCTGAAATTTTGTACAGAGCCTTGTTTCTGTTGCACGCAGTATATATGTCGGAACCAACGGAATCGGACCACTACGTCATATAGCTGCCATAGGAACGACCGGTCCAAAAATTCGTTTTTGTGAGAAAAAGTTTTTTATTTCTAAAGATATCTTTTTCAAATTTTACAGGAATCAATAATATCTATAGTTAAATAACATTTCCGAATTTGGTTGAAATTGGACTACTTTATCATATACATAGCTTCGCGTGAAGGGTATCATACCTTCGGCAAACTAGCCGAAACCTAGCTTTTCTTTTGTCTCTATTCTTCGTTGGCTGACGAACATAACACATTCTTCTTCACTCTAGAACTCATTTAAATAAAATACTGGTGCAATACCCAATTCGATACGGGAATATTACAAGTAAAATTCCGAATAACAAGCAGATAGTTAACCGCATAATTTAATAGCAATATTACTGGTATTGATGCGGGAATACAACTGGTACAATTGCTTATAAAATATGGATGTTTACAGTAGATTTAATGGTTATCGCTGTGCTTTTGCACTCTATTCTAAAAATTTATGGAGAAAAACAGGGAAACAAGAGAATCAAGAAATGTCGAAAACAAACGTTCATGTTGCCATAGTTTTCAGGTATTGATATGGTTATCGGTACCAAAACAATTACCATACATAAAGCGCAGCAATCACTCGGTATTGGTTCGGTTAAGGATACCACAAAAATCCCTAGTTTTTGGTAAGTAATATACATTATCATTCAGTTTGCTTGTGTTTGTGGTCCCACAAAAAATCGCTTTTGTGTTGCTAATTTCGCTAGCGATTTCTTGCAGGGTATGGCTCATCGTCTTCATCGGTGTTAAGGGATAGAATAATGGCTACTTCTACGGGGTTTTCCCACAGCGACCTGGGAGCTAGTTGTGTGGGTGCAACTGGGCAATTGAAGACGTGGTCCACATTATGAGGCCTACTATTGCAGGCGGGACATGTACTCGTTAAATCTTGGTCAATACGAGACAGGTAGGAGTTAAGACGCGAACACAAGCCTGACCGAAATTGGGCAAGTGTCGTTCTCGCTGGTCTTGGAAGTATTCTCTCTTCAGGAGAAATCGCTGGTGGTGGTGCCGAAAGAACTGTATTTGGACCTAGTCCTGGAATTGATGATTGTACCTCTTCATGATCTATTGCTGCGATGGCTGATATGTATGCGTCGTTGTCAAAGGGAACCCTTTTGTTCCTCTGAACATTTCTTTCGAAGTCCCCCAAATCACGCCTAACATGTCTTGGTGGCGGCGTCTTGTCTATGAGGTTAGTGTTGGGGAGTTCCCTCCGGTAACAGCTCACCAGATATTGTTTAGCAAGCTTGTTGTGGTCTGTTTGGTCTTTTGGTCCTGACATGATATTAGGATTAATGGTGTTGCATTCGGCCCTACCTGCGTGGGTAGGAGTTGGCAGGGCGAGGAATTTAGCATTCGTAAATTCATTGAAGCCATTCCAGTCAGCTTTATTGTGGTTGACAAAAGTGCGATGTTCGGCAGATACATTTGTCGGTTTGTCAAGCCTTATCACGATAGGAAAATGGTGCAAAGATAATGTAAGGACCGACTCCCATTGAGCTTTATTTAGGAGGCTAGCACCGACAGTCGTGATGCCTGGAGAGCTGGAACAGATACCGAAAATACGAGTAGGCGTGTCGTCATTCAATGTACAGAAATCTAAAATGTCAAGTTGCTCTGCTATTGGGATACCTCTGGCGTCGTTGTAAGATGTGAGTGCCAGAGATCATGATGAGCGTTAAGTGTTGATATTTACATGGTAACCCGAGGGACAACTGGATACCGGTGAAATATTTATGTTGTAAATTTCAATATCAACATTGCCTGATTTTATGGCGATGGCTTGTATTTCTATGGTGATATTGTTGTTGGTGCCATCTACGAGGGTCAGTCAGAAAGTAAGTTTAAGGGTCCGATTAGGGGGGGAAGGAGTGGTCAAAACAAAAGAACAAGGTAATTTTCGGAAAATTCAGAAATTTTTTTTATTTTTTTTTTACAAAGTCGCCGTTTTTCTCAATACATTTTTTGTATCTACAAACTAATTTCGTAATTCCGACGTCGAAATGTTTGCGTCCAAATTTTTAAAGTACGCTGTGACTGCTTCGGTGATGTCATCTGTCGTGTCGAATCGTATGCCGCCAAACGCTGTTCTCATCGCCGGGAAAAGGTGAAAATCACTTGGGGTCAAGTCAGGGGAATAAGGAGGATGCTCAAAAACGTCCCATTTAAATGAGGCCAATTTTTCTTGGGTTAAACGGGCAGAATGGGGACGAGCATTATCGTGAATGAAAAACACTTTGCGACTCAACAAACCTGGCCGTTTGTTTTTGATTGCTTTTCGTAAACGATCCAAAACACCACAGTAGTACTCTGCGTTGATAGTCTTGCCTTTGTCGAGATAATCAATCAAAAGAATACCACGATAATCATTAAACACTGTCGCTAACGTTGGTCTGCCTTGGCGCGCTTCGTCATTGAGTTCTTTTCTTCCGTTTAGGTACGCTGTTCGCCAACGCGTAACCATTTGAAGGCTCATACACTGCTCACCGTATACAGACGATAATTCTCGATAAATTTCACTAGCGGTTAATTTTTTTGCGGTCAAAAAACGTATCACACTATTCGGTTCGCATTTGGACGCTACTTCTATCGGCGTCTCTATTTTAAATCGTTGTAAAAAACACAAAAATAGACTTATCGGTCTCAGCGATGCGTCAAATTGGTTAGGATAGATGAGAGAACAACCTCCTAAAATTTCGTTAGTTTACCTTTTCACCACCCGGAGCGCTGCCACCCTTAAACTTTCTTTCTGACTGACCCTCGTATTTCCCGGTATTGCATGGAATATTAATTGCTTTGACGCCTCCAGGGGCATGGGCCCGTCAAAATCTCTAGCATTTCTATGCCTTGTTGACGTTTTGATAGCATATCTACTTTTCGGAAGTGCTGTTACATGCATGCACCTGCTATCCGCGCCGTCTTTATACTGACAAGCTCGGAGCACTGTGAGAGTTCTATTGGTACTCACAGGCAGTTTTTGATTGCGCCGAGATTTTAACTACGAACTCTAGATTAGTATCGTAGAATAGTGACCGAACGATCACGGCCACCGAGCGATATTGCACGGAATGGTGTCTTTCCTGATAATGGGGTAATCTCCACGAGCGTTGAGAGACAAATTGTGATGTAGCTTTGTCTCCTGTATGGCTCCTTGGATGCGGTGTCTGTCCATGAATGAAGCGAGTTCAGCGGTTTTTATTTGCAATCCATTGGAATTTATTTGGATGAGTGAGAACGTATCAAAAATAACGATCGGTGGTGCAGGTTGTTTTGTTGGGGAATACTATTGGAACTTGTCTGTAAGCTCGTCTGGGTACTCACTAGTGGAAGGTGCGATGTGTTAGACGAGCTTGTTGCTGGTAGTCCTCTGTTCTTGCACTGACTGGCATTAAATGAACAATTCCAGTGCCTGTGAGGGTTTAGTCCGTATGCAATGCAAGAAGGAAAATGTGTCAAATATTGTAGGGTGGGTTCATTGATTTTGAGAATGGACAAGATGCTATCTACCACCCCT
Source organism: Chloromyia formosa (assembly GCA_964017055.1). Classification (NCBI taxonomy): domain Eukaryota; kingdom Metazoa; phylum Arthropoda; class Insecta; order Diptera; family Stratiomyidae; genus Chloromyia; species Chloromyia formosa. The sequence goes on along the minus strand of OZ024813.1, from coordinate 70,927,583 downwards.
ATAAATGTTAGTTTGAATATATATATAACACCCGAGCGGATGAACGTAAAAGGCTTTCATTGGACCAGAATCGACTTGCAAAGTAGAGGGACGGTATCGTATTATAGAGCATCTTCGATTCTTATTATACTCGTTCCTTGACCATTCAAGTAAACATTGCGATCCACATAATATCACATTTAACCTTTTTTGTGTATTTCGTTAGATGTTACTCGTATACCATTATGGTTATGTACTTAATAATGTTCATGTGGCTACATTAGAGCTTCTTAGAAATAATTTATAAAGCTAAGAGGCCAAATCTCAAGTAATCTATTTCTTTAGTTAACCAAACTTGAGGCCATGTTTGGACATACATATGTTTTCCAGAGAAATGACTTGCGACGACGACGTGACATGAAAAGTAAGCCAAGGGTACAACTCATTACAAACTTCTTGTCAACATAATACTACTCAAATCTTGAAAACCATTAAAAATCTACTGTAGTGCACACTTATTTTTATATAAATGTAATTCATTATGTATTTTCCACAGGACTACTAAAGATGGCATCTACCACTAAAATGGCTATTATCTTATTCGCTGTTGTTTTCATAGCATCGCTATTGAACACATCTAACGCAATTCCTGCTATTGGCAAACGTTTTGGTGAGTACAACATATTAAAGACTACATATTAAAGACTATATTAAAGACTACATAGGAGTACATAGGTACAGTGAGTCACAGTGAAAATGAACCACCTTATGTTATAGAAAGAATTACGTAAAAACTGCCTGAAAAACCATTAAGATTAAAGTTTTTTTGATGTAAATTTATTGTCTCAACATGTATGTAAGTCTCTTATTTCAGTGTATTTTGTAATTATTTTTTGTTCTTAGTACACAAAAAATGATATAAACTTAAAAAGTTGAAAAATACGCCTCATAGTCAAAATGAACCAACTAAATAAAAGTGAAAAGCATTTATAGGGTGCACCACTTCAGATGGTAAATACTTTAATGTTCATTTGAGGAAAACTGACACCAAAGTGGACACTCTGTTTTTAACTGTTACAGAGTTATAGCATTCTTTGTAAATTGTGTCAAAAAATGTAAAATTTCATATAAAACATATAAAATTTTCCGGTTTCGAAATTCACCGTTAGTACAAAGATATAACTGCTCAAACTATCAAAATCGATTTTTCATCGAAAATTCAAATGATATTTTTACAACGGTACTTTGAATTGATAAATTTGCAAATTTGACAAAGGTTTCCCCCAAGTGTGTTGGCTCTCCAACGGTATGCAAATTTTAGAATAATACGCATTAAAGGAAAACAATAGAGTGTCCACTTTGGTGTCGATTTTTCCACAAATGAACGGTTCTATCTACCACTAAAGTATTTACCATCTGAAGTGGAGCACCCTGTGTATGCTTTTTACTTTGATTAAAGTAGTTAAGTTTGACTGTGGGGTGTATTTTTGAACTTTTGAAGTTTTTATCATTTTTTGTGTACTAAGAACAAAAAATAATTACATAACACACTGAAATAAGAGGCTTACATGTCAAAACAATAAATTTACATAAAAATAATTTTAATCTGAATGGTTTTTCAGTCATTTTTGACGTAATTCTTTCACTAACATAAGGTGGTTCATTTTGACTGTGACTCACATGAGTAAATGAAGGTATAGTGACTCACAAAAAGGTTCATTAAAACGTACATTTTCAATTTTTGGTACATATTTTACATATATATTTTTGTTAGTCACCAAAATGTTTTTTATTTTATTTCTTATTTAACGTTAATGCAGTTTGTATTCTTATCCTTAAATGGACAATTAGGTGACTTTAAGAAGGAACTATGTTGGAAATACTTTTCAATGAATTATAAATACATATATTAAATGTCGACTGTGTCTTTAATATTGGGCTGCATCGTTTTAGGGCATACTCGCTATCAAGTTGTCAAATATTACTGAGCTTGTCTTAGGCCACTCTTCATTAGCGAAAGTCCACAGCTCCTCTAGGCTTCGTGGTGATGGTTTCCGGATTATTAGTTTTCCGTTTCGAGAATATTTCACAAATTCACAATTGGGTTTATATCGGGGGACTGTGCTGACCAATCCATGCAAGTAATACCTAGGCCCCGAAACCATTTCATAATAATTTTGTTCTTATGCATAGGGTGCTTGATTCGCAGCCAAAATATTCTAGACTGGGTAGGTAGGAGTCTTGTAGAATGTTGACGTAATCTGAAGCTTGCCTTATTCCATCGATATTACTCCTAGTGTTTTTCTATAGGCCTCCTTTATATTATGAAGTTATGCCACCTTCTTTGTCATAGCAGTACCATAAGCCGGCAATCGGATCCCAAGAAATTTATTTTCGTCTCATCTGACCATGTAATTAGCTTCCACTGCTCCCCAATTAGCAAGTTGATTTGTTGGTTCCTGACAATAGATCTCGGGCTACTTTCAAGGAAATAACAATGAGATCTTCGTAAGATAAATAAATTAACGGAAACTCAAAATAATTTCAACGTTTTATAAGACTTCTACCTATCCACTCTAGAATAATTTGGCTGCGAACCAGGGGATACAGAATTCATGGGGGATAATAACCCCAAGCATAAGGCTAACATAACTTTAAAATGGCGCCAGGCCTGAGGTATTACTTGCATGGATTGGCTAACACAGTCCCTGATATGAACCCAATCTCACTCTTCTTTTTCTGCGAATGGACGTGGATAGAAGACGCCCATAGACCATGCAATTCATCGTTAGACGACAATGCTATTCATCATTGGATCAATGTAACGATTTATCGCCACAAAGTATCTGACGGTTAAAATTATATGGAACAGTAAAAGAAATCGTCAACGATAAGCGCATAAACTGTGCAATCACTGTGACGATCACATCGTCAGACCGATTTGATGACGGATCGCATGCCTCACAGTACATCCTTGTCGACGGTGTCAGTATTTCTGACTCACCAGCGCTTAATATATTAGGTATTACCTTCTCGAAAAAGCTTAATTGGACTGACACATTTTTTCCATTGCGAAAAACGCAATGAAATGCCTGGGCTTCCTAAATAGATACAAAAAATATTTCACGCCATCTGATTTAGCGCTAATATACAAGAGTCACATAAGACTGAGACTCGAATATAATTGCCATTTATGGGCCGGTGCGGGTCGCACTGCACTGTCGGCGTTGGTTGTCTATCACTTTTTTATCGATACTTCAACCGCCACTGCTCTGCAGCTTAATTGCCGATGTTGTATTTCCTGTACGCAACATCAGGCAGTCAACTCGTGCCCACCATCTCATCATCGAAACTAGTGTCAGTCTAACCGCAAAATTTTATGACTCTTTCGTATGCAGAACAACTCGAATGTGGAACGCTTTACCATCATCTGATTTCCCCTGCAATTACGAACTGCAGAAATTTAAGCAAAATGTCCATCGTCATTTAATTTCGTCTAAACCAGCTCAACCCATCCCCTTCCTCTTACCTTAATTTCCTCACCTACTAAAGCTATGCTATTACATTAAAGGGTATTCCCTAAGCTTTGGTTCCCGGAGCAACAAACGTAGCTATTGTCTTCTCTTTCTACAAATAGACGTGTATGTAAGACCCCCATAGACCATGCGATTTATCGTCAGGTGACAATACTATTCGTCTTCGGATCAATCTGACGATACTGGTCAATTGCCCTAACCCCTTGTGGGGCATAGCGCGTCAACTGTTCCATGTGGCCCAGATGACGTTTCGTTGGCATAAACTGGTTTCGGAGAATGCAGTTGCAGAATCAAAAACCGTTCCTCATTCAAGTCACAGTATTGTTCATTTAAGGATAAGAACACAAACCGCAGTAACTTTAGGAAAGAAATAAAAAATATTTCAAGTTTAATCCAGATAGCTTGAGTAAAGCATTTTTAAGTGTTTTGTCAACTAATTTCTTTGTAAGGTGAATAACAACAATAAATGTGTACAAAACATTGAAGATGTGTGTTTTTATTAACGTTTTTGTGAGTCACTGTACTTGTAGTTTGCTAGCGTTTCGCAGTGTGCCTATAAATTCAATTAGCGTTCGTAAATTATACAATATTTAGTATTTGAAGATTTTAATAGTGACAATGCGATCAGTAAAAGATAGATTTAATTAAAAGAAACTTCATTCTTCCTTCCTGCCGGTTAACGACTAAATTGAATTTTAATTTATACATTTTTCTTTTTCCATTTAAAAACAAGAAAACAAAATTATTGCAGATACTCTCACCGGCCTCGATTTCATCCAGATTTGCCTAAATAATTGTGCACAATGCAAGAAGATGTTTGGTAACTACTTTCAAGGACAGACATGTGCCGAATCGTGTCTAAAGTTCAAAGGAAAAGCTATTCCCGACTGTGAAGATATCGGTTCCATTGCACCATATTTGAACACGTTCGAGTGAAAAGATCTCATATGGATTAAGACCGCATGATTAATTTGACTTGAGAAATGATAAATATTAATAACCACTGCTTTAAGGCTTTTTGTAAACCGTGGTCGCATTATCTTTTTTTGCATCCAGTGAATTCTTCTGCCGTAGAGATTTTTGTTGCAAAAGATGAATACTCGTATAACGTGGAACATAAATTGTTGTTTTGCTGAAACTTTTGTATAAATGTTATTTTTTGTTTCTTCAATCAGCTTCAATTTGTCCAAAGATGTTTTAGGTGATATTTATAAAACAGTATTTATTATTGTAGAGAATTTAAGAAGAATGTTCCTACTATTTTAAAGTTATGCACTAAGTTTTATACAGTTATGTATTATTATTTATATTGTAATAAATGTTTTCATACTTCGGAATAGCATAATTGTAATTTTTGTAGATTTCAAAAATAATGTCGTTCTATTACTTCTTTTCTACAATACATAATTTTCCCGAGAGACAACAAGTAGTTGCTGGCCTTCCAATCCAATTTACTATTTCGCCGTCGACAGACACCTGAAATTAGGGTTGGCGGTTAATGGAAAATCTACCGACTGCTCGTTTGTTCCTTTTATTTTCGTCATCGGTTGCCCCACCTCAGTTTAATCGCCCCAATTTAATGTCTAAACACACAGTACCCGTACCATGGCAGCGCCGTAGTCGCCCGTATACTGGCGATCTACGGTAGGCGAATTGTACAATGTAAAACAGTCTGCTGATTCACACTTACCCACACAGACAGCCACCTGCACATCACAGAGCGGAACGTGCCCGGTTCATCATCATCATCGTGGCGCGACAGCCCGACATCGGGCCTTGGCTGACGGTCACATGACCGCGTCCTCCAATCTTGGAAGCCCAGTAGTTGGGCGGCGTCCACATATACTGAGCTCTCCCAACGAGATCTCGGTCGTCTAGGCAGTCTCGCTCCATCGATTGGTTTTGCGTTCATTACTCTCTTTGGCATGCGATCATCGTCCATTCGTTGTATTTTACATACCCTGCCCATTGAAGTCGTTGTAGTTTGACGATTTTCGAAACTTCCAGCTCATCGTATAGTTCATACAACTCATGGTTTTACCTGATGCGCCATCCATCTCGATCGCGAACGGCCCCGAAAATTCGCCGCAGAGCCTTACGTTCAAATGAGTCTAGCATGTTTCCGGAGGCTTGAGTTAGGGTTCATGCTTCGCAGCCATAGCATAGCACTGGTCGTATAATGGTTTTGTACACGCGCAGCTTCGTGTTTCTGTGCACATGCCTCGATTTCATAATGGGGAGAACCGAGAAAAAAGTCTTATTAGCTAATTGTATCCGTCGCTTGATTTCGTCAGTTTCGTTGGCATCCATTGACAAGTTGCAACCCAGGTATATGAAGTTGTTCACGAACTCGATGTTCAGTTCCCCGACATTGATGCACTGTTTTGCAGGTGTCCTTGTCGTCGATTGCATCAGTATTATAGTTTTACCCTCATCGATACGTAGTCCAACTTGTTTAGCAGCGGTATCGAGCGTATGCAGAAGTTCTTCTGCGTCGGCCAATCTTCGGGACATGATGTTGATGTCATCGGCGTACGCTGCTTATTGTGTCGATTTGATGAGTAGCGTCTTGCTGTTGTCCATATTCATGGCACTAATAACGTATTGTAGTGCTAGGTTGAAGAGCGTCGGTGCCAGTCAATCGCTCTGTTTCAGAGCAGTGCGTGTGAGACGGATTTGGTCATTGTCATTTTTATCACACTAATTTAGCCGGTATACCAAATTGCCTGCCTGAAGTCGACAAAGTGTAATGAACCATCTGTAATGAACCATATTATGGTCTGGTAGTGCTGCTCCCACCAGCAGATCAAAGCAGCGCCTGCTGAGTAGTGATCTGTTGGTGGCACGAAACCAGAGGCCGGGGGTCTCATTACACCCGAACCCAGATTCGACTGCTTGGGCGTCTGATCCGTCCGCCAACCATTCCATCCTTATAGACTATTTTTTTTTCATTCCCCAATTTTATCTCCCCTGTTTTTGTGTTGTCTTCCCCAGACCTATGAATTTTTGTTAATATGTAAAGGACCGGGGCAACGAGCGGCGAAAACCCCGCCCACATCTCGCGAACTGAGCTACAGCAAGCTTAGGCCACTGCTTAGCTCGTTGAGGCGCCTTTTTCTTCGCCAGATGGCACGGCCCGACCTTCACGGTCAATTATGCTACCTTAGGCTCCACGGGCATCTTCGGATGCCCACCAAACCGTCCATTACAAAAGATTTGGTATACGTTTACGTTGTATTCCCAGCACTTCTGGAGTATCAGTTTGACCGTAAAGAGCTGATCGGTTGTGGGGCGACCAGGTCTGAAACCGCTTTGATATTCGCCAATGATTCGTTCTGCGTACGGTTTTATTCTATTTTCCAGAATTTTCGTAAAAATTTTATAGGACGTACAAACTAGTGATATGCCCCTGTAATTCTCACACCGCAGTTTATCTCCCTTTTTGTGAATTGGATAGAGGATGCTTCTGCGCCAATCGTCTGGGATTTCCTCGTCCTCCCATACTCGCAAGAGTAATTGATGTATGGCATTAGCTAGACCCGTTCCACCGAATTTTAGCAGTTCAGCTGGAATCTCGTCAGCGCCCGGCGCATTATTTCGTTTAAGTGACCCCAACGCGAGATCATATGGGTGGCCCTAGATCAACAGTATCGTCGAGAGCTTCTTGTGTGGGGATGTTAGATGGTAGGTTCAGAAGCTCTTCAAAATAAGAGGCCCATCGTTTGTTAATGCCATCGGTGTCGCTGATGATGTTTCCATCCTTGTCCTTACAAAGGCTAGTCCTGGGTTGATAGCCGTTCTTAATTGTGTTTACTAGTTTGTACGCTTGTCTGACGTTCCTATTAACTAAAATAAGTTTTCGTTTATATTCAGCAACTGCTAGTCAAAGTATTTACGGTTCTTACGTCTAATTATTCTATTCGATATTCGCCGTAGCTCGTCATATTTTTCTCTTCTAGCTCCGGTTCCTCGTTGAATTCATTGTCTGTAGGCCTCATTTTTCGCGTCAAGTGAATTTTTACAATCTTCGTCCAACCAGTCATTTCGCGCTCGCCGGACTTTATATCCCACGACTTTCTCAGTGACATCCTTGATGGTACCCTTGAGTTCTTCTCAGAACCCATGGACGCCTGTGTTGCTGTATGTGTAGCATAGGTGATAGCAAATAGTATACTAGATTCCACAAGAGTTATCACTCCATATAAGTTTCTCCTCTGCCAGGAGATTTGTATGTATTGGCAAATTGTATAAACATAGTATAAAATAGTATAAACTATACAGTATAGATACACAAGAGAGTCAATACATACAAATCTACCGCCGGAGGTGGAGTCAGCTTTCTTGTAAAGTCTATGCAATTTGTAAATACATACAAATCTCTTGGCAGAGGGGAAGTTATATGGAGTGATAACTCTTGTAGAATTATCAATCCTCTTTGGTGATAGTCTTTCCTCAAGGGCGGTAGTTTACGCCACCACTGTAGCCTCATTCAATAGCTTATCAACCGCAAAAAATTTGGGAGGGGCTGATTCTCGATTGGTGCACTGACGAAATTCTACATCTGTAGGTCGTCTTCACCAAGTGATGATCTGAATCGCAGTTTGCTCCTCGATAGGAGCGGACATCCATGACACTAGACGCCCATTTCCTGCAAATGAGGACGTGATCAATTTGGTTGACAGGGTGTGCATCTGGAGATTTTCAGGTCTGCTTGTGAATGCGTCGACGCGGAAAACACGTAGTGCTTGCGACTAGATTCCTGCTGCAGGCGAAGTCGATAAGACGCTGGCCGTTGTCATTACATTCTTCATGGAGACTGTGGCCTCCAGTGGTCCCCCGGTGCCATCTTTCATTTCCGACTTGCGCGTTAAAGTCTCCCAGCAGCAATTTGACGTCGTTTGTTGGAAGTGAGTCGAAGAGAGTCTCAAGGCGGGCGTAGAACTCGTCTTTTACTGCGGTTTCTTTAACTTCAGTGGGGGCATGCACGTTGATGAGCCAGAGATTGAAGAATCAAGTCTTAATGCGAATCGCACATAGCCGGTTTCTTGACATGGAGTGGTTTTTGCAAGGACGAGTTGTCAGCACGTCGCTTAACCCCATTCAGGGGATGGCCTCGGAAGATAGCTGCTTTAGATGGTTTAATAAACGTGCTGGAGTTCACACAACTATGTTGCAGGTCCAACTACGCAAGTCATTCCATCCTACTTAACCTGAGACGCTTAGGTGTTCGTCAGCCATTCAGGCTACAGCTATCTGCCTTTTTCCAAAGGTCTTATCGCTAAGACTTGGCCGTCAGCGGTTTGATATACTGCCGTTACCAGGGGGCGCCCATGTGGAAGACTATGGAAAAGGTCTTTTGCCCCCCATATTTCATATTATTCAATAATATTGACTGCCAAACTAAGTTAGTGCGTTTACGCTGTACTCGAAATCTCGTGAAATGGGATTTCTGCGAAATCTCCGTGAAATCCGACGGATTTCGCATACATTTTATTGCCAAACGAAATCTTGATACTTAGCAAGGACACCATCCTCCTGAAATCGCGATTGAAATCCTGATTTGACATGGTAATGCTTAAAATTCTATCGTGGTGAATATTCGAGTGACAGTTAAAAATAAATATTTAATTGTCAACTGTCAAGTCCAGCGTAAACGTGCTATGAACTTGACTATTAATTGACGTAAAAACCCAATTTAATTTATTAATTGTCAAATGAAATCTGAAAAGTATCAGCGTAAACACTTTCGGGATTTCGAAGCCAGCTATTCGATTGATTGTCACCATAGAGGGGAAATTAAGGTCGAAATTTTTTTTTCGTTTGGTATAGGCAAGTGGGGTATCGTAAGAAATATACCGTCGAGTACATTCCATGTCTAGAATTTTCTTCAAATTTGAAGAAAGAGGAAAAGAGGGGGAGGGGAAAATATGTGATTCCAGTTTGTCCCCCCCGCCTTGCATTTCGAAACCGTTGTACTTAAAAATATGCAAATTTACAGAAAAGCGGCATTGCACTAACATAGAAAACTAAGGATATTAGAATTATGAAATCTCATCAAAAAAGGTTAATAATAGTACATTTCTAATGTTGCAGTTAGCACACCCCTGCACCCCTTAAGCACACCCGAGGTCACAAATATTGATGGCCAATGATAATCAACACCATAGGCAATAATATCTCTAAGTTTCATTCTCTCTCTCAATTGCCCTAATCCCTTGTGGGACATAGCGCGTCAACTGTTCCATGTGGCCCAGTTGACGTTTCGTGGCATAAACTGGTTTCGGAGAATGCAGTTGCCAGCATGCACTTCCAAGTTTCATTACCATCATGTAATATTTAATAATAGTACATTCACTTAAAGTTAGGCATTATTACACTATTCATACAAAAAATACACCTACTGGCTTCGAAGGTGCGAGTACTACTCGCGAGTTGTTTTTCGTAGTGCGAATGGCAGTTATTGTTACATATTACAGTTAATTACATTTATGAAAGGGTAAAGATTGGTAGGGAGCGATGTGTCGTAATTAGCCAACCGTAACGGGCGGGGGAGGGAGGGTGGGGCGAAATTAAAGTCAAATTTTGTTTATCGACTGGTATAGGCAAGTGGGGTGTTGTGAGAAAGGTAATGTTGAGTACATTTTATTTTTGGCATTTACTTTAAATTTGAAGAAAGGGGAACAGTGAGGAAGGAGAAAATATTAGATCGTAATTAGGTTAATAATAGTTTATTTCCTTAGTTACAGTTAGCGCACCCCTCATCATCATCATCGTGGCGCGACAGCCCGACGTCGGGCGGGCCTTGGCCGCCTGGATCATTGTCCCCTAATTATCTCGGTCACGTGACCGCGTCCTCCAATTTTGGGAGCCCAGCAGCTGCGCGGCGTCCACACCTACTGAGCTCTCCCAACGAGATCTCGGTCGTCCTCGCAGTCTCGCTCCGTCGACTCGTTCTGCATTCATTACTCTCTTAGGCATGCGATCATCGTCCATTCTTCGTACATGCCCTGCCCATTGAAGTCGTTGTAGTTTGACGATTTTCGAGACTTGCAGCTCATCGTACATTTCATACAACTCATGGTTGTATCGGATGCGCCATCCATCTCGATCGCAAACAGCCCCGAAAATTCGCCGTAGAACCTTACCTTCAAAAGTGTCTAGCATGTTTTCGGAGGCTTGAGTTAGGGTCGATGCTTCGCAGTCATAGCATAGCACTGGTCGTATAATGGTTTTGTACACGCGGAGCTTCGTGTTTCTGTGCACATTCTTCGATTTCATTATGGGGAGAACCGAGAAAAAAGTCTTATTAGCTAACTGTATTCGTCGCTTGATTTCGTCAGTTTCGTTGGCGTCCCTTGACAAGTTGCAACCCAGGTAAATGAAGTTGTTCACGAACTCGATGTTGAGGTCCCCCACGTTGATGCTCGGTTGTGCAGGTGTCCTTGTCACCGATTGCATCATTATTTTAGTTTTATCCTCGTTAATACGTAATCCAACTTCCTTTGCAGCGGTATCGAGCGTATGCAGAAGTTCTTCTGCGTCCGCCAATCTTCGGGACATGATGTTGATGTCGTCGGCGTACGCTGCTAATTGAGTCGACTTGATGAGTAGCGTCTTGCTGTTGTCCATATTCATGGCCCGAATAACATACTCCAGTGCTAGGTTGAAGAGCGTCGGCGCCAGTCCATCGCCCTGTTTCAAACCAGTGCGTGTTTCAAATAGGTCAGTAAGTCTATTATGTATCCTGACTTGTGAGACGGAGTTGGTCATCGTCATCTTAGTCAGTCGCCTTAATTTGGCCGGTATACCAAATTGCAGCATGATGTTGTACAGTACTCCACGATCGATACTGTCGTATGTCTGTTTGAAGTCGACAAAGATTTGGTATACGTTGTATTCCCAGCACCTCTGGAGTATCAGTTTGACTGAGAAGAGCTGATCGGTTGTGGAGCGACCAGGTCTGTGCAACCCTGCATCCCTTTAAACACGTACGAGATCAAAAGTACTGATGACCAAGGATAACCAACACAATCGGCAACACCATAGAACATATTATTTTCTAAGTTTCATTACAATCACGTAATATGAATGGGAATGTAAGATACTATATGATGGGTCAGACATTTTTATTATCGTTTTTTTATCCATCTCAGTGGTACCAAGAAGAACAAGGAGCCGATACTTACATACCAAAATAAGTGCTTGCTACAAAACCCTCGGATTGCGGGCGTAGCCCTCTATATTCCGGTTTCATTTTTATACCCTAGACTTTTAGTATAGGGTATATTGTTTTTGTCACGACGGAAATATGTAACACCTTAAAGGAGGCTCCGGAGGTATGGCAATGTATATATATAAATGATCAGGTTCACCTCCTGATTCGATTAAGCCATGTCTGTCTGTCTGTCTGTCTGTCTGTCTGTCTGTCTGTCCGTCTGTCCGTCTGTCCGTCTGTCCGTCTGTCCGTCTGTCCGTCTGTCCGTCTGTCTGTCTGTTCGCACGATAACTTCCGAAAGAATGAAGCTAGAGCCTTGAAATTTTTGTCAAATATTGGAAGTATGATCTAGTTGGTTGGTATTGCAAATGGGCGTGATCAGGCCAAGAGAACGCCTACCTCCCCTACATATGTAAAATAATTTAATGTATCTATAACTCCTGATTAAATAAACATGAAAAGCTCTAGCTTTTGTAAATTGCTCGTGAGGATAATCTTTTACTCTCCTGGAAAAATAAAATTGATCAGTTGAAAACTAACGGTATTTTTCTTACAAAGAGCCTCGTACTACCCTACTTTTCAGGTTTTTTGTCTATAACTCTTGAACGAATTGAAGTAGACACTTGGTTTTTTGCATGTAACCCTGGGTTGAGAAGCTGCTTGAGTTCTAGTAAGTTGGGCATAATCAGATCAAAGGAACGCCTACCTCCCCTACAAATTTCAAAAAATTAAATATTATTTTAATTACGATAACTTTCGATAGAATGACACTAGCGAGTTGAAAATTTGGCAGAATGTTGGTAGTAAGATCTAGTTAGTTGTTATTGAAAATCTGTAAGATCCGACCCAAGGAACCCCTAGCTCCCCTAGAAATGAAACTTATTATAATTTGTCAGAATGTTGTTAGTAAGAACTACTAGGTTGGTATTGAAAATGGGCAAGATCATCATCAAGCAACCCCTACCTCCACTACAAATGTAACTTCAAATAAGCGATAACTTTTGACAGAATCAAGCCAGCGACTTGAAGTTTTGGTCAAATGTTTGAAGTGACATTGGGTTAGTTGATATTCAAGATGGGTTAGATCCGACCTAAGGAACCCCTACCTCCCCTAGAAATGAAACTTAAAATAAGCGATAACTTACGTCAAAATAATGCTAGCGTCTTAAAATTTTGGTCAAATGTTTGCAATAGGATCCTGTTGGCTAATATTGAAAATATGTAAAATCCGACCAACGAAACCCATACTTCCCCTACAAATTAAACTTCTAATAAGCGATAACTTTCGATTGAGTGAAGCTAGAGACTTGAAACTTTGTTTAAATGTTTGTAGCATGATCTTATTTGTTGGTGGCAATGATGAGCAAGATCCGACCCAAGGAATCCCTACCTCCCCTGCAAGTGAAACTTCAAATAAGCAATAACTTCCGATAGAATGAAGCTAGCGACTTGAAAAATTCAACAAATATTTGTAGAATGGGTTAGTTCATTGATTTTGATAATGGTCAAGATCCTCCTGAATGATTGCCAGCCTCTTCTATAAACTGGTCATATAGGAAACTCACTTTTAATGCATATGATCGTTACCAATTGGTACTTTTGGCATCACCACTAGGTCTGCACAAGTCTAGGGTATACACGCTTCGCTTCGGCCTGGTTAATACTTGCAATCGGCGATAAATTCAACCAGTTGCGTTTGATCGCAGATTGAAGACTATCCTGCGATCGAACGCTGCAGATGTCCACTCTATTGCTAAAAGATCGCGACAAGTATTTGCTGCTTAACTTACTAATGTGGAACACGTTTGATCGCCATCGCGAACGCAATCGCCATAGCGATCGCGTATATGTGTTCTTGACTTCATGGTGCATTTGCCATTTTGAAATTAGTAGTAAAACTTGTTTCGTTTCCACTGTTCCTTTGAGAGGTATTTGAAATAGTGAAGCAATTTCAACCAAATTTCGGAACCTGATGTGGCAGTCAATATGATTGAATATTATGAAATTTGGTAAAGATATCTTCAGAAATAAAAAAGGTTTTTTTTTTAAACATAAAGTTGCTTCTGGAACGGTTGTTCCTATGACAGCTATATGATAGAGTAGTCCAATTTCAACCAAATTCACGAATATGATTTGGCTAAAGATACTATTGATTACTGTGAATTTCGAAAAAGATATCTTAAGAATTAAAAAAGTTTTTCTCACAAAGACGAATTTTTGGACCGGTAGTTCCTATGGCAGCCATATGACAAAGTGGTCCAATTCCGTTGGTTCCGATATATATACAGCGTGCAATAGAAAGAAGGCTTTGTACTCTCCTGGAAAAATAAAATCGATCAATTGAAAACTAACGGTAATTTTCTTACAAAGAGCCCCGTACTACCCTACTTTTCAGGTTTTTTGTCTATAACTCTTGAACCAATTGACGTAGACATCTGATTTTGGGCATGTAACCCTGAGGTGAGAAGCTGCTTGAGTTTTAGTAAGTTGGGCATAATCAGATCAAAGGAACGCCTACCTCCCCTACAAAATTCCAAAAATTAAATATTATTTTAATTACGATAACTTTCGATAGAATGACACTAGCGAGTTGAAAATTTGGCAGAATGTTGGTAGTAAGATCTAGTTAGTTGTTATTGAAAATCTGTAAGATCCGACCCAAGGAACCCCTAGCTCCCCTAGAAATGAAACTTATTATAAGCGATAACTAACAACAAAATAAAGCTAGCGACTTGAAATTTTGGCCAAATGTTTGCAGCGGGATCCAGTTGGCTGATATTGAAAATACGTAAAACCCGACTAACGAAACCCCTACTTCCCCTATAAATGAACTTCAAATAGGCGATAACTTTCGATAGGGTGAAGCTAGAGACTTGAATTTTTTTTAAATGTTTGTATGGTGATCTAATTAGTGATGTTTGATAATGATGGGCAAGATCCGACCCAAGGAACCCCTACCTCCCCTACAAGTGAAACTTCAAATAAGCAATAACTTTCGATAGAATAAAGCTAGCGACTTGAAAAATTCGACAAATATTTGTAGAATGTGTTAGTTCATTGAGTTTGAGAATGGTCAAGGTCCTCCTGAATGAGTGCCAACCTTCCCTATAAACTGGCCGTATAGGAGACTCACTTTTAATGCATATGCTCGTTGCCAATTGGTACTTTCGGTATCACCACTAGGTCTGTACAAGTCTAGGGTATATACGCTTCGGACTGGTTTTTTTCCCTATTTGTACCTCCCTTGTTTGTGTTGTCTTCCCCAGGCCTATGAATTTTTGTTAATACGTAAAAGACAGGGGCAACGAGCGGCGAAAACGCCGCCCACATCTCCCGAACTGAGCTACAGCAAGCATAGACCGCTGCTTAGCTCGTTGAGGGGCCTTTTTCTTCCCTAGATGGCTCGGCCCGACCTTCATGGTCATTATGCTACCTTAGGCTCCGTCCCCACGGGCATCTTCGGATGCCCGCCAAACCGCCCAATACACATTGTTTGACTGTATTCTAACAAACGACGTCAAAATACTGCTGGGTGATTTCAATGCGAAAGTTGGGGAAGAGAGTTGACATCGGGGAACCAGAGGAGGAAAGAGCCTCCGCAAGGTATGCAATGACAACGGTCAACGACTAATCGACTTCGCATGCGGTAGGAACCTTGTCGTAAGCTCAACATGCTTTCCGCATCGACTCATTCATAAAAAAAACCTCTCCTCTCCGGATTCACGCACCGTCAACCAGATTGACCACGTCTTCATATGCAAGAGATGGGCATCAAGTTTGATGGATATCCAACCATGCCGAGAAGCAAACTGCGATTCAGACCATCACTTGTTAAAGACAACCTATAGCTGTAGGATTTCTTCAGTGCACCAATTGAGAATCAACCCTCTTAAAATCTTTGCGGCTGGCAAACTCTTGAGGGATGATATAGCA
This sequence comes from Chloromyia formosa, assembly GCA_964017055.1. NCBI lineage: Eukaryota > Metazoa > Arthropoda > Insecta > Diptera > Stratiomyidae > Chloromyia > Chloromyia formosa. The sequence continues at coordinate 70,911,920 of OZ024813.1, read as the reverse complement.
CAGGGATAGACAGCCGCTCTTGTGGAAAAACTGACACCTACATAGCATCGGCAATACAGGTGTCCACGGGTTCAGAGAAGAACTAAAAATACTATTACGGAAGTTCAAGTGAAGGTGGTGGGATATAAAGCGCGAAATGGCTGGTTCGGCGAAGAATGCAAAAAATCGCTTGACGCAAAAAACAAAGCTTACGGATACTGTATCCAACGTCCAGAACAAGGATGGAAACATCATCAGTGACATCGATAGTATCAACAAACGATGAGCATCCTATTTTGAAAAGCTTCTTAATCCCCCATCTAACGTCCCCATACAAGAAGACCCAATAGATGACGACCTGATCGATCATGGCTCCAATACACAGCCCTACCGTAGAAGAAGTTGATTTCACCTTGCAATTATTCAAGCCAAATACAGCACCGGGTGCCCACAACCTTCCAGCTGAATTTCTAAAATCCGCTCGATGGGTCTATTAAACTACTACTATTATCAAATACTTCTGCGAATCTGGGAGAACGAGGTTATGCTGGCGCAAGAACATCATCTGTCCCACCCACACAAAAAGGGAGATATGAGTATAACAGATGAATTTCAATAGTCTGTATGTCCTACAAAGTAGTGACGAAAATTCTGGAGAATAGATAAAAACCGTACGCAGAACGAACCATTGGCGAGTACCAAGGCGGTTTTAGAACTGGCCGATCCATAATCGATCAGCTTTTCACGGTTAAACGAATCCATAAAAAGTGCTGGGAATACAACGTTGACGCGTACTAACTCTCTGGTGGCTTAAGCAAGCATACGACAGTTTGTATTATATAATATCATGCAGCAATTTGGTATACCAGTGAACCTAGTACAACTAACAATGAAACCGGAAAATAGAGGGCTACGCCCGCAATCCGAGGGTTTTGTAGCGTCCCATGCCAATAGGAGATGAACTATTCTACTCTTGGAGATGTTAAGACGATATTGCATATTGCAATTTTGCGTAAAAAATATTGAAAATAAATTGTTTGAATAATTATAGAAAGTAGAGTCAGCGACCAGCATACTTCTTGAGAAGATATCAAAATTCCATATTTTTTTTTGTTTTCTGCGCTAGTTGAAAGCCATCTTCCTGAATGTTTTCATATTTCTAAGTGTAACGGTCTCGAAATGGTAAGGGGGGTGGGACAAATTATGATCTCATATTTTCCCCTCTGCCTCTTTTCCCCTTTCCTCAAATTTGATGAAGTCGCCAAAAATGGAATGTACTCGGCAGTACCTTTCCCATGATACCCCACTTGCCCATATCAAATGAAAAAAAAAATGTTGACCTTCATTTCCCCTCTATGGGGACCTCCCCTTAAAGCAGCAACCTAACTACCTCCCTCCTTAAACTTCTCTCCCATCCCACTCCTATACCACCAATCTCTAACCTTTCAGAAATGGTCACTTTACGAAAAACAATAAACAATATTCAAGTATGCCGTGCTCGTAGTACTAGTACGTAGCAGAGGCCGGTTATGTGCATTTTTTGTATGGATGGTGTTAAAATGTCAAAATTTAAATGAATGTACTATTATTAAATATTATGTGATTGTAATGAAACTTTGAAGTATTATTGCCTATGATGTTGGCTATCATTGGCCATCAATAGTTTTGACCTCGGGTGCGCTTAAGGGGTGCAGGGGTGTGTTAACTGCAACTATAGAAATGTACTATTATTAACCTTTTCTGATGAAATTTCAAAATTCTATTAATCTAGGTTTTCTACGCTAGTAAAATGGCGCTTTTTTGCAAATTTTCATATTTCTAAGTATAACGGTGTCGAAATGCAAGGGGGGGGGGACAAACTCGGGACTCATATTTTCCCCTCTCCCTCTTTTCCCCTTTCTTCAAATTTGAAAAAAATTCCAAAAATGGAATGTACTCGACGGTACCTTTCTTACGATACCCCACTTGCGTGTACCAAACGAAAAAAAATTCGACCTTCATTTCCCCTCTATGGGGACCTCCCCTTAAAGTTGACCTATTACGACGCATCGCTTTCTCCGGCGAATTATAGTAATTCTACACATTCCTACAAAATTTCAAGTGTGTAGCTTCAGCCGTTCGTGATATATTCCATGGACAGACGGACAGACGGACAGACATTTGACCGATTTCATAAGGGTTATGTTTTTAATACAAAACCCTAAAAACTACGATGAACAACCCCGTCTCACAAGATCGATCTTTTTGAAACATGTACTGGATCGAACTTCAATTAAATTCGCGACGGTTTCAGGAAAAATGAACAACACTGCAAAATCGCCAAAAATTTGTGTTGCTCCGGTGTAAATAAGCACACAAGACGCCATGTAAAAATCAAGAAACCGAAAACGAAAATCCACACCATCTGGCAGTCACATGCAATACGTCAACTAACAACTGTCAAATACGCTAATACCCCTTACCCCAGTTGACCGGACCTGGTAAATTTCCCCGATGTGTGGTTGATCAAACCACTGCCATCTTTACTCTCAGGCCGGAGTGTCAGCTGATTGTCAAAGCACTAACGACATGATAAGCAGTCAACCAAGTGTGAACTCGCGCGGTCGCCTAATAAAATTTCGCGATATTTGTGCGTAAAAGTGAGTTTCGTGTCGGGATTTTAAGTGAAAATAAAAGAAGTGGCTATCAGTGCCGTGTGAAAGTGAAAAAAACGTGAAGTGCCGGGAAATATCGAGTAAAATGGTTCATTGAAAAGTGCGAGGTTAGGAAAGTGCGACACGGGAAATTTAGGATTTTTCGCTAATTTTCCGGCAATTTTGCTAGTGTGAATGGTGCAGCACTACCTTGGGTCGAATCCTCGGGCCGGTGAGTTCAGCGGAAACTCCCGGAAGTGCCCCAAAAAGTGAATTCAAAGTGGTTGTCAAATGACAACATTACAGGTGATTTCCGGCCTTTTCATCGGAATTCAAAGGGTAAGTATACATTTTTTGTTGTGCTAAAGTTTTAGTGGATTGATGCGCCCCAAAATGCGAATTTTGACGACGATGTTGACGAACCGGACGAAAGTTTCACCGCCAGGCATCTAGTCCTGTCAGCTGCAGTGAAACTTTCGTCTGGCTCGTCAAAAACGCGTGCAAGACCCGTATTTTAGGGCGCATCAATCCACTAAAATTTTAGCACAACAAAAAACGTATACTTACCCTATGAATTCCGATGAAAAGGCCGGAAATCACCTGTAATGTTGTCATTTGACAACCACTTTGAATTCACTTTTTGAAGCACTTCCGGGAGTTTCCGCTGAACTCACCGGCCCAAGGACTCGTCCCATGGTAGTGCTGCACCATTCACACTAGCCAAATTGGCGGAAAATTAACGAAAAATGCGAAATTTTCCGTGTCGCAATTTCATAACCACACTCATGTCTCGGGCACTTTCGAGCAGTTCATTTCGGTCGGAAGTTCGCGGCACCTTGCGTTTTTTTTTCACTTTTAAATATCAGTGATAAGCACTACTTTCAATTGCTCTTAAAATCGCGACACTAAAATCACTTTTACGCACGAAAATCGCCAGATTTCAAGAGGTCGACTGCACGTGCTCTTCACTTTGTTTACATATGGTTCACTGCTTGTCATGACGTCATTACTTTGACACTCCGGCCTGAAAATAAAGATGGTGGTGATCAAACGCAAACTGAAACGGACCGTCCACGAGCAAAATCAGTCGAACTGTTTGCAATTGCGTTTAAAACGTTGCGGGACCTGAACCCACCCATAGCTGGGAATTAACCTGTCAATGGGCGCCAACGAAACTGACGAAATCAAGCGACGGATATAGCTAGCAAATTCTTCTCGGCCCTCCTAATAATGAAATAAAAGCATGTGCACAGAAACACGAGGCTCCGCATATACAAAACCATCATACGACCTGTGCTATGCTATGGCTGCGATACCAGGACCCTAACTCAAGCCACCGAATATATGCTAAATACAAGTCCTTGGAGGATAATGATCCAGGCTGTCAAAGCCCGACGTCGGGTTGTAGCGTCACGATGATGAATCTTTTTCCTTATTATATTGCATAGTCTTTATTTTATGATCTTTGCGTTATTACCACCAGATCACATTCTAAGGGCCGGTTGCTCAATGTCCGATTAAAATTTATCTTAATAATAAACTGCCATTTAGCACAATTTGATTTGCTGCTTTTTTGTTTAACGTTATTAATCAGATAAACGCTAACCTCCCCTAGGCTTCGATTAATGCTTTGAAGAGAGAGAATCAGCGGAAATGAAAAAGAGCGAGAGAAACGAAGTAATTCGGCACAAGTGAGGAAGTAGGAAGGGGGATGGAAATTTGACATCTCTAGTGCTTCTATATGGACAGGGCGGGTGTTCCGCGGCAGAGAGACAGACTGGAATGTTATTGTTCCAATAGGAGAAGTAGGAGAATAGAATAATTAGACGTAAGAAACGTAAATACTTTGACGAGCAGTTGCTGAACATAAACGAAAACTTAGCTAATAGGAACACCAGACAAGCGTACAAACTAATAAATACAATTAAAACGGCTACCGACCCAGGACTAGCCTTTGTAAGGACATGGATGGAAACATCATCAGCGACACCGATGGTATTAACAAACGATGGGCCTCTTATTTTGAAGAGCTTCTAAACCGACCATCTAACATCCCCACACAAGAAGCTCTCGACGATATTGTTGATCGAGGCCCACCCATTCAACCCCCGACAGTAGAGGAAGTTGATCTCGCGTTGCGGTCGCTAAAACGAAATAAAGCGCCGGGCGCTGACGAGATTCCAGCTGAACTGCTAAAATTCGGTGGAACGAGTCTAGTTGATGCCATACATCAATTACTCCTGCGAGTATGGGAGAACGAGGAGATCCCAGACGATTGGCGCAGAAGCATCCTCTGTCCAATTCATAAAAAGGGAGATAAACTGCGGTGTGAGAATTACAGGGGCATCTCACTAGTTTGTACGTCCTATAAAATTTTGACGAAAATTCTGGAAAATAGAATAAAACAGTAGGTACGCAGAACGAATCATTGGCGAATATCAAAGCGGTTTCAGACATGGTAGCTTCACAACCGATCAGCTCTTCTCAGTCAAACTGATACTCCAGAGGTGCTGGGAATACAACGTATACCAAATCTTTGTTGACTTCAAGCAGGCATACGACAGTATCGATCGTGGAGTACTGTACAACATCATGATGCAATTTGGTATACCGGCCAAATTAGTGCGACTGACTAAGATGACGATGACCAACTCCGTCTCACAAGTCAGGATACATAATAGACTTACTGATCTATTTGAAACACGCACTGGTTTGAAACAGGGCGATGGACTGCCACCGACGCTCTTCAACCTAGCACTGGAATACGTTATTCGGGCCATGAATATGGACAACAGCAAGACGCTACTCATCAAGTCGACACAATTAGCAGCGTACGCCGACGACATCGACATCATGTCCCGAAGATTGGCTGACGCAGAAGAACTTCTGCATACGCTCGATACCGCTGCAAAGGAAGTTGGATTACGTATTAACGAGGATAAAACTAAAATAATGATGCAATCGGTGACAAGGACACCTGCACAACCGAGCATCAACGTGGGGGACCTCAACATCGAGTTCGTGAACAACTTCATTTACCTGGGTTGCAACTTGTCAAGGGACGCCAACGAAACTGACGAAATCAAACGACGGATACAGTTAGCTAATAAGACTTTTTTCTCGGTTCTCCCCATAATGAAATCGAAGCATGTGCACAGAAACACGAAGCTGCGCGTGTACAAAACCATTATACGACCAGTGCTATGCTATGGCTGCGAAGCATGGATCCTAACTCAAGCCTCCGAAAACATGCTAGACACATTTGAACGTAAGGTTCTACGGCAAATTTTCGGGGCTGTTTGCGATCGAGATGGATGGCACATCCGGTACAACCATGAGTTGTATGAAATTTACGATGAGCTGCAAGTCTCGAAAATCGTCAAACTACAACGACTTCAATGGGCAGGGCATGTACAAAGAATGGACGATGATCGCATGCCTAAGAGAGTAATGAATGCAGAACGAGTCGACGGAGCGAGACTGCGAGGACGACCGAGATCTCGTTGGGAGAGCTCAGTAGGTGTGGACGCCGCGCAGCTGCTGGGCTCCCAAAATTGGAGGACGTGGTCACGTGACCGAGATAATTGGAGGACAATGATCCAGGCGGCCATGGCCCGACGACGGGCTGTCGCGCCACGATGATGATGATGAGAAGTAGGAGAGGGGATGACATCTTACGTGCTTCCTGTGCTTTTATATAGACTGCGCGGGTGTTGCGCAGTGGAGGGCGTGTGTCTCTCTGTTTACTTTTTACGACTGGAATTGCTTCAAATAGTTTAGTGTTGAGTATATGTGGATTGCTCCTCCATAGTTATTCTCTATGGATTAATGTCTTAAGTAGCGTTTACACTTGCCAGTAGAGCGTGCAAGTACGTACATTTTACAGGCATTGCAAGTGCCTTGCAAGTAACTTGCAAGCTGTCACTTGCGTATGTGTAAACACCCGTGCCTGTGAACTGCCAGGCCAGTAAACCCGCACGGCGCCTTGCAAGTAGCTGGCCTCCCGGGCCAATTGATTTCCTACAGGCATTCCAGTAGACTTGCGAACATATGTTTGCTGTCATTGGTACGCCAAAAAACGATCAAAGATCAACGTCGCCTGCAACTGAATGTCGCAATGGTAAATACGTGATAATCAAATTGACACTCAAGAAAAAATCCCAGCCAACTTGCAAGTCGAATTGTGTGTGTAAACACGTACTGGCACACGTCATGCAAGCAGCTACACGCAAGGCACTTGTCGACAAGTCTACAGGCATGCCGGTGCACTGGCAAATGTAAACGAGCCATTATCCAAAACAAAACCCAACTCCTGCTGTGGGATTCCCAAACGCTCGCGATTGAGTTTTGAGTTGTGATAAACGTGTCCGTATACGCAGAAATGTCATTGTATGCAAAAATGAAAGTATTTGTGTACTAAAGCATGAAATTTGAGTATGGTAACTCTTTACTCGTGGCCGGCTATAGGTTGTGAGTTGTGAGGAACGATCCGTAAGTACCATTGCATATTTCGTCTAATTTAACTATTTAAAAGTGACTTTTCAGATAATGTTACAGGTAAGAATAACGTTGTGGTAATGTAAGAGAAGTGTCGAATAGTGAAGTAACTAATAAATTTCTGTTTGGTTTACAATTTAAAAAATCGCTTTCATGCGTTAAAGAATTTCGGGAAATGTTTATCTTCGAGGCGAGTGTAAATACTTAAACGTGTATTAAATTATAATACCCAATGTGTTTCTTTACAGCAAAGATCATCGAAACCGAACCAGGAGCAGAAAGACCGCCTGATTGAGCTGGTTGGGCTCCATTACACGGTTCTAACCGTAGGACTGTCGGCGGTAGCGAACAAAGCCCGAAGGCAGCAATGGGACGTAATCGCAGATGATTTGAATCTGCTGGCGTCGGGAGAGATTCCAGGTGTAACGAAGACTGGCGACAAGTGGAAGAGAGTAAGTATTTGTCAGAAAAATCTGCAGTTTGCACGAATATATTAGTAATATTCGTTTGAAAAATATAGTGCTGGATAGATATAAGGTTGGACACCAAGAGAAAGTTTGGCGCAATCAGGCGCCACCGAAACGAAACTGGTGGTGGCCCTCCGTTAAACCTCCAGCCGTCTGTCGCCGACCAGGCAATATTAGATGTGTGCGGAGAGGTAGCGTTGGATGGAGTTACATCACGAGCGGAGTTAGGCTTCCATTCAATAGTAATATATCATTTCTTTATCTACATTTTGGAAACATATTGTAACTTTTATATTCCAACGACCAGGCTAGGCTCTCACAGCAAGGGGATGTACTTCCGTACTCAAATACAGTAAATATTTATAAATGCAGCATTTGTGCTGTAGTTTTACCTGTTTTAATTGTATACTGCGGACGCGCTTACATCTCGTTTTCATTTCATCTTTTTCAGATGTCATCTACCAGCGCGGCAGCAACTCCAACTCCACAAAGGACTGCTGCGACAGCTACCTCGGTACCATTACTGACAGCTGCGTTGTTCACCCATTGCTAACTAATTTTCATTTCATCTTTTTCAGATACCTTCTACCAGCGCAGCAGCAACTCCAACTCCACAAAGGACTGCTGCGACAGCTACCTCGGTACCATTACTGACAGCTGCACTGTTCACCCATTGATAACTAATTTCCATTTCATCTTTTTCAGATTCCACCAAGAAGGGCTATTTCAACAGCCATTTCGGTACCATTACTAACATCTGCCTTCGTTATAAACTTCTGTAAAATTTTCATGTCTTCTGTTTCAGATTCCGTCTCGCAGCTTGGCAGGCTCTCCACCAGCTGGACAAACTGCAACGACCATTCCGACAGCCACTTCGGTAACAGTACTAACAGCGGCATAAGTCACGCATTTATATCTAATGTTGATTTAATATTTTTCAGATGCCTTCTGGAAGCTCAGCACACTCTCCGCCAGCTGACCAAATCCCACGTAGGACTAGTAGGTTGCCAAGAGCAACTGCAATTCCTGTAAATTGACACTTTATAACTGTTATAACAATTTATCATCTTATTAATTTTTATAGACAAGTCATGGGGCACTGGCGGAGTCCCTGCAGTTACAGCGAGCTGCTGCTTCGAATATTGAAAGGCTAGTGGTGCTGCTCGAAGAGATCAATCGAAAATTAGTTTTAATTTTTATGTTTTTTTAGTTTTTTACTTATGGAATTCTTTGAATTAAAATCAGTTCATAATTTTATGTTATTATTAAATTTATTACGATTAAAAAAAATACGCGCATTTTCGTTCTTTACAACATTCGTGGTCACTGCAGAGTACACTTTCCAACCACCAAACATGCATCACAATTCGTTCAATATAAAATTTGCTAAAGCAGTTCGATTTTGTTCTCCTCTCAGATTTAATTGTCGGTCGACTATAACACCGGAGTTTTCATTAATGTCATCATCATATAATATTTCGATGTTCGCCTCGACTGGATAATTCTTCGATATAATAAAGTTGTGCAAGGTGCAGCATGCAACATGCGAGTACTTTAATTTTCGCTCTTTGTGCAAGCATCTGAAACAAAGAAAATAATTGAAATGACTGAGAGTCCAAATTATTGCATCTTTATTACCTAAAACGTCCCTTTAGTACACCTAAACACCTTTCAACAGCATTTCGAACTCTCGAATGGGTCTGATTGAATGAAATTTCGGCTTCGGTACGAGGATTTCTGTACGGAGTCATGAGCCACGGCTGTAATGGACAACCAGAGTCTCCTAGAAATATCGTAGTAGGATTAGTCATGTTTGAAACATGTGCGTGGTAGTTATTAGGACAAGGGCACATGGACAAATTGAATTATTCGATATTAATTATTTAATTAAGTTACCGAAAGGCATAGTTGTACCATCTCGCTCGTAGATTCTGGATAAGTCCAGTTCCAGATGTAGGAATCATGCGTTGATCCAGGATACCTTGCATTCACATTTAAAATGGTTAACGCAGAGTTGCAAATCTTCAATGAAAGGAAACAGTATTCAATAAAAATGTCCAATCATATAATTTCAAGAAATAACTGGAAGCTTACTACTTGTACATTGATGGAATGAAATCCTTTCCTGTTAACGTAACACGATTCATATTCCTTTTGTAGCCCGCTGATGGGAATGTGGGTACCATCCACAAGTCCTATCAAATTGGGAACTTGCGTTGCTTCGAACATTACATTCTTGGCCATCACGACTTCTTGGGTATCATACGGAAAGGTAACATACTTGTTACCTAAATGATGGGCTATTAAATAGCTGACATTCCGTTTGCACCTCGACACGGTTGTTTGACTTATGCTGCAATATGCATCTAAGCCTACGCGCGGCTGATAGCTACCGCTGGCATAAAAATTTAGGGCTGCAAGGACTTGCAGATGATTCGGTAGACCGCGGCTATTTCGGATAATTGCTAAAAATGGCTCCAGCTCCGTTATTAACTGCATAGCCATAGATGGAGGCAAGCGATAAATTTCCAAAAATCTAGAATTCAGATATTCATTGGTTTGTCTCAATCGGTTCGAAATTACATCTCATGTTTCTGAACTTCGAAGAGATTTTCAACAGTGTTCACCGCGATAACGTTTGAAATGCTTTGCGTAGGTGAGATATTCTCGATAAGATCACACCAATGATTCAGAAATCGAACGAACGTGCAATATTTCTCACATAGAGGAGATGTGAACGTGTGTCCAATAAGGCAGCATATTATCACTAGTCTTCTTCTAGTGCTAAGACATGACATCTCGAAAGTTGCACTGGGAGTTAGGCAAGACAGAGATCTTGAATGAGGACTGTGTAGTATCTTAAGTCACCTAGATTATGCTGATGCTTGTGCTTTCTTGTGTATTGCTCGCGCTTAAGAGTTTAATTGCAACTGGAAAGAGATAGAACTGGAAATAAATGCGCGCACAGTCAATTATGTATTGGACAAGCGCACCGATTTGAACGTACGTGAACGTTTAAGTATTATTGAGATGTTGTTCCCTTTCCGGAGCTTGAACGAGAAAAATCTGTTTTGGTACATGGTTGTATTGCATGTAAAGTGACCAGTGCCGTTACCAATAAACTGGAAACTTTCCTGTCTTCCACATATTTCTCAAATATTGCTGGAAAGTATGACCGTCGACGAAATACTTGGGAGCATAACTAGAATGGCTCAGAAAGGCAATGACAAGAAATGCTAGTGGAGCGTTTATACTTTCACTAATCCGGAGCAAATTGCATTGGGCGACTATATATACCACATTCAAAGGACCACACTACCAGGAAAAGCAGTTTCTTCCTCGGCTAGGCATTGCGAAATATTTCAAACGATTCCACTTTACTTCAAGGATAACTAAACGACACTTTTGTGCCTTTCTTTCGTGACCACTCAGGCTATTACCGCGATTCCGGAATTTCGAAGGGATTTAACATGTCTCTCAATTCCCTTCTGCGAATTCACAGGAGATGCTGCAGGTTGGTTCACGAATATGTGGACCGCGCCGGGGTAGAGGGCGCGTGTCTCCCTGTTTACTTTTTAGCAGACGGAGTGAGGTAAAATTGCTTCAGTGAATTCAGTGAACATAGATTGTGATTATCCTTCTTTAGCTCTCTCTTCTCTGAACTGGATGCTGGGATTTTGCAAATTTAAATGAAAATAAGGAAAGGGGCCATAAAGAACACAGTTCCTGGAAATTCAATCGATAGAAGAGCACTTGGAACAAACGCTGCCGCAAACGAATATGCTGAGAGACCGTACTGATACAAGATAGATTTGTAGACGGTAAAATCCCACCAAAAAATCAGCTGATTCTGCCATAATTTGTGATCTGGGATAAGATCCGCACTTTATGGCTTGGTAATTTAATCGACGTATGAGAAAACGAACCAGACTTTTTATAAATTCGATCAATTTGTGTCCCTGTAAGTTAACAAAGAGTTTAATCGGACATTGACAAAACGGGCCTAAGTCCAAACGATATTTGGTTTCCGATTCTTGTAGTCTGATTAAATTAAAACAGTAGCTCTCTTAACTACAGTAAATTTTATTCCAGGTAAATACTAGTATTTCGGGAGCGACTCACTCTCTTCTTCAGTATACTTACTACTAAATCTATGACGCAGATACATATAAGTCTTATAAGTAGGTATAACATAATTTTTAACCTACTAATTAAAAGATACAAAATCAGGTAGATTAAAAAATAATAATTAACATGTAAATAATTAGCGGGTATCTACTCGCCGTCCTTAGTTCACCTGCACAGTCTACGTGCTACAAATCTGATTAATTTCGACGGACAGTTTCCTTCACCGGTGTTTGGTAATTTCGCTCGATTTTCGCGCAATATCTCCAAGCTTTCCAAAGCGTCTAGGGTATTGGGCTTCTTTACATGACGCAGTAACTCCAGATTGTTGATGTCCACACTATGCTTTTCCTCGATTATATGTGCCGCTACCGATGATCGTATTGCACGTCTTCCATCGTTGGATGCCTCCCTCATATGCTCGTTAAATCTTGTACTCGTAATGATACTCATACTACTACTCAATTGCCCTAACCCCTTGTGGGGCATAGCGCGTCAACTGTTCCATGTGGCCCAGTTGACGTTTCGTTGGCATAAACTGGTTTCGAACAATGCAGTTGCCAGCATGCACCTCCTACACATCCATGGCCACGAACGTCGTCGTGGACGGGATACGAACCCGAAGCGCCGGTAGGCAAACATGAGACTCATGCCTCAACACACTGCGCTACCGGTCGCCCCTCGCTTTGTTTGTCCGATATACACTTTGTCACAATCATTGCCCCGGTAGATGCCGCTCCTCTCGTCTGTTGTCAGAGGATCCTTTTTGCTGCCCAATGGCATCTTTAATGATGATTACCTGAATGTTACAACGCTCCAAGTATGATTTTATGCTGTGGGATATTGGTATCCTTATCCTTCTGATGTCATCACCGATGGTCCGATTGAACATTGTAGAGTGCTCCTTCCTGTGTGCACGATAACTTTTCCGTTTTATTAATCGTTCGATGTCGTGAGCTTGGTAACCATTTTTGGCGGCTGTGTCAAATATGTAAGATTTATTCTTTTGGAAATCTTCGTGTGTTAGTGGATACGTGATTAATCTATGGATCATACAGTTATACACCGTCATTTTTTGTGAATGTGTATGGTTTGATTTTGCTGGAATAGTTTTTTGTGTTGCGGTTGGTTTACGGTATACTATATATCAAATTCGAATCGGCCGTGAACATTCGATATTAATAGATCTCTAGGAAAGGGATGCTTCCGTTAGACTCTTTTTCGACCGTGAATATTATTTTAGGGTGGACACTGTTGATTACAGATAGAATATCCTCGACCTTTTCTTTTTCAACGACGGCGAATACATCGTTGACATACCTAAGCCTCACTCTCGGCATTACACCCTTTTCCTCAATGGTTGTTTCCATTGATGTCATGAACAACTCGGTGAGAAGTGGGTATAGTGGGTTACCCATTGCGACTCCTGCGGTGGTTTTATAGTAGTCACCCCGGAGTGTGAAATAATTTTTATTCATACAAAGTGAGGCTAGGCTGGTATATACCTTAACTTTTTTCCTCCATTCCGGGATATTACCAAGTTTGTTCAGCCATAGCTCCAGACGGTACATCTCTTGCTTGACGGGTGTATTAGGGAACAATGCACGTCAAAGGACACAAGCATTTCGTTGTTTTGTATGTGTCCCACACTTGTTAGCTTGTCGATTAGTTCGGCGGAGTTTTCTCACTGCATATTGGCTGTATGCGTTCCCTCGATCATGACATTCTTTGACCAACCATTTAGTGATATTATACATGGGCGTATTTGAAACGGCGATAATCTCCCTTAGCTCGTTACCCTCCTTGTGGGTCTTAGGTTGACATCGGATCCGTGGTAGAGATGGGTCGGGCATCCTTAATCGCGTGATGTTTTCGAATACAGGAGATGCTTCCTTCAGAGCTCGGTCGACCCGTTTTATTGAATCGGGTAAGGGATCCTTACGCAACTTGAAGAAATTTCCGTTCGCTAACTTCTCTGATACCGCAGAATCATAATTGGCTTTGCCCAAGACTACTACATTATTGCCCTTGTCGGCCTTCATAAACGGATTTCTCACTGAGCTGGTGTAAGGTGTCCCTTCCCTCACGACTAATGGTAGTGCACTTTTGTGTTCGGCTTGCGTTGATGATTTTTCGAATACCAATCCTTACCTCATCTAATCTAAGTCTAAGTCGTTGAAATCGACCCACTATTTCATATACCTCCCACTGGGAATGGACCAAGTTTTACTACTAATTTGAAAGTGGCAAATGTAGAATAGATGCAGGAGCAAATGTTGGGGCAACGTTTTGGGCAACGCGTTAGGTCTGGAGGACGCTTCAGATTTAAAAAAAGGATTACAAATGACTAGTATGGATAAGACAAAAGACGCCCTTTATCCCCTTTATAGAGCCCGATATTTAAGATGGCAACGGACAGGTCAGCACGTGAGGAAACTAGACACCAATGAAGCAACAAAATTGCATTATAATATCCCAGAGGCACTTGATCAGAAAGCACAAACGATGATACCTATATTGTCGCTTAAATTAAAAAGATAGATTACAATGAACTACAATCTATAAAATAGGCATATTTTAAAAATAAAACAGCGTTGAAAATACATTTCTTATAAGTTCTTTAATTTATTTCTCACTCAAATACAAAACATTATTGTAGAAAATATCGATCAATCGCAATATATAAAAATGTATATTTTTGAGCTTTTCTAGGTTTTCATATATAAATTATTTACAGTAATAAAAATAAACTCGAATTAAAATTATAAAAAAAATACATAAACAATTACAGGCTATTCACAAAAGGATTTCATCGATGGCTGAACCACGCATATATTATTATATTACAGAGAAAGCTCAAATGCTCGTATGATGCCCATGCCACTTTTATCTCTCTGCATATACGAGCATAAGCTTTTAAGGCCGGTAGGAAAGTAAGGGTAGAGTAGTGATAATGATAGAAATATTCATGAGTATGTTTCAATATGTTAGTGAAAGTAGAAAGTGTATGACTTCGGAAAACACTCCTGCCGAAAATCTACTATTTCCAGAGAAGAATCATGCTTTACAATGAGGACGACATAATAAAATATGTATAACGACAATGAATCTGAAAAATTATATAACAATATCAAGATTATCAGAAAAATGTTCTGATAAATTATGAATGAAAAATGCAATGGCAACTTGACAAGATAAGATCAAAGTCAAAGATATTTGTGCCTATACACATCGTTCGTTTTTGTTTAGTTTTACAATCTATGGTATCATTCATGTTTGTAAATTGTTCGCTTCATTTCTGATGCTGATAATTTGAATTGGTGAAGATTTCATTAAAATTAAAATGATTGCAAACTGCGTCGACGTGAATCAATAAATTATTTCTTTAAGTTGACGACCGAGTCCAAGGAATTTCCG
The DNA here is from genome assembly GCA_964017055.1 of Chloromyia formosa. Classification (NCBI taxonomy): domain Eukaryota; kingdom Metazoa; phylum Arthropoda; class Insecta; order Diptera; family Stratiomyidae; genus Chloromyia; species Chloromyia formosa. The sequence continues at coordinate 70,896,802 of OZ024813.1, read as the reverse complement.
AAACCGTTGAGCCCATTCTGGAATTGAATAATGGAAATTGTCTAATATTTATGGCATATTCAATATTTAGGCGGGGAAGCAATGTGGAGAGGACAAATTAAAGTTATGGCATTGGTGGAAACATGTGTACATATTTCAAGTCTGAATATCTATCTGACTTAATTGGAAATAAGTTGTACTTACGTATTCGAAATGAGACAGATCCTGATTGAAATCTGCCCACTTGGACAGATCTATTGCAGGGAGAATTCCACTTTTGCATGGTATACGGGGGTTCCTAGTAAAAAAAATAGTAAAATAATGAATATAGTCAAATTATTAAAAAGTGGGTATAACTCACAGTTCGTGATCATGTAGAACCATTGGGTATTTCTGAACAGTGTCAATCAGGTCAGTATTATCACAAATTAATCGTGCCAGCCCTATCTTACGAATTTCTTGTAATTGTTCAGGGCTAAAAGAGGATGGTTGATTTGGAAGTTCATACCAGAAGCGGTCACCTCGTCTCAGGTAACTCATTTGAGTAGCAATAACACAAGCAAACGTTGGTCCCAACATTGAACCCGGCAAAGGTTTTTCCGAAACTCCGCCAGACCAGAGATCGATATCTGATGGATGTCTGAAGAGAAAGTTAAATTAAATTACATAATAATGATGCATTATATTCGAAAAGGTGTAATTACTTGAAAATGCTTTGATATCTCCTGATTGTTTCGTTTGGCATTGAACCAAACATTTCATCCCAATGGCCAGCTGGTGGAAGACCGCAGAACTTCCTGAATTCCATGTACCCAGGAATACCAAATTCTCGTCCGCGCTGCATGTTCAAAGATACCAAATCCATACCAAATCGTGCTCCTTCTTTCTTGAATAAATGGTTTGTCACTTCTTGCGTGATTGAATCATCCGTAGCTTGGGCGACTTGATTCATCAGTCCCATGAAATATTCGTCAAGAACTCCAGCACGATATAAATCGTATGGGCGTCGAATCAAATCCGAAAGACGTTTAGAAGCGATAAATTTATGTGCCTTGGACCAACGTTCTACAGCAGTTGGCAAAAGTGAGTGCCCAAAGCGAAAAGCTGCTGAAGCGAAAGCGTCAATGATACTGGGATTTATCTTGGAATCATAGCCATCCCAGTAACCATGTTTTTCAAGAACAAGGCCGAATTTATCGAGAACCTCCTTTCCAAGAAGGATGGGCAAGAATTCGTTAAATGTGACATGTTGAATTATGGCAATGTTGATACGACGGGCTTCTTGGAATATAGTTTCATCATCCCAGTGGGGGTTAACTTGAGATAATCCAGCTGCAAGGTTATTGTGGTTACGTGCCATTAATGTGTGCATACAAGTAAGCACTAATTGTTCATTTACACGAATTTCACCTGCAAAAAAAAAATGTTTATATCATAATGAAAATAGGTTCATACAATAATTTCCGATACTTACCGGCATCGAAGCAATACATATTTGGGTTGGGCCTTGCACAACCTTCATCCGGAATGTCCAGTTTCAATGGCAGCAAGTCCTTTAGACCATATTGTTTGAAAACGGGATTCATACGAAGAAGACCACCGTATCCAGTGCGAAGAGTACGAGCGAATTTTTCCGTAACACCGTAAACGGTATTGCCGTCAATAACGCCAGTAAGAATGTTGTAGGGGTTGCGTGATCCTGGAATTAATTGGATGACAAATATTTTAAATACGTAATGGTATTGTGGCTGTTGATTGTAGTTTAATAATATATTGACATTTTGCAGGATTTGTTGAATGTCGAGATTTGGCAAAATGCATCACAAAATCTACTAGATTTGAAAAATTTCAAATCTATGTTGGAGACAAGTCGTATATTCCCAAGTTTAAAGCCAAATTATTTTACATAGTTGCAGGTTGAGTAATCTGACCAAATAAGGCAAAGCCTTATAGTTGGGAAACGAAGATTTGATATCTTCTGCGCAACAGAATGGTAAGGTGGTGGGATTCTGTTCAGCCTCTTATAACTAGATTATGTTGAGTTAGTTAGGTGAGTTGGCAGAGCAAAAGCAGCAGACTTCATTGAAAGCAGTGCAATATTTTTTTTTCGCCTTTACGAAATTAGCCTTAAACGGACTAAATGTTTCTGAGTGCCCAGTTGAAGTTTAACGTAACGATAAACGCTACCCACCACCTATCATCATCATCATCGCTCCCAAGGCCAGCCGGTTCTACGCACCGGAGCGACCTGTTCATCAGTAACGGCCAAGGGCTGCCAAACCCCTTCAATACTAGCAGGCGTTGCTACAACAACATCATCATCGTAATCGTGGCGCAACAGTCCGACATCGGGCATTGTCCTGCTGGCTGCCCGGCCTATCGTCCTCCAATTTTCTCGATGAAGTGACCGCGTCCTCCAATTTTTGACGCCCAGCAGTTGTGCGGTGTCCTCATCTACTGAGTGTTTCCAACGAGCTCTCGGTCTTCCCCGCAGCCTTGCTTCGTCGACGGGTCGTCCATTGAATATTTTCTTGGGTATGAGTTCATCGTCCATTCGTTGAATATGTCCTGTCCATTGTAGACATTGTAGTTTGACGATTCTCGAAACTTCCAGCTCACTGTACAGCTCATGGTTGTACCGGATGCGCCATCCGAAAACTGCTCCGAAAATTATGTAATGAACCACGTTCTGATTTGGTTATGCTGCTTCCACTGGCAGATCGAAGTAAGCGCCTGATTAGTAGTGATCTGTATTTGGTACGAAATCAGAGGCGAGGGTCCCATTACACCCGGACCCCGATGCGAGGGCATCTGCGCAGTCCGCCAACAATTCCGTCTTTATCGCTCCTTTGTTTATTATTCTTTATTTTGCTTCCCCTGTTTGTGTTGTCTTCACGGGGCCTATTAATTTTTATTAATACGTAAAGGGCAGTCACAACGAGCGGCGAAGCCCCCGTCCACATCCCCCGAACAGCAAGCACAGGCCGCTGCTTAGCTTATTGCGGAGCCTTTTTCGTCACCAGATGGCACGGCCCGACCTTCACGGTCATTATGCTACCTTAGGATCCGCCCCTACGGGCATCGTCGGATGCCTATCAAACCATCCATTACAATTAGCAGAAGGATCCTACGTTCAAATATGTTTGTCATGTTTTCGGAGACTTGAGTAAAGGTCGCCACCCATGAACGAGCACAACCACGACCAAACTTCCATCGAACCATCAATTTCATAGAACATGTAGAAAAAAATTCCCCCTATTTCCACCGTTCTATGATATTTGATGGTTCGATGGAAGTTTGGTCGTGGTTGTGCTCGTTCATGGGTGGAGACCTTTAGGGCCCAGGTTTCGCAGCCATAGCATAGCACAGGTCGTATGATGGTTTTGTATATGCGGAGCTTAGTATTGTTGCGTGTACGGGGTGGGTATCTTTAACGACCCACACTGTACTAATCTCGAATGATCGATGACCAGTACAAATTGAATGGACACTAGGCTATTCTCGAGCCATCTATAGTCTAGAAACAGAAACATTTACCATTTAGTGATATTATACATGGGCGTATTTGAAACGGCGATAATCTCCCTTAGCTCGTTACCCTCCTTGTGGGTCTTAGGTTGACATCGGATCCGTGGTAGAGATGGGTCGGGCATCCTTAATCGCGTGATGTTTTCGAATACAGGAGATGCTTCCTTCAGAGCTCGGTCGACCCGTTTTATTGAATCGGGTAAGGGATCCTTATGCAACTTGAAGAAATTTCCGTTCGCTAACTTCTCTGATACCGCAGAATCATAATTGGCTTTGCCCAAGACTACTACATTATTGCCCTTGTCGGCCTTCATAAACGGATTTCTCACTGAGCTGGTGTAAGGTGTCCCTTCCCTCACGACTAATGGTAGTGCACTTTTGTGTTCGGCTTGCGTTGATGATTTTTCGAATACCAATCCTTACCTCATCTAATCTAAGTCTAAGTCGTTGAAATCGACCCACTATTTCATATACCTCCCACTGGGAATGGACCAAGTTTTACTACTAATTTGAAAGTGGCAAATGTAGAATAGATGCAGGAGCAAATGTTGGGGCAACGTTTTGGGCAACGCGTTAGGTCTGGAGGACGCTTCAGATTTAAAAAAAGGATTACAAATGACTAGTATGGATAAGACAAAAGACGCCCTTTATCCCCTTTATAGAGCCCGATATTTAAGATGGCAACGGACAGGTCAGCACGTGAGGAAACTAGACACCAATGAAGCAACAAAATTGCATTATAATATCCCAGAGGCACTTGATCAGAAAGCACAAACGATGATACCTATATTGTCGCTTAAATTAAAAAGATAGATTACAATGAACTACAATCTATAAAATAGGCATATTTTAAAAATAAAACAGCGTTGAAAATACATTTCTTATAAGTTCTTTAATTTATTTCTCACTCAAATACAAAACATTATTGTAGAAAATATCGATCAATCGCAATATATAAAAATGTATATTTTTGAGCTTTTCTAGGTTTTCATATATAAATTATTTACAGTAATAAAAATAAACTCGAATTAAAATTATAAAAAAAATACATAAACAATTACAGGCTATTCACAAAAGGATTTCATCGATGGCTGAACCACGCATATATTATTATATTACAGAGAAAGCTCAAATGCTCGTATGATGCCCATGCCACTTTTATCTCTCTGCATATACGAGCATAAGCTTTTAAGGCCGGTAGGAAAGTAAGGGTAGAGTAGTGATAATGATAGAAATATTCATGAGTATGTTTCAATATGTTAGTGAAAGTAGAAAGTGTATGACTTCGGAAAACACTCCTGCCGAAAATCTACTATTTCCAGAGAAGAATCATGCTTTACAATGAGGACGACATAATAAAATATGTATAACGACAATGAATCTGAAAAATTATATAACAATATCAAGATTATCAGAAAAATGTTCTGATAAATTATGAATGAAAAATGCAATGGCAACTTGACAAGATAAGATCAAAGTCAAAGATATTTGTGCCTATACACATCGTTCGTTTTTGTTTAGTTTTACAATCTATGGTATCATTCATGTTTGTAAATTGTTCGCTTCATTTCTGATGCTGATAATTTGAATTGGTGAAGATTTCATTAAAATTAAAATGATTGCAAACTGCGTCGACGTGAATCAATAAATTATTTCTTTAAGTTGACGACCGAGTCCAAGGAATTTCCGAAACCGTTGAGCCCATTCTGGAATTGAATAATGGAAATTGTCTAATATTTATGGCATATTCAATATTTAGGCGGGGAAGCAATGTGGAGAGGACAAATTAAAGTTATGGCATTGGTGGAAACATGTGTACATATTTCAAGTCTGAATATCTATCTGACTTAATTGGAAATAAGTTGTACTTACGTATTCGAAATGAGACAGATCCTGATTGAAATCTGCCCACTTGGACAGATCTATTGCAGGGAGAATTCCACTTTTGCATGGTATACGGGGGTTCCTAGTAAAAAAAATAGTAAAATAATGAATATAGTCAAATTATTAAAAAGTGGGTATAACTCACAGTTCGTGATCATGTAGAACCATTGGGTATTTCTGAACAGTGTCAATCAGGTCAGTATTATCACAAATTAATCGTGCCAGCCCTATCTTACGAATTTCTTGTAATTGTTCAGGGCTAAAAGAGGATGGTTGATTTGGAAGTTCATACCAGAAGCGGTCACCTCGTCTCAGGTAACTCATTTGAGTAGCAATAACACAAGCAAACGTTGGTCCCAACATTGAACCCGGCAAAGGTTTTTCCGAAACTCCGCCAGACCAGAGATCGATATCTGATGGATGTCTGAAGAGAAAGTTAAATTAAATTACATAATAATGATGCATTATATTCGAAAAGGTGTAATTACTTGAAAATGCTTTGATATCTCCTGATTGTTTCGTTTGGCATTGAACCAAACATTTCATCCCAATGGCCAGCTGGTGGAAGACCGCAGAACTTCCTGAATTCCATGTACCCAGGAATACCAAATTCTCGTCCGCGCTGCATGTTCAAAGATACCAAATCCATACCAAATCGTGCTCCTTCTTTCTTGAATAAATGGTTTGTCACTTCTTGCGTGATTGAATCATCCATAGCTTGGGCGACTTGATTCATCAGTCCCATGAAATATTCGTCAAGAACTCCAGCACGATATAAATCGTATGGGCGTCGAATCAAATCCGAAAGACGTTTAGAAGCGATAAATTTATGTGCCTTGGACCAACGTTCTACAGCAGTTGGCAAAAGTGAGTGCCCAAAGCGAAAAGCTGCTGAAGCGAAAGCGTCAATGATACTGGGATTTATCTTGGAATCATAGCCATCCCAGTAACCATGTTTTTCAAGAACAAGGCCGAATTTATCGAGAACCTCCTTTCCAAGAAGGATGGGCAAGAATTCGTTAAATGTGACATGTTGAATTATGGCAATGTTGATACGACGGGCTTCTTGGAATATAGTTTCATCATCCCAGTGGGGGTTAACTTGAGATAATCCAGCTGCAAGGTTATTGTGGTTACGTGCCATTAATGTGTGCATACAAGTAAGCACTAATTGTTCATTTACACGAATTTCACCTGCAAAAAAAAAATGTTTATATCATAATGAAAATAGGTTCATACAATAATTTCCGATACTTACCGGCATCGAAGCAATACATATTTGGGTTGGGCCTTGCACAACCTTCATCCGGAATGTCCAGTTTCAATGGCAGCAAGTCCTTTAGACCATATTGTTTGAAAACGGGATTCATACGAAGAAGACCACCGTATCCAGTGCGAAGAGTACGAGCGAATTTTTCCGTAACACCGTAAACGGTATTGCCGTCAATAACGCCAGTAAGAATGTTGTAGGGGTTGCGTGATCCTGGAATTAATTGGATGACAAATATTTTAAATACGTAATGGTATTGTGGCTGTTGATTGTAGTTTAATAATATATTGACATTTTGCAGGATTTGTTGAATGTCGAGATTTGGCAAAATGCATCACAAAATCTACTAGATTTGAAAAATTTCAAATCTATGTTGGAGACAAGTCGTATATTCCCAAGTTTAAAGCCAAATTATTTTACATAGTTGCAGGTTGAGTAATCTGACCAAATAAGGCAAAGCCTTATAGTTGGGAAACGAAGATTTGATATCTTCTGCGCAACAGAATGGTAAGGTGGTGGGATTCTGTTCAGCCTCTTATAACTAGATTATGTTGAGTTAGTTAGGTGAGTTGGCAGAGCAAAAGCAGCAGACTTCATTGAAAGCAGTGCAATATTTTTTTTTCGCCTTTACGAAATTAGCCTTAAACGGACTAAATGTTTCTGAGTGCCCAGTTGAAGTTTAACGTAACGATAAACGCTACCCACCACCTATCATCATCATCATCGCTCCCAAGGCCAGCCGGTTCTACGCACCGGAGCGACCTGTTCATCAGTAACGGCCAAGGGCTGCCAAACCCCTTCAATACTAGCAGGCGTTGCTACAACAACATCATCATCGTAATCGTGGCGCAACAGTCCGACATCGGGCATTGTCCTGCTGGCTGCCCGGCCTATCGTCCTCCAATTTTCTCGATGAAGTGACCGCGTCCTCCAATTTTTGACGCCCAGCAGTTGTGCGGTGTCCTCATCTACTGAGTGTTTCCAACGAGCTCTCGGTCTTCCCCGCAGCCTTGCTTCGTCGACGGGTCGTCCATTGAATATTTTCTTGGGTATGAGTTCATCGTCCATTCGTTGAATATGTCCTGTCCATTGTAGACATTGTAGTTTGACGATTCTCGAAACTTCCAGCTCACTGTACAGCTCATGGTTGTACCGGATGCGCCATCCGAAAACTGCTCCGAAAATTATGTAATGAACCACGTTCTGATTTGGTTATGCTGCTTCCACTGGCAGATCGAAGTAAGCGCCTGATTAGTAGTGATCTGTATTTGGTACGAAATCAGAGGCGAGGGTCCCATTACACCCGGACCCCGATGCGAGGGCATCTGCGCAGTCCGCCAACAATTCCGTCTTTATCGCTCCTTTGTTTATTATTCTTTATTTTGCTTCCCCTGTTTGTGTTGTCTTCACGGGGCCTATTAATTTTTATTAATACGTAAAGGGCAGTCACAACGAGCGGCGAAGCCCCCGTCCACATCCCCCGAACAGCAAGCACAGGCCGCTGCTTAGCTTATTGCGGAGCCTTTTTCGTCACCAGATGGCACGGCCCGACCTTCACGGTCATTATGCTACCTTAGGATCCGCCCCTACGGGCATCGTCGGATGCCTATCAAACCATCCATTACAATTAGCAGAAGGATCCTACGTTCAAATATGTTTGTCATGTTTTCGGAGACTTGAGTAAAGGTCGCCACCCATGAACGAGCACAACCACGACCAAACTTCCATCGAACCATCAATTTCATAGAACATGTAGAAAAAAATTCCCCCTATTTCCACCGTTCTATGATATTTGATGGTTCGATGGAAGTTTGGTCGTGGTTGTGCTCGTTCATGGGTGGAGACCTTTAGGGCCCAGGTTTCGCAGCCATAGCATAGCACAGGTCGTATGATGGTTTTGTATATGCGGAGCTTAGTATTGTTGCGTGTACGGGGTGGGTATCTTTAACGACCCACACTGTACTAATCTCGAATGATCGATGACCAGTACAAATTGAATGGACACTAGGCTATTCTCGAGCCATCTATAGTCTAGAAACAGAAACATTGAAGCGGATTCTCGAACCTTCGTTGAGTAAGCACCCGAGACTGGAACATCTCGAAAAATCTGGAGTCTTCGCTAAATTGACGAATGCATGGACTCCACCCATAAAAGGCAGATGTCACCGAACGAAGGAGCAGTCGTGAAAAAGTAGTCAGACTCGACACTTAGTGGCGGTTGGATCGCTATAGTGCCGTCGTTATAATTAAAGCTAGTTTGACATTTTGACGTTGGTTGTTAGTACGCGTGTATATAGTAAGTTCGTTTTATAAATAAAGTGTGTGTTTTTCAATCGAAGTGTTTCATTATTCAGCACAAGAATATCTAACGAAGTTTCGCTTTGGTTTCACTCAACAGAGGAAACATTACAATTGGTGTTAGAAGTGGGATATTCGCGTGCGTGTGGTGAACGTTCGTTTGAAAAGTGAAAGTCGTGCGGTATATTTACGAAAGTGTAAATAAACAGAAAGTTTCGAGAAACTTTAGAGTGAAGCGCCGGGAAGTTCTGAGAGTATAGAACTTGCGCGATTGTGGATTTTGTGAAAGTCGTGCGGGATATTTACGGTGGTGTAAATAAGCACGGGAAGTTTCAAGAAACTTTGAAGTGAAGCGCCGGGAAGTTGCGCGATTGTGTGTGTTTGAGAAACTTCGTAGTGAAGTGCGGGAATATTCTTCGCGGGTAGAATTTGCACGACTGACTGTTGTGAACTTGTGAAGTGAAAAACGAACTAAAATGCCGGGTACTCTTTGCGAATTGACAATCGCGGAAATAAGAAACGAACTAGCACGACGGAAATTGTTAACGACGGGAAATACGTCCGCGCTGTATATTCGTTTAGCACAAACGATAAGAGCCAAAGGACAGGATCCGTGTACGTTCGAATTTCCGGATGAGTCGACAAGAAATCTCGACGAATCGGGAGCGGGATAGGTTTCATTCGGGGAAACTGGCATCCAGCAGCTACTGTCGATGTTCAAGCAACAAGCAGAGCAACAATCTGAGCGGTTTGACCGATTTGAGAAGCGATAAGCAGAGCAATCTGAGCGGTTTGACCGGTTTGAGAAGCGATTTGATGAGCAATCCGAGCAATTGCAGAAACTGTCGTCGGATATATCGAGATTGCTCGACGAGAGGCAACGAGAAACCTCCAAGGAGCTCGAGACCGACCTCATGCAGGATGACGCCAAAGTGGATGGCGGGTTCAATACGGTTGCCGAGGAGGTCGAAGGGCTGAGATGCGAACCAAAGCGCGTCGAAACATCTGGAGTCATCAAGATCGAATCGCAGACACAGCTCGAGGCCGCTGCGGTAATGAACAGCCGGACCGATAGCGAACAGTCACCGAGAGCGGAGAAGTTGCCGAGTGAAATGACATCGCAGATGAACAAGCGGAAAGCGAATTTCGATGAGTCGACAACGGCGTTGAATGGACCGACAACAAGGATGACCGAACAATCGGCAAAGTTGAACAAGCGGTCGGTGAGGTTGAAGGAGTCACCGCGGAGAGTGACAACACAGTTGCAACCGCAGAAGGACAAAAGCTTGAAGCCACAATTGGAGGAGCGGTCTGCGGGAGTCTGGAAGCTAAATGGCGAGAAGCTTCCTAGAGACTACATGAAATTTAAACGGATGCGGGTGGGCGCCCAGATCGGAAACGTGTGTGATGGACTCGAGAATGCTGGAAACTCGAGGAACGATCTGGAACGTGTGGAAACGTCGGGATTCGTTAGGGCCGAACTGTCCGCTAAGGTTACAAGGGAACCAGCTCTCGACGACGTGGAAGTGTCCTGCACGCAGTTTGAGGCCGCTGTGATGGTGGACAGCAGGAGCAACAACGAGAGTACTGCTGCTGTCAATGAGGCATTGCGATGTCCGACGATGAAGGTGTTGCAGAGCATTCCAACCCCACGGAATGATTCGTGTATGGAGCAGTCAACTTCGGTCGCCGACTTTGGACGCCGGTTGGATGGCGTACGTCGCCTGATGCAAGGACGACCTCAGTGGAGGGTTGATCGCGTAAGGAAGTTCAACGTGAAAGCTCGCTCGATTGATGTCAGCGACGGTGGCTTCGCATGGTTGTTCAGCGCTCATCGGAGAAAACATGCGAGCTCGTGGGTACGACAGACCTGGAAGGAAGCGCATGAGATTGTTGCCTGGGTGGATAATGTAGTGCGTCGCGTTCCGAAGCGATGGAGGCCAACAGTGAAAATGAAGGCCGTGCATCTGGATAGGATGGCACCGCGTGAGCGGCGTCATGGTGACTTCTGTTCGGGACGAACAGGTCTAAGGAGGAGGCAGTGTTGCGTGTACGGGGTGGGTATCTTTTACGACCCACACTGTACTAATCTCGAATGATCGATGACCAGTACAAATTGAACGGACACTAGGCTATTCTCGAGCCATCTATAGTCTAGAAACAGAAACATGGAAGCGGATTCTCGAACCTTCGTTGAGTAAGCACCCGAGATTGGAACATCTCGAAAAATCTGGAGTCTTCGCTAAATTGACGAATGCATGGACTCCACCTATAAAAGGCAGATGTCACCGAACGAAGGAGCAGTCGTGAAAAAGTAGCCAGACTCGACACTCAGTGGCGGTTGGATCGTTATAGTGCCGTCGTTATAATTAAAGCTAGTTTGACGTTGGTTGTTAGTACGCGTGTATATAGTAAGTTCGTTTTATATTGTAAATAAAGTGTGTGTTTTTCAATCGAAGTGTTTCATTATTCAGCACAAGAATATCTAACGAACCCGTTTTAGTTTCGCTTTGGTTTCACTCAGCAGAGGAAACATTACAGTATTTTCGTGCACATGCTTCGATTGCACTATTGGTTAAAAGTTCAACGACACGACAAACTCAAACAGCTGATACCGGCTGCTGAGATTTGACAGCTAGAACTGTTTACATTTCCAAACCGATCATAAAGGACAGAGTTCTAGATAGAAGAGGATTTGAAACCAATTCAGGCGCCAATGAAGTTTGGAAGACGGTACATTCATTGAGTAGAATGACACAGAAGGCGGAATTCCACCAGAAAAACTAGCTGATTTTGATGAGCATGTCATATTTTAATCTCAGCATCCGGTATCAGGTGTTGGGTTTTTGTTTCGGATAAACTTTCAACCGGAAGCCAGTGGTTGGATTTTGTTTTGGATAAGAGATTAATCGAAGGCTAGGGGACGGTTAGCGTTTACCCGGTTAATAACGCTAAACAGATATTGAGCAAATCAAATTGTGCTAAATGGCAGTTAATTCTTAAAATAAATTTTAATCGGACATTGAGCAACCGGCCCTAAGTTAACAAAGAGTTTAATCGGACATTGAGACAGCGGGCCTCTTAGGGCCGGTTGCTCAATGTCCGATTAAAATTTACCTTAAGAATAAACTGCCATTTAGCACAATTTGATTTTCTCAATATCTATTTAGCGTTATTAATCGGATAAACAATAACCGTCCACTAGCCTTCGATTATTCTCTTATCCTAAATAAAACCCAACTCCTGGTTTCCGGTTGAAAATTTATCCTTCGAATAAACTTTTTGTTAACTAACAGGAACACAAGTTATTTGAAGCTATAAACAGCCCGATAAGCATTTTCGTTTTCTCATACGTCTCAAGCAAATTACCAAGCCATAAAGTGTGGAACTTATCTCAGACCACCATTATGGCAAAATCAGCTGATTTGCTGGGCGGGAATTCAACCGTCCACGAATCTTTATATTTGCCTTAAGTGGGGTATAGTGCGTCTACCGCTCCTGTGCGCCATTGGGCGCATTCGGGCGTCACGGAAAACAGCGTAATGCGCTGCGTAGAAATAGCGAATTCCTAAGCAGCACAAACCAATTTTTCTTGTGACGCCCGAATGGTATGCTGGCTCACCTGTTGTAAATTGACATGCCTGCATTCACAAATCGGTAGCGCAACTTGAGCGCTCCTGTCTATGTCCCAATTTTGCACTGAATTACAACAACAAAAAATGGGAGCGCTCGGGTAGCGGTATGATTTGTGAATGCAGGCAGTTCGTTCGAACTGTCAAATCTCCGCTAAGCCAAGACAGCGAACAAATTTTGTGCTGCCTAAAAGTGTTAGCGCCTAGCTATCTGCGCTAAGTTTAGCAGTGGTTTAGCGCACCATTCGGAATACAAATCACGAGGCAGCACTTAAAGCTAGCTAGCAACCGTGACTCCCGAATGCGCCCATTGTAATCTGTTCTGGGCAATGGGGCACAACTCCCCAAATGACTTATCCCGCGCGTTACACTCTTTTGCCACCGATCGACGCCATACGATTTTAGGACCCCCTCTTGGTCGGCCTTGTTGGGCATCGGGTTCCAATTCATGGCATATAAAGCAATGCAGTTATATCACCTGTCCATTGCCATTTTCGCCTTCGTAAGAATTCGTCGATTGGCATCTGACCCGTACGTCGACTTAGTTCTTCATTCGATATTGGCCTTGTTTAAGCCACGGAACTATCTTCGAGGATTAGCTAATTCGAGCTGACTCACGACGACATAAAAATGTCGCACTAGCTAGTTTTGGTACCAATTTTAGCTCCACTTGCTATGCAGAACTGGACTGAAAAATTGGGACTAGGTGGTGTTGCTGTCTTTGCTAATGGTGTTGTTGCTGAAAATTATATTTTATTTGTTATATAAATACCTCATCCTTTTCTGAAACCCTGCATTCGTTTCATCCTTTGATTGTAGCGGTAGAAACGCGTTTTTATTAGGAGGCTACTGCCCCTTGACATTTTCTTAACCAATGTCACCACAGTCACAAACCAACAGCTGACATCTTTCATGTTTAGTACCTCTTCGTATGGTCGGTATAAACACACCACGAACAAGTACTAGCACTAAAACGATTCAGTTAAATCGCCTTTTAGTTCCACGGCATAAACGTGGCCACTGTTTCGGGCCGGAAATTTTCTTTAATTCGACGAAGACATGAGTTGACGAAAACTTGCAGCTTTCTGGCAACTCTTACGGAAACTTTCCATGCACTGCTGCCATACAAACGCACAGAGCGCACAGAGGGAGCGAAACAGGCCCAGCTTGGCCTTGGTGCTAAGATAACTGCTGTGCCAGATTTAGGACAGGATGCCGTATGCGCATTTAGCCTGGTTGATACGACGAGCGATGTCCTGCTCCGTACCACAGTTTTTGGCAGCAATGCTACCCAGGTAGACGAAGTTGTCCATCTTCTCCACAGGCTGCCCATTGTGTCGTCTGAATCGGGGTGATGAGGCCAATGCTCTAAACTAAAGTGTTGTTGAAGCGCTTAACCCTATGGTGTCGAGATGAACACATTCTTCGACATGAATTGAAATTTACAAAATACGGGTGTCGTCTGAATCGGTGTGATGAGTGTTGTTAAAGGCATTTTTAACCCTTTGGTGTTGGGATGAACGAATTTTTGAATATGAAGTGAAATCTAGGAAATATGGGTATTGACTGAATCGGAGTGATGCCGCAAATGCTCTGGATTGTTGTTGAGGGCGCTTTTAACCCTATGGTGTTGAGATGAACACCTTCTTGGACATGAATTGAAATCTAGGAAATACAGATGTCGTCTGAATCGGGATGATGAGGCTAATGCTCTGGAGTGTTATTGAACGCGCTTTTAATCCTATGGTGTTGAGATGAACACATTCTTGGACATGAAGCGAAATCTAGGAAATACGGGTGAATCGGAGTGATGAGGCCAATGCTCTGGGGTGTCGTTGTAGGCGCTTTTAACCCTATTGTGTTGAGTTTAGTATATTCTTCGACATGAAGTGTAATATAAAAAATACGGGTGTCGTTGAATCGGAGTGATGAGGCTAATGCAATTGATTGTTACTGATAGTTTTTTTGAACACTTTCATGTTGATGTCGGATATCAAAGCGATATCGAGACAATACCAAAGCGATATGAAATCGATATCGACGCGACATCAAGGGAATATCGAAGCGATATAGAAGTGGCATGATTACCAGAAATCGACTACGATAAATAGGGGAAAAGAATTACCAATTTTCCCAGTTAATTTCCGCTATTCATGGTTTATATGAATCTAAATTTTTGAATTATACAATGATTGTTTAGTTCAGAAATATAAATATGTATTCAATATTTGAAATCCTGAACGCAGCCAATATCGTCTTTGTGAAACAGACATATACATGATTCAATATTTTGCTTAATAAGAGCAAAGTTTTAGTGTATTTTTATTTTTTTTATTTTCTTTCAAAACCCTTTGACATTTTCACACAAAGACTTAGGCAGTGCCGAAGACACTGACCGTGGATTTCTTTGTCTATAAGTCTTAAACAAAAAAAGCTAATTTATGGCATGTAAACTTCAAATGCGAGGTTGATATAATTTTAGTAAAACAGGCAAGACCCGACCAAAGGAACGCCCACCTCCCCTACAAATGTCAAAAAATGAAATGTAATTATAACCAAATCAGCTAGCTTTTGTACTGAAAAAGGGGGTAAGTCACTCCCGAAATATATATATATACATATATACAATTTGAATAAAATTTGTAGTTTGGCTATAGCTATATCTTCTTTGATTTAGTTGACAACTACAAACGTCGGACAACACCTAGCATGCTCTTTTTTCCCAGTTTTCCTTGATTATTTTGAAAACTAAGGATCCTACAAAAAAATGTCCCAAGGTCGAATCAAAGTATATATTACACATACCACAAATTTCCTACAAAGTAATGTATCATACTCTCGACTATCAAATGGTCTATTATACTCTAGATCATAAAATAGTAAAAGGTAAACTTATTTCCTCACAAGGAAAAACGGCACGATAACTACCGATTGAATACAGTTAGCGCCATGAATGATTGGGCAAATATTCTGATTGAGATCTAGTTAGTTGGTATCGCAAGTAGGTACGCTCTGACCAAAGGTCGCCTACCGTCCATACAAATATTATTCTTGCAAACAGATTTGGTAGGTGCCAAGAACCTGTAGGAGTATATATAAACTGTATATTTGTTGTTGTGAGCGTCAAACAAATAATCTACAAAATAACTGAGACTAGTCTCAAAACATTGGGGTTTCGGGCCGCTTAGATAAATGGTGGCACTTCTAAAACTCTCCACAACCCCCATTTACCATATGCTGCATGGTTCCTGGGAGCTTTTTTCTTAGGGGCATGTAATAAGTTGACAGGGTACGATACATTTATGTCTGTTTTTCAGGGAGTGAAAAATCGAATTTTTTACGTTCTTCTGATCGGAATTAAGTGTATGTACCTACATTTGAATGCGCTCGGTAGCCGTGCGGTGTCCATCACCAATCACCATTCTAGATTCTACGATGCTTAAATCTAAAGTTCAGGAGTTCATTTCCCCACCGTCCCACCGCATTAAGAATAAAAAAATACCTAAAGATTCTATTAGAACTTCCACAGCATTCCAAGCTTGTCAGTAAGACATCTATACGTTACATATAGGAGGTGTATGCTGGCAACAGCACCGTCGGACACTTTGACCAAAACCTTGAAGTCTACCTTCGAACAGACATTACTAAATCAACTCAGGAGGCGATCATTTCCATATAATGTTGGAGTGTTCATCGAGTTATAACATTTTTGACGTGATAACGTCTTTGTTACAAAAGTTTGGGACGGAAATGGGATATCAAACAAGCTTGTGGCAACCGGCATCCAGGTAGCATGGCGTGGCCACCGGCACAAAGAATTGAAAGGCTACAACGCGATTGACATGTATATTTTTGCCATCTAAATAAACGTTAAGTGTAGTTGATATAAAACAAATACTGATGTTGTTACATTGACATTCGGACCTCATCTGAATCTGTCAGTAAAAGTACCAATTCAATTTTTTGTGCCGTTCGGCGCGCCACCTGGATGTAGAAGCTGCGTCCCTAAAACGCGCTTAGTACTGCAAAGTAATTAAATCCAGAAACGCTTGGTCTAAACTAAGCACTTTCACTATTAATCAGCATAATGTGTTTGCGCTTTTCTGGTTAATGCCTAGGACTAACCTTTCCTTTTCATACAAATACTATCAACAGGACGAAACTTTTGACAGTACTTGTATTTGACAGTATTTCGCACAAAAACAAAAGGTTAGTACTGGGCATAAGCGCGTATTTGTGTTCCGTGGAATCGGTTGCATCTTGGGTCAACTGCAGAAACCAGTGATAACGTTTAGTGCCCCACAGCTCGCATATCCTAAACTGAACATTGCATTTGACAAATGAGACAGCATGTCGCCTCTAAAACACAGAAGAATCACAATTTGCTGCTCGGCAATTGTGGAGCGTTGTACTAAGCGCTTGCGTTTAAGAAACGCAGACAATTATTCAGCAGCCACGTGAGTTCCGCTTGGATGACAATGGCGCAGCGATCGACATTAGGTGTTTTTTAACAGCCATGCAGAGCAGGTTAAGACCACACAATTATACAATACATATATATACAAACAATTTGATCAGGGGCAACCGGTAGCGCAGTGGGTTGAGGTATCATGTTTGCCTACCGGCGTTTCGGCTTCGAATCCCGTCCACGATGATGTTCGTGGCCATGGATGTGCAGGAGGTGCATGCTGGCAACTGCATTCTCCGAAACCAGTTTATGCCAACGAAACGTCAACTGGGCAACATGGACCAGTTGACGCGCTATGCTCCACAAGGGGTTAGGGCAATTCAGTAAACAATTTGATCTGAGCTTCTCTGGGTAAAAGCTTATTGTAAGCATGCTGCTTCGTTACACAGTTAAAAATCCAGGTTTATTATCAATGCTAATTCGATATACCTATACATATATGGCGACACCAAAATTGTATTAGATTTTAATAAAATTAAAGTATTACAATTGCTTCTGTAAACTTCACAGGTTTAAGTATTAAACTTCGCTGGCATTATTTTTTTAATCAAATTGCTGGTTAAAAATTTCATCTACAGATATTATAATCTATGAAAAAATTATAATTTTACTGCGTTTTATAACCCCTCTAAGTTTTTCTTCATTCGTTTTTTTTTCAGTTTTCTAAACTTTCAAATCCTTTGTTAAGCCTATCGCAGTTTAGTCAGCTATAGCTAATCCGCCGTGGCGCAGCATCGAACCTGTGAGCTCCGTGTTGTAGAGTTGCGACCTAGACCACTCGGCCACTCAGCATATTATTTTGAGCTGACTGCGAGTAGTTATGCTGAGACTCAAAAAATATACTTTGTGGGGTTTACATTTTAATCACAGTTGGATTAGAAACTAATGCGAAAACAAAAAGAACACAAAAAGGCAGTTATAACTAAAACGGATCGCGTACGATAGAAGGTCGACGATAGTAGATAGATAATTGGGCAGTAGCCTGTCAACTTAAACCAGCTGTTTAAGGTTGCGTACGCGATGGGCCATCGCATGGCGGAAAATGGCTCCCGAAGCCATTTCTGGCCATCCCATGGCCCATCGCTGTTGACAGTAATGACGGTTACGCGCCATTGGTCACTGAACGCCATCCACCCGTCCACACAATGGCGATGGCTTCAAATGGCCGGCGATGGGCCATTGTCTGTAGCAGGCTTTACAGCTTGGCAAGCACATAAAATTCATTTCCTGTCAATAAAATGTTCGTTTTATGTAATTATATGGAATAGCAAACATTCAAAATGTTTTTTTTGTCTAAAGGAGATTTGTCCGATTGTATCTATACTAAAGATTTAAGTTTCCTCTTGAAATTTGAGTTGACTTTTGAGAATGCTAACTAAACTAAGACACACTCCCAGCGAAGGCAGGCCCCGTTTTCATGTTTGCTACGCTAATCTGCTGATCATCATCATCATCGTGGCGCGACAGCCCGACGTCGGGCCTTGGCCGCCTGGATCATTGTCCTCCAATTATCTCGGTCACGTGACCGCGTCCTCCAATTTTGGGAGCCCAGCAGCTGCGCGGCGTCCACACCTACTGAGCTCTCCCAACGACATCTCGGTCGTCCTCGCAGTCTCGCTCCGTCGACTCGTTCTGCATTCATTACTCTCTTAGGCATGCGATCATCGCCCATTCTTTGTACATGCCCTGCCCATTGAAGTCGTTGTAGTTTGACGATTTTCGAGACTTGCAGCTCATCGTACATTTCATACAACTCATGGTTGTACCGGATGCGCCATCCATCTCGATCGCAAACAGCCCCGAAAATTCGCCGTAGAGCCTTACGTTCAAAAGTGTCTAGCATGTTTTCGGAGGCTTGAGTTAGGGTCCATGCTTCGCAGCCATAGCATAGCACTGGTCGTATAATGGTTTTGTACACGCGGAGCTTCGTGTTTCTGTGCACATTTTTCGATTTCATTATGGGGAGAACCGAGGAAAAAGTCTTATTAGCTAACTGGATCCGTCGCTTGATTTCGTCAGTTTCGTTGGCGTCCCTTGACAAGTTGCAACCCAGGTAAATGAAGTTGTTCACGAACTCGATGTTGATGCCCCCACATTGATGCTCGGTTGTGCAGGTGTCCTTGTCATCGATTGCATCATTATTTAAGTTTTATCCTCGTTAATACGTAATCCAACTTCCTTTGCAGCGGTATCGAGCGTATGCAGAAGTTCTTCTGCGTCAGCCAATCTTCGGGACATGATGTTGATGTCGTCGGCGTACGCTACTAATTGTGTCGACTTGATGAGTAGCGACTTGCTGTTGTTCATATTCATGGCCCGAATAACGTATTCCAGTGCTAGGTTGAAGAGCGTCGGTGCCAGTCCATCGTCCTGTTTCAAACCAGTGCGTGTTTCAAATAGATCAGTAAGTCTATTATGTATCCTGACTTGTGAGACGGAGTTGGTCATCGTCATCATAGTCAGTCGCACTAATTTGGCCGGTATACCAAATTGTAGCATGATGTTGTACAGTACTCCACGATCGATACTGTCGCATGCCTGCTTGAAGTCGACAAAGATTTGGTATACGTTTACGTTGTATTCCGAGCACCTCTGGAGTATCAGTTTGACTGAGAAGAGCTGATCGGTTGTGGAGCGACCAGGTCTGAAACCGCTTTGATATTCGCCAATGACTCGTTCTGCGTACGATTTTATTCTATTTTCCAGAATTTTCGTCAAAATTTTATAGGACGTACAAACTAGTGAAATGCCCCTGTAATTCTCACACCGCAGTTTATCTCCCTTTTTATGAATTGGACAGATGATGCTTCTGCGCCAATCGTCTGGGATCTCCTCGTCCTCCCATACTCGCAGGAGTAATTGATGTATGGCATCAACTAGACTCGTTCCACCGAATTTTAGCAGTTCAGCTGGATTCTCGTCAGCGCCCGGCGCTTTATTTCGTCTTAGTGACCGCAACGCGAGATCAACTTCCTCTACTGTCGGAGGTTGAATGGGTGGGCCTAGATCAACAATATCGTCGAGAGCTTCCTGTGTGGGGATGTTAGATGGTCGGTTTAGAAGCTCTTCAAAATAAGAGGCCCATCGTTTGTTAATGCCATCGGTGTCGCTGATGATGTTCCATCCTTGTCCTTAATCTGCTGATTGTTTTCCTTTTCCGTTTATCCTGCTCTACTCTGCTCTGCACAAAAAAAAAATGCAGCGGTTTAACTAAATCGTTTTAGTGTTAGTACTTGTTCGTGATGTGTTTATACTGACTACCAATTGGTACTAATTAGGAAAGATGTCAGATGTTGGTTCGTGACTTTGGTTTGGAAAATGTCAAGAGGCAGTAACCTCCCAATAAAAGCGCGTTTATACCGCTACAATCAAAGGATGAAACGGATGCAGAGGTTCAGAAAGGGATGAGGTATCTATATAACAAATCAAATGGAATTATCACCAACAACACAATTAGCGAAGACAGCAACACCACCTAGTCCCAATTTTTAAGGCCAGTTCTGGATCGCAAGTGGAGCTAGGAGTTAGTACCAATACTAACTAAACCGATATGTTTACATCGGCGTGAGTTAGATCGATTTAATTAAACCTCGAAGATAGTCGCGCAATAAAAACGCAGAGAATTAGTTTATGTTTGAATTCAAATGTATTTTCACATTTTTCCGGCGAAACTTTCACCACGATCTCATAAATTTCAGATATACATTCCGCGATAAAAAGTAAAAAAAAAGATCCACCGGCAGTCAATCTTCTCTCACAACTCATCGACGTTATCGCGCAAAAAGACTCGTCGATTTTTACTGTAACAAAAACAATAAAACAATAAAAACTTACCGAGGCGACATCCCGGTCGAGGTGATGGAAAAGCTCTCACAAAATCAAGGCATTTCACGTTGAACAGTTTATAGAAGTAATCATCGTCAGGAATTCGAATTTCGTTACAGTATGGATGCTTCAAGTGCAGTGGTCGCTTGCAACATTCCTCTGGATCGTTACGGTTAATAGGATCTATTCAAAGAAATAAAATGATAAATCGTGTCAAGTCAATTATTCCAATTATTATAATCAATACTCTACCTAGTGGTGTTCCAGTAAGTGTAAAATCATGATCCATGAATTGACCCCAAGCAATGATCATAACAGTACCGGCATGATCGTGGTAGCCTTCATCAGGATGCATGGTGCGCGATACTACACGAGATAATGGAAGATCACTGCCGGTTACTGAAATTCTTGGTGCATTGATGCCATCGGCAAATAGTGGTCCAATGAGTCGTTGGAATGGTGACATTGTAGCACCCCAGGTTGGGTGCTCGACATTATTGCAAAGTCCATCGAAGCGACGGTATTTTCCAGGACGACATTCGACACCAGAAAAGAATGGTGGGCATACTTCACGGATAAGTGTTTTCGACGTATCGATTGTGGGAAGACCCTTCTCAATTTCTTCGTAGGAGAGACCATATCTACAGTTTATACAAATATAATAAACATTATTAAATGAAATTAATCACAATCAAATAAATCTATACATGTAATACGGATATATGCTTAAATATGTATTAAATGTAATCATAGAGTTCCCTATAACTAAGAAAAGCTTTGCTCAGTAAGTCAAGTTATGCAATTCAAATGTAATGCTGTGAATTTACGAGCAAAAGACTGACCTGGTAATATTTTCTAATATTTACATGCTTCGTTTACATAATCACACTATTGTAAATCATTTAAAAAAATAAATTAAAAAAGTGCAAAAGCTTTAAAATCAAAAACTAAAAATCATAAGTACATGATAATTACGACACTAGTTAACGTGTGGTAACTATGCATACTCATTATTAAATATCATATTAACATCGAATTATTCTAGTAACCTCATTATTGCACAGTTTGGGTATTAATAACTATTTAAAATCATTTATACATGTGAATCAGTGCTTCGCACACTTTTGCTTAATTAAGTGTACGACAAGTACAGTAGTGTAGAATTTCATTAAATAAAATCAACACACAGTCGCGGACCAAAGAAACCGGATAGTACGAAAAATGAGCATTTTATTGTTTTATTTGTATGTAAATAAATGGTTGTATGAAATTATAACTTATTTAATTAAATATATGGGCACCAGCTAACCCCTTTGGCCCACCGCCCTCCACCTAATCTAATCTAATCTTCTCCATATAGGTGTAGAAGAATGAATGTAAGGCCTTATCGTAGAACACGCAAGAAGCACTACCCCGCTGGGCACTACTTCTGACGCGCAGTTGAGTGATCCCAGTGCGAACATTGTTCGTGCCAGAGGTCGATGGTTTCCGGGGCGAGCACTATGAGGCAATCCAATTACACTGTAGAGCGAAGAACTGAAGATGGCACGAAACGGAGAAGGATAGACATTATGTGCGTGCAGGAGACCAAGTGGCGAAATGACCAGGTCGACCGAGCTCGTTTTTTGACGAATTCCAAAAAGTACAAATTGTAATATTATGGAACCTCGAATGATAGAAACGAGGTTTCCGTTATTCTTTCACCGGATTTACTTGGCATCATCGTGAGTATCTAGGAGATAAGCGACCGCTTGATGAGTATCGAATTGGTTATCTGTGAAAGAGTGTGGAACGTCATAAGTGCCTACGCTCCCCAAGTGGGTTTGCAGCAAAGTGAAAAAGAGGCATTTGGAGCGACGTTGACACACTGCTTCAAAGTATACCAGATACCAAGCTGTTTTTTTTAGGAGGGGATTTCAATGGCCATGTGGGAGAATCGAACAATGATTACGAGGATTGCCATGGTGGGAAGGGTAGTCAATCAACAGCTAGAAATGATGAAGGTGAGGCTATCCTGACTATGTGCAGATCACACGGTCTGGTCATCCTCAACACATGGTTCATTAAGAATCGACGACAACTGATCACATATAGCAGTGGAGCTCATGCGACGCAGATAGACTATCATCTGGGTCTACATTTCAAGAGACGTTGGGTGAAAGACTGCAAAGTGATCTTGGGTGAATCTGCGGTCACCCAGCACCGGTTGCTCCTGACAGAATTTATTCACAGCTGGTGAGTCTGAAGAATTTCCAGTTAAAGTGTATTGAGTCCCTTGCTCTTCAACATCATCATGCTCTATTTATTAACACTCATTTCCGACGGCCTGGAAATATCCCTTCTCTTCGACGATATTGTCCTGGGTAGCAAAGACATCATTGCTTTACAGGTTGCACTGTCCAAGTGGTGTAAGATACTGGAGGATCATGGACTGAGGATGGGCATACCAAAGACTGAATACCTTCGCTGCCCTTTCTCAGATCCAGAGAGACCGATACCAGATATCTCCATTAAAGGAGAGCAGCTGAAGTCCTGTACAAGGTTCAAATACCTGGGCTCGATGGTCAACAAGGAAGCTGACGACGTCAGTGTCGGTTGGATGAAGTCGCGAGAAAACTCTGGAGTTATCTGCGACAAGAAGATGCCACGAAAGCTTAAGGGCAAGTTGTACAAAACCGTCGTACGTCCCGCACTCATGCATGCATTTGTGTGCTGGACTATGTATAAGACATACGAAAGTAAAATGACTGCGACTGAGATGAAAATGCTACGGATGTCAGCCAGTGTGACCAAAAAGGATCGTATCAAAAGTACCCACATCCGAGGCAGCTTGTTTGTTGAACAACCGATCACTGAAAAGTTCGAAGATCTCGTATGGATTGGTATTGCCACGTTCTAAGGCGTCCGCCAGAGTACCCTTTTTGTCCCTCCCTGAATCCTGGCTACGCCCATGAGTACTACTAGTTGATGATGATGATTCCAAAAAGTGCCCTCCTAATATTTTATTCAGTCACTTATATTTTTGTACGGCGTTTATCCGTTCGGATATTGAGTCAACCAGGCCTCAAAATGTCTGGGCTCGTACTATAATAAAATTCCTTAATGATTTGGTCCAGCTCTGACAAAGTCCTGGATGTCTTCTTAGTTTTCTGTAACTTCATGATATGCCAGAGCCTCTCGAAGGAACTCAGATCAGGACATTCCATCTGACACGATGAGGCTTACTCTTGACTCATGCGAAAAGAGAGAGAGGCTTTTTGGCTAGTTTCGAGCATATAAGACGGTCTTCTGCAGACGTCGGCGTCGCCGGAAATGAAAAATTCACTGCAAATGCCTCCAGTAGTCTTGAATCGATTCTGCACTCTCAGCCATCCATTCATAATTGAGGAGGTCATTCTTCTTTCGGTTGGTCTTTTTCCCCGTCTGGAGCCGGATTTCCACTTTGTCGATCAAAATTTCTCTAAAGTGAGAAAAAAAGAAAAAATCATCGATGGAAGTAGTCCGGATGGCGCAACAGTTAGCATGTTCGCCTTCTACGCATTGGGCCCCGGTTCGATTCCTACTAAATGCGGTAGTTTTTGATAACAAAGGGGATTTATGTGTCGGACTATGAGCCTACTCATCTGTTAAATGAGTACCCATTTATGGGGTAAATAACTCGGTTGAGCGTATTGCTGATCACACACCTCTGTACAAGACATACCGTCACGATCTAGAAAATGAGATGATGCTCATCTCGAGGCCATGGTTCAAATTGGACTGTTGCGCCAGTTATTTATTTTTATTTTTTATCGATGGGAGACTGAACTCTGAATCACACTTTAGCCCTTATCTCGCGAATACTCAAGTTTTCAGCATACAGCGCGAAAATTCCGGGTTTAGTTTAGATTATGTGGAGGGCGGTTGGCACCAAGCACTGCGACCCTAAGGTGTATTGTGCTACACCATGGTGTCTTGTCAGATTAGGGATTTATTGTCGAGATCAATCATTCTCACGAATCGGCTCAGCTGCTCGAGACTTAGTGAGGCAATCGTTTCCAACTCAGGGAATGCGTCACCGAACATTTCAAGCGGCGAAGTTTAAGTGCATCACAGTCACAAAGAATGCGCTGACATGTCTCATCCGCACCCCCACAGAAGCGACACCTTGAGTCAGAGACGATTCCCTCAAGGTAAAATGACCCTTAAGGAGCCCAAAGATAATTCTGGCTCGGTTTCTGCGTACTCTTAACAGCTCAAGGGTACGATTGCACGAGTGACCAGATAGAAACAGTTTGGTCTGTCCGAGACAAGGTGTACTGTCCCAATGCGCAATTGTTACTAACTGTTAACATTCCCTGATGTACCGTCTTGCAGTACAAAGGAGGACTCCACAGTATGGCTCATGGTGGAGTTGCAGAAACCATCTTCGCCAAGTCGTCGGCTGTCTCGTTTCCTGGGATACCGGCGTGCCCGGGGACCCAAAAGATAGTAATCTAGTTTACAGAGCCTAATCTTTGCAAGGCTTCACTATAACTAACCACCAATTTCGACGAAATTATGAAATTACTCAGTGCTTTGATGGTCGCCTGGCTGTCTGTGAAGGTTGACATATTCCTTCCTCGGTATATCCGGCTGCTAAGCAAGTGTTCGCGCAGGTCTTGATCGCGCGTATTTCCGCTTGAAGTACCGTAGGAAACTTTCCATACGAATGGATATCTTGTGAGACGGGTCTGCAACGCTCGCCCCTGTACCTTCTTTACTGTAGTTTTAGATCCACTTATGTATACCACTTAACAGTCTCCAATCTCCAAATTACAGGTGAGAATGGAAATTTAAAGTAGCTAAGGGGTCTGATGGCATACTAGATACATTGTCCTTATGTACCCAGTTGCTTTGCTCTGGGTTTAGTTTGAGGGAATTATGGCATGCTTTCAGTCTGGCCACAGCTACTTTTGCCACTGCTTTCAGGTGAATGTAGAACGGCGGGAGGCTGAGTAGCGCTTCACGAGCTGCAGTGGGTAGTTGCTTTAATTTGCCATCATTGGTGGTTGATTCAACCACCAGTACTGTATGTTCCGTTGGCCCTGGTACTTACACTATAGTACTTACTACAACAAATATTCCCTAAACTACCATACTCCAAATTCATGAAAATTGACAAACTATCTTTGTCCGCGACTGTATACATTTTCAATTTACGAGTACATACACTTTTATAGTACCATAACGTGATATAGGCTTTAATTTTTTTTCGGATTATGTAGTGCTAGATTGCAAATTATTTATATGAACGTAAATTAAACTTTTAGTGGTTTAATTATCCGTGTGATTTGCAAATCAATATGCATATTTTTCAAAGTAGGTCTAAAGTTTATCATAATATAGAGATATACATATCATAAGTAGTTTTATGGGACGAAATAAATCATTTTAATGCACTTATAATTGCCGATACTAAGATTGCAGTAGCACAGCATGATTGAGTATATGTGTGTTATGTAATGAACGAAAGTGAAATTGCCGCAGTTCATTTGAATATCGAATAAGGTTATGACCTTCTGCAATTCAGGGACGCATATGTTGTTTTCCCTAGTTTGAAAGGACTGAAATCTCGTTAATCATACTAAAAGGATGGAAGATATTATAATTATGTGTCATAGGAATTATTGCATCCCATTTGACAATAATTACCCTAATTACTCATCTATGAGAGATATTGAAAATTGCTAACGACCGATTCATCGTAACGAAAGCTCTTTTGTGTGTGCACATACATATAACAGAGGAGAATCGAGGAATTCCGTCCCGACTGTCTATATATTTTCGACACAAAATATTAGTAGCGTTCCGGGGTTTTCCTCCGAGAATCCCGGAATCTTGGCTGATAGGACAATTAATAGTGTTATCAAAGTACTCGTTAGCTATCAAAACTTTTATTGTATTTATAGTTTTCCTATATATGTACATATATTAAAAAAAATTGTATAATATCATGAATTTTGTTGGATTACTTAACAGTATGAATTAAATAAAAAGGAGAAGCTAGATCTAAATTTGCTGCCTCTCTCGCAGCTTGAATTCTTGATAATATATTGGTGGATTTCAAAACCATACGCCCGAAATCCTACGGTCGGGAGGGCTAGGTCGCGCCAGGCCCACAACATCTGGGGCTCATAAAGAGCCGTTCCAGATCGGTAGGCTCAGATGACCTGAGAGCGAAAAGCATCTGTTCTGACTGGACGATTTTCCCATTCATCGATATATTTTTGGCCTGCGTGTCCTATAAGTTTGGCTGATGCAACCCCCTGTCCTTGTACGTGACTTTGTTGAATTTTCGTTTCTTTGGGAGTTTGGTGCAAAGGCACCACCATTAGGTTTTCGTTTTTGATTATTGTTGGTTTATCGCGGGTTTTAGAGTGTTTAAGTTTGTTTATCGGTCAGACGTGCAAACATTTTATGAATGTAAATGGAGGGGTGGGCGTACGTCACGGGTGGTCATCGGAAAGTGTTTTTTTTTCGATACTTGATGTCCGCGGGCCTTCACGAGCATATCAACCCTCGCCCATCGGTCTCCATTACTATATCCGTTTGAAAAAAAAGAGATGTGGGTGGATGTGTGGGGGCAAAAAACCTTCCCCATAGTCCTATACGTAGGCGCCGGGCGACCGGTAGCGCAGTGTGTTGAGGCATCAGTCTCATGTTTGACTATACCGGCGTTTCGGGTTCGAGTCCCGTCCACGACGACGTTCATGGCCATGGATGTGCAGTAGGTGCATGCTGGCAACTGCATTCTCCGAAACCAGTTTATGCCGGCGAAACGTCAACTGGGCCACATGACCCAGAAGGGGTTAGGGCAATTGAGAGATACGTAGGCGCCCCCTGGTAACGACAGTGTATCAAACCGTTGACGGCCAAGTGTTCGCGATAAGGCAGTTTGGAAACAGACTGATAGATGTAGCCTGAATGGCTGATCAACACTTAAGTGTCTCAGTTTTAGTAGGATGGAATGATTTATGTAGTTGGACCTCCAATAAGTTGTGTGACCTCCAGCACGTTTATTAAACCATCTGAAGCAGCTATCTCCAAGTTCATCCCCTCAATGTTAAGCGATGTGCTGACAACTCGTCCTTGTAAAAACCAAGAAACCTGGAACAAAAGTCTCGGATTGGACGGATCAACAACGACGATCCTGAAATGTACGCTCCCTGAACAAAAAAACAAATCGCACACAATTTCTAGAAGTGCAAACTATCGGGCCACAAGGAGTTTGGAGTAGCATTATAGTAAACAATCACCTCAAGCAACATATTATTCACTTCAAACCCACAGATGAGCGGCTGTGTGCGATTAGCATTAAGACTAGATTCTTCAATCTCTGGCTCATCAATGTGCACGCCCCCACTGAAGTTAAAGAAGACGCAGTAAAACACGAATTCTACGCCCGCCTTGAGACTATCTGCGACTCACTTGCAGTAAACGACGTCAAACTGCTGCTCGTAGACTTTAATGCGAAAGTCGGAAATAAAAATTGGCACCGGAGGACCACTGGAGGCCACTGTCTCCATGAAAAATGTAACGACAACGGCCAGCGACTTGTCCGATTAGCAGGAATCTAGTCGTAAGTTCTACGTGTTTTCCGCATAGACGCATTCACAAGCAGGCCTGGAAATCTTCAGACTCACATACCGTCAACCAAATTGGTCACATCCTCATTTGCAAGAAATGGGCGTCTAGTGTGATAGATGTCCGCTCCTATCGAGTAGCAAACTGCCACTCAAATCATCACTTGGTAAAGACGACCTACAGACTTTGAATCTCCTCAGTGCACCAATCGAGAATCAGCCCTCCCAAAATCTTTGCGGTTGGTAAGCTTCTGAGCGATGCTACGGCGGTAACGTAAACTACCGCCCTTGAGGAACGCCATCAGCAACACAGGCGCCCATGAGTTCTGGGAAGAATTCACGGGTACCATCAAAGAGGTCGCTGAGAAAGTCGGGGGATATTAAGCCCGGCGAGCGCAAAATGACAAGTTTGACGAAGAATGCAAAAATTCACTTGACGCGAAAAATTGGGCCTGTAGACAATGGATTCAACGAGGAACCAGAGCCAAGGGAGATAAATATGACGAGCTACGGCGAATATCGAATAGAATAATTAGATGTACGAAACGTAAATAATTTCATGAGCAGTTGCTTAATATTGATGAAAATTTAGCTAAAAGGAACACCAGACAAGTGTACAAATTAGTAAATACAATTAGATAGAATTAAGAACTAGCCTCTGTAAGGACAAGGATGGAAACACCATCAACGACACCGATGGCATTAACAAACGATGGGCCTCTTATTTTGAAGATCTCCTGAACCTACCATCTAACATCCACACACAAGAAGCTCTCGACGATATTGTTGTTGTTGCCGGGCGCTGACGAGATTCCAGCTGAACTGCTAAAATTCGATGGAACGGGTCTAGCTAATGCCATACATCAATTACCCCTAGTATGGGAGGACGAGGAGATCCCAGACGATTGGCGCAGAAGCATCATCTGTCCAATTCACAAAAAGGGATATATACTACGGTGTGAGAATTACAGGGGCATATCACTAGTTTGTACGTCCTATAAAATTTTGACGAAAATTCTGGAAAATAGAATAAAACCGTACGCAGAACGAGTCATTGGCGAATATCAAAGCAGTTTCAGACCTGGTCGCTCCACTACCGATCAGCTCTTTACGGTCAAACTGATACTACTGAAGTGCTGGGAATACAACGTAAACGTATACCAAATTTTTGTCGACTTTAAGCAGACATACGATTGTATACAATCCACGATCGATATATCGATCGTGGAGTACTATACAACATCATGCTGCAATTTGGTATACCGGCCAAACTAGTGCGACTGACTGAGGGTGTCTACACCAGGCACAATTGTTCCGGCACAAAACCGGTTTTTGTAGGCGAGATGCATGAAGGGAAAGGTATAGAAAGGGAACAAAACTTGTGCTCGAAAATTTTAAGCACAACAATTGTTCCCAACCAATACGGATACACGCACTTTTCGCATCCTTCCACAGTATAGCATAAAATCAATCTATTGAAAATGCCCTACATGTATACAAGTTGTTCTCGTTTCGATGTGCTTCGTGTAGACAGGCACATAACCGGTTTTGTGCCTGGAACAATTGTGCCTGGAACAATTGTGCCTGGTGTAGACAGCCTCACTAAGATGACGATGACCAACTCCGTCTCTTACGGTCAGGATCCATAAGAGACTTACTGATCTATTTGAAACACGAACTGGTCTGAAACAGGGCGATGGACTGGCACCGACGCTCTTCAACCTAGCACTGGAATACGCTATTCGGGCTATGAATATGGACAACAGCAAGACGCTGCTCATCAAGTCGACACAATAAGCAGCATACGCCGACGACATCAATGTCATGTCCCGAAGATTTGCCGACGCAGAAGAGCTTCCGCATACGCTCGATACCGCTGCAAAAGAAGTTGGACTACGTATCAACGAGGGTAAATACTCTGTTCACGGTTCTTCCATAATCAAATCGAAGCATGTGCACAGAAACATGAAGCTCCGTGTAGACAAACCCATTCAGTGGTGCAACCAGAAATATGGCCTGGGGGGGAAGGGGGGGGGGGGGCTAAGACATATTAACGGAGTATTGTTTGGATGTGTCATTCGTCATTCAAAATTTTTTACACATTTCTTATAAATGTTCAACAACTGTAATGAATCGGATTAAATAGTCACCTGGTCGAGTTGTCGACCCCTTCCGTTTCTGGCAGCACCTGAAGAGTATGGTCGCCTTTAGAAGGAAACCACTGAGCTATCCGGGTGCCAGTTTTTTCCTTAGCGATTTTTGTATCTACTCCATTTTTATACCCTAGACTTTTAGTATAGGGTATATTGTTTTTGTCACGACGAAAATATATGTAACACCTTAAAGGAGGCTCCGGAGGTATAGCAATGTATATATACAAATGATCAGGGTCACCTCCTGATTCGATTTAGCCATGTCTGTCTGTTCGTTCGCACGATAACTTTCCATAGAATGAAGCTAGAGCCTATGTTTTAAATGATTTTTTTTTTGCGCGGGGGGGGGGGGGGGCTTTAGCCCTCTTAGAAGTATGGACCCTAACTCAAGCCTCCGGAAACATGCTAGACACATTTGAACGTAAGGTTCTGGGGCGAATTTTCGGGGCTGTTTGCGATCGAGATAATTGGCGCATCCGGTACAACCATGAGTTGTATGAACTGTCCGATGAGCTGGAAGTTTCGAAAATCGTCAAACTACAAGGACTTCAATGGGCATGTATTACGAATGAACGATGAACGCATGCCAAAGAGAGTAATGAACTTAGAACGAGTGGACGGAGCGAGACTGCCTAGACGACCAAGTGCTCGTTGGGAGAGCTCAGTATATGCAGACGCCGAGCAGCTACTGGGCTTCCAAAATTGGAGGACGCGGTCACATGACCGAGATAATTGGAGGACAACGATCCAGGCGGCCAAGGCCCGATGTCGGGTTGTCGCGCCACGATGATGATGAGGGTGAAGGACCAATCTTTTTCCTGCCGTAGTTACGCATAATTTTAACTAGTGATCATGATATAGACTGAAAGTTTGGCTGTAGGTGGAACGATGATAGCAGTACGGGTGTTATGGCAAGGATGCCAGTACCGAATGCTCTCAAAAAGTAAAGAACAAAGATAAGCACAGCATATCTTGTAAAGGAGACACTCGCCAAGATGAACTCGTATATGAAACTGAAGGCGCGTTCTTTTGTGTATCTATCGAGTGTAGTGTATGGTAATAAACAAGCATTACACAAACAGCAAGCGACTTGTTATTTGTGCCATGCGCGATGCGCGTTCGTTACACTATCCTACACTTGGTAGATTCCCAAAACAATGCTCCTAGAGATAATAGCGAACATTACGGCTTAAAAGAACGGCAAGAATTTGAACCGATTGAACTTAAACAGCCACAATACCGATAGTTTACCGTCGTTGGGCGAATTGCGGGCTCAGTATACATTAGATATAGCGAAATAAATTGACGTTTAACCAATTGACTATCAACTTTAATTCGGTTTAAATTAAAATTGGTCTGTCGTTTGGTATGAAAATGGTCTGAGATCCGATGAATCGAAAGCGACTAATAAGTTCAGTACATTAAGAGCTTACACACTACAGGAGATTTGGATAAATCTCGAGATTTAAGCAAGTCTACCCCTAAATCTGCCAGATTCACCATACTTTTATTCAGATTTCCTAATCTAGATTAGGAACGAGATCTAAAAAAATCTCGTCCTAAATCTCGTATTTTCTTTCTCCTGAATTTGTGTTTCATCATATTTCGTCGCAATGTAAGCAATATTTTGTGAATTATTCATGAAAAAGAAGAAGAAGGGATCATTTGACAGTTGTTTGTTATGAAATTCTAGGAGGCACACGTGTGTATATGTACATGGAGACCACCCTACCTGTGTTACCATGTAAATGAATGACAGCACAACTGCCAACTAAATCTTGGTGACTGAAGGAGAAGAAAAAACGGATGCTCTGCTTGGGTTTCGGGATTTGCAAATCTATTAAGATTTAGGTCTGTGGTGTGCATATATTATGTCACCATTCACTGTCGAACTCGAACCTGGTACAAAAGTCCTCTGGATATCTCAAAAAACACACACACACTTCACATAAAAGTTAAAAAATCGGTCCACTTGCACCATGTTCGAGTTCCAGAGTGTATGGTGACGCTAAGACGATCGGGATAAAGGTCAAATTACAGTGATAGCTTCGTGATTTTACGCTGAGATATTGCGTCATGGAACGCCGATTGCAAAATTTAATGAACGCGGCAGCGGCATTATGTTGAGTGCTTACGCACACTGTTAAAATCTCATCATCTGTAGAACTAAACTGTGTTAAATTTTTCTATTTTGGTAAAATATCTAGTAAAAGCTATTGCGTTTACGTAAGTAACCGACGCCAACCGAAATTTCACAAACAGTAACACAAAACAGGTATGTGAAAGCGACAATTCACTTGACTACGCTTTGCCATTTAACACTTCTAAAAAAGCCTTTGCTATGCTGTGCATTATGTATTATCAAATTCCCGATTGTCCATTGAACCAATGGAAAAGGAATCTGTCATTGCTAGAAAAGTGGCAAAGTTTTGAATTTCATAAAACTTTCCGGCCGACCAAAAGCGGGAAAATGCGTGCGTACATTAACTCTATTTAATACACGGAACGGCAAAAATCGTGAAAAGATCGTTGTAATTTCAGCTTAAGGTATATTATATACAGTAACTGTTCAAATGTCCGCCGCGGAAGCGCTGGCACGAGTGAATACGCTTTATGTTACCCAATTTTCCATGACTCGAGCACACAAATCGGCGATAGAACGTGAAATTTGATAAAAAAAAGTTGAATAATTTGCAAACATTGTTGAAGTGTGCATCTGTCCATGATTAAATGGCATAAACTGGTGTTTCAAAATGTGAAAGAGTTGCGAAGCCAGCTTCACTCCTATTCGAGAAATGTAAAAAACAAAATGCGTCGTCCCTATTCAAAAACCCTATACAATGCGTTGCGTTGGTCAAAGATATAATTGCTTAGATAGGTTTTAGCCATAGATTTAAATAGAACAGATCGGTAATAGTACTATCCCCACTCTGTGCTTCAGGTTATTCTCGAACTAAGCCGCGCATGCGCACTGCTACCCATTTGCACGCGGTCGCCATACGTTCGGTAAATGTCGTTACGCCATCGGCCACTCAGCCACAATTTTGACATTTGCGAAGCAATTGGCCCCTCGCTCCTCGGACCCCTGGGCCAAATATTAATACGTGTTTTGCGCGTTTCACTGCGCAGGCGCGGATATGTCAGCCATAACTCGATATTCAAATTTTTACCCCCACTCTGTGCCTATTTCATATCTGTTTATTATATATCTATGGTTTTAGCAGCGCCATCTATATAGAGAGGCCTGCGCTCAGCTGGTTTTGACGCAATCATTTCCTTTGATGACGCCATCAGTATCCACAATCCAGTGGTCGGCGATGATGGCGGCGAGTCCCCGGTATTTGTGCGTTCCGTGATTAGTTTTCGTTTTCCGCGTTCAGTGGTTATTTGTAAGTAAAATTTCATCTAGTGATCCGGAAAACAAACACGTGCGCGATGAAAGTGTGTCGTGCGGTCAAAAGATGTATTTTGTCAAGTGTGAACTGTTCCACGATGCTCTGCGACTGATCCCCGGGGCTGCGGCTTCGACCAAATTGCTGCAAGTGTCCAGAAAGTGTGTTTTTAGAGGACTAAAATGCCGTCTGGCGCAATTCCAATTGTAAACACATGTCGTGCCGGGAACATCGTCGTGTGCAGTCACTGCCTTGGCATGGCCTTGGCGAAGGAAATAATGACGTAACGATCAGCTGAGCGCAGGCCTGTCTATCTATAGGTAGATGGCGTTGGTTTTAGCAATGCCATCTAGATAGACAGGCCTGCGCTCAGCTGATCGCGTACGTCATTATTTCCTTCGCCAAGGCAGTGACTGAACACGACGATGTCCCCGGCACGACATATGTTTACAATTGGAATTGCGCCAGACGGCATTTTGGTCCTCTAAAAACACACTTTCTGGACACTTGCACCAATTTGGTCGAAGCCGCAGCCCCGGGGATCAGTCGCAGAGCATCGTGGATCAGTTCACACTTGACAAAATACATCTTTTGACCGCACTACCGACACACTATCATCGCGCACGCGTTTATTTTCCCGGATCACTAGATGAAATTTTACTAACAAATAAACACTGAACGCGGAAAACGAAAACTAAACACGAAACGCACACATACCGGGGACTCGCCGCCATCAGTCGCCGACCACTGGATTGTGGATACGATGGCGTCATCACAGGAAATAATTGCGTAATTTAGCCGTCAAAACCAGCTGAGCGCAGGCTTGTATATCTAGATGGCGCTGATGTTAGGTTTAAAAACGAAATTGAGTATGTACATGGCTATTTTCGCTTTTCTTCGCATACTTGATTTCAATTTGAAACCGAAATTGTGCATAGCAAAAAAAAAAATTTTGGTTCCAGATATGCTAGGACGAAACGGATGAAGGTACATGTAGAAGGAGTGAAACGGGCAACCTAAAGCTATATGTGGGGGATCGCAACCCCCTAGGGGCGGAGCTAGAACAGTTCGTTTCAAGCCGAAATTGTCCATGCACACTTTGTGCGATACTGCATGTTGTGAATCAACAGTCCCTGGTGTTGGGTTCTCCTCACTTCGCGCTTAAGGAATCACAACCCTCAGTATCGCACAAACATAAACACTCATTTCGCTCGCTCTGAACACTCTATGGCTATTTCGAATACACAAGGAACTGTTGATTCACAACCGGAGTGCACACAAGAGACTGTTACACCCAGAGCGAGCGAAACGAGCGTTCATGTTTGAGCGATTCTGAGGGTTGTGATCCCTTAAGCGCGAAGCGAGCATAGCGAGGGGAACCCCATACCAGGGACTGTTGATTCACAACCCACAGTATCGTACAAAGTGTGCATAGACAATTTCGGTTTGAAACGAACGGGGCTAGCTCCGCCCCTAGGGGTTTGCGACCCCCCGCATATAGCCCTAGGTTGCCCGTTTCACTCCTTCTATATGTACCTGCATCCGCTTCGTCCTAGCATATCTGGAACCAGCATTTTTTTTGGCTATGCACAGAGGAAGGCTAGAAAGTTGTAGAATGCGTGAGATTTGCGATTAAAAAGATGTGAGGATAGCCAGGAAACTAAGAAGGGCGGAGAGCCAATACAATTAGGTGATTTACTTGATCAAACGTTTTAGCAAAATCTGTACAGATAACAGCCACATCAAGGTGTTTATTCAACGAGTTGTCAATCTAATCGACGAATTCAACCAAGTTAGTAATTATGGATTTATCCCGGCATTGTTTGTTTGAACAAACGAGATAGCCAAAGTTGTCATAGATATGATTAAAGACAATCCGTTCCAGAATTTTAGAGCAGGAAGAAAACAGGGATATAGGATGATTATTTAAAACGAGGTTGAATAAAATAGATAAAGGAATTAACAAAGCGTTATGGGTGTTTTTTCAAGAAAGGGTTAGGAGTCCCATCAGGGTCAGTAGTAGAGTCAGTTTTCAGTGATGGAAGCAGAAGATCGACATAGGTGAGCGATATTAGCGGCGTTCTAAAG
The DNA here is from genome assembly GCA_964017055.1 of Chloromyia formosa. NCBI lineage: Eukaryota > Metazoa > Arthropoda > Insecta > Diptera > Stratiomyidae > Chloromyia > Chloromyia formosa. The sequence continues at coordinate 70,860,681 of OZ024813.1, read as the reverse complement.
ACTTACTCCGGTTGATTGAAATTAGGGGAAGAGGATGATCGTTGGAAAGTGCTAGAGAAATATGAGGCGAATAGATCACGTATTTCTTGGGAAGTTTTAACAGTTATATTGTCGTACGAAAGAGACGAAGGATGAGAAGAAGAAGAACGTATGTTACGAACATAAGACCAAAAGAGCTTGCTGTCATTGATTTTGATACTACATTTTAATGCTTCTAATACGAACGAGCTGCTTGAAAATGCCTTTTAGTCCGAGATCTGATTTTCTGAAATCCCATAGGGTGTCCCATTAGGGATTCACCACGCGAAGTGTCACCAAGTCGAAGTTAAAAAAAAAATGGGGACCTTATTTTTCAATCAGTAATCTGGTTTATTGTGCCCCCCAGTTGAGAAACTAAGATTGAAATATATGGTGTCAAAATCGTTCATATGAATAGTCCTTAAACATTCGTTAAATCGCAGACAGTATGAAACTTACGCACAATTTCGTCGATGGAAGCGGTGCAAATTTTTAATTCAACACATATTTATAATTTGTGGTTATTAGTCCATGGCGTAATTGTGCAACATATACGGACTGAAAGAAAATTTTATAAATGCCTTGCGGTCATGACACTTTTACACCCGCTGCAAGTACGACTATACCACACCAAAGTAATTCAGTCTATAATATAAAGCTGAGGAAAATGAAATCTAGCCTCCAGGCGTGTTGTCGGTGATTATCTTTACTGTTTAGTATGTATCATACATAATGAAGAGATGTTTATGGTGAACTCGTAAGTTTGAAGAAATGCCAGCATCCGTTTTATTTCCACGTCTCAGGTGTAGGTATGTAAAGAAACATGTATGTGATTGCCGATGGAGGTGACAATGCTAAACAGCTTAATCAGCGTGTTACGTATGATGATATTGGTTTCAGGTATGACTTGGTAGTATTTGGCAAGATAACTTTGACAAGGAGTTTTATTTAAATTAAATATTCGAATACATACATACTTTACACTTTCGCGTTGAAAATCACAAATGCCTTACAACAATATAATCAATCCTATTCGACAACCACCAGTTTTTTGCCCCCGTGGACAACAGTGTTTCAGTCTTATAGTAAAATACAACTAAATGTACTGGAGCGTACTGAGGCCACCGTTCAATGGGACTATCTTCCAGGCCTGAGGCAAGCCAAGATGTTCATTTCTGGTTACTCGCGCAGCAGGACATTTGAACTTTTAAAAATGAACCGTAGCAGGGTTAGAAGCATTTGTGGCCTTCTAACTTGACATTCTTGCCTAAGAGGTCATGGATGTGGAGGAGGTGCGTGCTGGCAACTGCATTCTCCGAAACCAGTTTATGCCGTCGAAACGTAGACTGGGCCACATGGAACAGTTGACGCGCTATGCCCCACAAGGGGTTAGGGCAATTGAGAGAGAGAGAGTGAGAAATTTATAGGATGTGAAATATGTATGCCACCCTGATAAAAGGTTCACACTTGTGGCCAAATTATTTAATCTGGCCAAATCACTTGATCTGGAAATGAATTGGTAAGTATCTGCCAGATCCGGTCAGATCAAGTATTTTGGGCGCAGGTGCGAACCAAATGTAAGCCGCCGGCTTGCACCATCTGAAATTACCTTGTAATGGGTTAACGAAACAACAACAAAGCTACGGCAGGAGTAGGCAATGAGAACTATGTAGTACACACAGCAAAACAATTCGGGCCACTTTAAATATCGCCGAATTCATGTAGAAAATTCATATAAGGAAGCCGAGACGGTAGTTGTTGGTGTTAGTGTAGGAGCAGCCCAACATAATAAACATTTTAAAATGTTAATTTCCAACATAATGGTAAATTTGGCTACATACATAGGATTTGAAATGAAAGAGTCACTTGTTTTTTGTCGCTATTTCCGATACTTCTGTCAGTCTTGATTGTAACAATGTTGAAGTTTTCCAACATCTTCGGGTTTTCCAGCTTCTCCAAGTCAGTGAAGAAATAGGATCCAAGTATTGACCTCCTCCTACCTACTAAAGCAGGACAGGAGCAGTGAAGGTGGAAACAATACCCTTCCTCGTTCACAGCTCCTTCAAAAGTCATTGTAGGGTGGTCGAAGTCTCCTGGCATGCTCCCCAGTGAGAAAGTGCCTCGTGATAAAACCGAGCCAATAAGCTTTCTATTCTATCAAGTCTGGGCCACAGTGAACTAGTTGTATGATATAATTGCTATCAATCCATTTAGCATTAGCCCTTCGAATCGCCTTAGATTTGACAATCGATAATTTTCGAGAACTCATTTTCGGAAGCACATCAGCCTGACTGTGGATAAGAACCCAGCACAGGGAAATTTCAGAGAGGAATGATCCGCAATTTGCCACTCTGTTAAGGTAGTAATACATTAGCGGTTTTACTCGCGACAGTATTACACGCCGGTTTTACTCGTTGGGCTGCCTTGATACATTGACAGTATGGGTAATTACTTTTACTTGCTGTTGATACCGAGTCGCTATATTTCCGATTCGATTCAAACAATTTATTGTATGCCATGCACGTCACTTTAAACTTTTATTTTTATATTCACTTGATGTATAAAATCAAAGGCACCGTAAACAAGCTAGTGTTCAGTTACATTTACTTCAGTTCATATACGTGGGACATAGACCAGTTCCAAACAATATCCAGGGGGGGGGGGGGGGGTATAATATCAGATGTGTGTTGTTAATCGTCCAAAATGATGTCATCACGTCCAGCGCGATGAGCGCATCAGCTTTCCATTGCAAAAAAAATCTTTTCACCAGATACAATGGATGCCTAGTAACAAATTGAAAAATTGGCTGTGAGCGAAAAATCAGCTGTTCTGTAGCCGGGAGCAACAGGATTAGAAGCGAGGATATTACGTAGTCAAGAGGCCTCTCCCACTACATCAATCCGCTCACAGAAAAGTCTGCGCTTAGTCCTTCGTAGATCCTTTTAAACATGCTAAGATCCTTTTTATGTAAGGCCAATCCGATTCCAGCCGTATAGATTTCGTCTTAATAAAGGACCCCCACATAGAAGTCTGAGTTCTGAAATCTGTGCGTTCCACCAGATGAGTGTAATTTTACCCTTAATCCTATTGACCGTGCACGATTTTCAACGCAGCTGTTTTAAGTGCATCCCTCAAAATGTGTACCCTATGAATCAGCTCTGACTTGCCTGACGGCTGGTGACGCAGAGGGGTTAGTACTTCTAGTAGAACCTATATGTACTGTATTTACCCAGTTTGTTTCCTTTTCGGTTAAGAATGATAGGCTTGGGTTCAATAAGCTCATCGGTACTGAAATGGAGATTGCGATGATCAGAGAAGTGTACCCTCCAATCTTTCACTAAACGATGAATGGATTCCAAGACAAGAAATATGTTTAAGACTTCCTGTCTGTTCTTGGTAACGTAGGCTCGCATCCTTTATTGGAAAATCGATCGTTTGTATCAGAACTGCCCCAAAATATCATAATGAGCGTTTGGGTCGTAGCCCAAAACAAGATCAATTTACGACGGCTTGGCAGTGGCGGTTTTCCTGAGGGAAGATACCAACCTAGTCATAAGACATATTGTACAAGCCGATATAATCTATCAGCGGCTGGTTCTAAGTTCTAAACTAATGATAACAGAGACCTTTTCGTTGAACTCTGAAAAGTTTGCGGAGCTTCTTTAACAAGAATGCAGAATATGGGACTACACTGGTCGACAAACATAGAAAACGGTATAATTTGGGGATTCGAGGCCGCTCTCCAAAAGCATAGTTTCCTAATATTTCAACGAAAACCACAGAAAAATGTGAAATCCCATTCCAGTGGAACGATTGGAACGAGCAAACTTCTAAGGGCAACCGCTAGATGTAGCCTTAATAAGTGTAAAACTTTATGTTCCATCGAGGTTGGCATCTGCCCCAAATAAATGGTTAGGCAAAACGTTAACCCATATAGGTTAATGTTGTTGTTGTAGAGCGTTGTTTCAATAACCTTTACAGGTTAAGATTCGCAAAAGAAGCGTAATCAGAGTGGAATGATGATGTGGAATGCCCTAATGATACAAATTCTTAATGGATATTGTATTTAAGAGTATTGCAATGTATGTACTATATATAAAGGAAATGTGTTGTGAGTTGGAGAAGAAAACAAATGCATACATAATTAACAATGAAATGCTTGCTAAGACTACGCGCGGCAATAGTGTAACTTTTAGTTTCAAAGGCGCCCGTATGATGGAAGATGACGATGGTAAAAAATACGCCATCAAGGGTCCTACCACTCATTTGGGCGACTATGAAAACTATGGGGTAACACTAACATTGGCGATTTTTGCCTAGATTTTGATTCATCACGCCGAATCAGACCACACACGTATTTCCTAGGTTTCACTTTATGTCGAAGAATGTGCTGCTGTCAACACCATAGGGTTAAAAACGCCTTCAAAAACACTCCAGTACATTGGCCTCATCATACCGATTCAGATGACATCGGAGTTTCCTAGAATTCACGTCAAGTCCAAGAATATGCTCATTTAAACACAGGATTAAACGCCCTCACCAACACATCAGTACATTAGCCGATTCAGGCGATACCCGTATTTCCCAGATTTCACGTCATGTCCAAGAATGTGAGTTCTTAAATTTCACGTCATGTGCAAGGGGTTTCATCACGCCCATTCAGACGACATCCGTATTTCCTAGATTTGACGTCATATCATGAATGTGATTATGTCAACATAGGGTTAAAAGTGCCTTCAACAACACTTCAGTCAATTCGCCCCATCGCCCCGATTCAGACGACATCCGTATTTTCAAGATTCCACGACACGTCCAAGAATGTGCTCATGTCGACACCATAGGGTTAAAAATGCCTTCAACAACACTCCTGTGTATTGACCTCATCACCCCGATTCAGTAGACAACCATATTTCTAAGATTTCATGTCGTATCCAAGAATGTGCTCACGTCGACACGATGGGGTTAAAAATGCCTTCAACAATACCCCAGTCCATGGGCCTCATCAACCCGATTCAGGCGACACCCGTATTTTCTAGATTTCACTTCATGCCCAAGAATGTACCCATTTTAACACCATAGGGTTAAAAATATGTCGGTGGCGTTGACAAACGAGCCAGTGAACGTGAACTACTGCTTAAAAGTTCGACTCGCTAAGCATCGACCCAAGAAGTCTGCCAAATTCGCTTTGTGTAACATATGAGTGTGTACAATACGAGTACAAATGTTTCAGATTGGATCGCAGCGACTCGAGCGCCGTCTCCGCTACGTGGCAGTGGTGCAATATGAATTATTTTCGATTCACGATTCATCGAGGTGTCGTCGCTGCAAAAGTTACACATTAAAAAGAGGCGAAGTAGTATATGTTGGACGTTGTGAAGTACGTGAAGCGAAGAATCGATCTTAGCGCATTCCTCGAAGGTGATTCACATTATTGGGATCAGAATACTTTTCAGATCCAAAAATTGACAGTTCGCGGTACATATTTTACCGGACGGGAATCATATGGAGGAGAAATCGAGAAAAATCAGATCCATGAAATTTAACCAGAGCACCCCAAAACGCACCCAATGTGACCGACACAGGAGAGTGCGGATCGAAAGCCGGCCTGCTCTTCGTCAATTATACTTTCTAATAGCCCCCATATACTATGCGATCCGTCGTAAGATCGATCTGTCTATATTGTGATCGTCAGATCGATCGCCTATCGTTGGCAATTTTTTTGTCAGTTCCATATAATTTTGATCGTCAGATATTTTGCGGCGATCCATTGTCAGATCGATTTGACGACGGATCGAACAGTCTATGGCGGTTCTAAGTTAGCAACATCCATATTATTATTGCAGCCCGCGCAGCGCGCACATTGCATTGTTGTTGTAAAATGTGATTTTGACAATTGTTACATCCACAATGCCATATGCGCGCTGCGCTGGCTGCCCTGCCTACGATGCAATGTGCGGCCGGCCTGAGTGTGACTTTATCGAAACAACGAATTACCGTTGCCGTGTCCACTTCCGAAGAGCAATGAATCCGATGTGAGACAAGGGTCGTTTTCACAATGTCGGTTAAAGTTTATGCTATAGATAAACACTAAAAGGCACCCATCCTCCAGTTAGGAATTTATCGGATGATAATTCCCAACAGCTGATACGGGTTACTGAGATTTTGACAGCTAGAACAGTTTACGTTTGCACATTCAAATGAGACAATTAAAATGGTCACAAAGAACAGAGTTCTGGAAATTCTTTCGATTGAAGGTAATTTGTGACCAACTCGGTCGGAAATTAATGCTAAGAGACGGTACAGACGTAGAATAGAATACGCGGGTAAGGTGAAAGGTTCTCGGGCTAACACAGAAACACCGTTATAATCAGCAAAAATTTATGTGTCCTGTCTGCATACATGTCATTAGTTCGTATAACAGGTTTTAACTCGTTCACTCAAGTATGTAGTTTGTTTACACGAATTTTTGCAGGACTCTGCTTCTTCGATGTCAACCGTTAAAAAATGGGCAGCTGAATTTAAACGTGGTCGCACGTCCCTCGAAAACGACCCACGTGAAGGACGGCCGAAAACCGCAACCACATCGGAAACCATCGAAAAAGTGCATGATATCGTGTTGGACGATAAGCGAATGAACGTGCGTGATATTCCTGAGGTTGTGGGAATATCGGAAGAAAGTTTGCGAAACATCTTGCGCAAAGAATTAGAGATGCGGAGGCTCTGCGCAAGATGGGTGTCGCATTTGATGAATGCTGATCAAAAGCAAATGCGCAAACGATTTTTGCAGCAATCTTTGCACCGATTCAATCAGGATCCGACCGATTTTGTGCGGCGATTTGTCACTATGGATAGGACTTGGGTCCACCACTACAGGCCAGAATCGAAACACCAGTCGACGCAGTGGGTGGAAGCTGGTGGTTCAGCGCCAAAGAAAACGAAGTCGATCGCATCTGCCGGAAAGGTCATGGCCAGCGTGTTTTGGGATGCGAAAGGGATCCTGTTAATTGATTACCTTGAAAAAGGCAGAACAATAACAGGCGAATATTACTGCAAACTTCTTGACCAGTTGGATGCCGAAATTCGCGAGAAGAGGCTTGGCTTCACCAGGACAACGCACCTGTATACAAGTGTGCGCTGGCGCTTCGAAAACTGCGGGATTTGGGGTGCGATTTGCTCGGCCATCCCCCTATTCTCCTGATTTGGCACCCTCAGACTTCCATCTGTTCCCAAACTTGAAGAAATTTGTTTCTGGGAAGCGCTCCGCATCCAATGAAGAAGTTGAGAGGGCCGTAGATGAATATTTGCACACCCTTCCAGACTCTCACTTCCGGGAAGAAATATTGATTAAATAATTTTTTAATTGAAAATCGCAGTCTTTCATTGTCAGGCCGAGAACTTTTCACCTTACCCTCGTAGAACAGGCGCAGAATTCCGCCAAGAAAATCAGCTGATTTTCTACTGCATTAGCTGATTTTTCTACTGCATTATCATATTTTAAGTGTTGCATACGCAAAGGTTTTACTTATTGTCCCGATAGCTAATTCAATTTAACCAGATATTGAGAAAACGGGCAATAGCGCCGCATAAATTCAGCCGGTGCACTCTTTAGAAAGTAAAAAGAGCAATGTTGCAATATTGAAACACTGGGCAAAAATGGATTAATATGTAAAGAGCATGATATTGACATGATTATTGTAGATTAGTATGCAATGTCGATAGTGCCCCAGTTTGATTGATTGTTTTAATCTTTGCTATTTTGTGTTTCTTGCAATATACATTGTATCCAATGCAAAGACAGTCTTCTTACGATAGTTTCAATGCAGAGTTTTGAGTGCAATTATTGTAGTTTCAGTAAGAAAAGAAGTACTGACAAGAAAAAGGTGAATGTTGCAACCGTTGATAGTTGAGCTTAACGTTTGAAAATTTCATCGATAAATTTTTGATACAAGTTGTTGGTAAACTTACGATACCAACAATTTGTATTTATATATTTACACTAGGTTGCATATCTCACCAACTTTTAATTGGTTGCAATATTTTGTTACAAAATTTCGTATTTAATTGAAATACTATCCAATTACTCATATACATACATATTTATCAAATATTTATTTTCCACATACACCGTATGACTTAGTACCTCATTCATACAATATAATAATGATAATTGTATGGACGCAATCAATTGGATATGCGAAACACTAATCCACCAATTCGGATAATAATACAATTGGAATTCAATAACACCGAAATGGATGTCAAGGTCTTTGGAATAAATTCAAAAATACTTTTTGTGAATTCAACTCATCTCTGTTTTTTTTTTCTTTTCTACAGTAATTCTCCAATTACAAATATATGTATCTTTGTTGCAATTCGAGTCTACGGATACACAGTATGTGTAATTCAATTATAGTAAGACGTTTAGTAAAATGTTCATCTTGCTGCTATCAAATGAAACCGGTAATAATTTCTAATTATCATTTTTAGGGTTTTCTATATTTGTAAAAACAAAATCCTTCAAAATCCTTATGAAATCGGTCATGCGTCCGTCTGTCTGTCTGTCTGTCCATGAAATATCTCATGAACCGCTGAAGCTACATAGATGAAATTTGGTGGAAATAAGTAGAATTATTATAATTCGCCGGAGAAAGCGATTCGTTGTAATAGGCTGACTTTAAGGGGAGGTCCCCATAGAGGGGAAATGAAGGTAAAATTTTTTTTTCATCTGCTATAGGCAAGTGGGGTATCATGAGAAAGGTAACACCGAGTACATTCCATTTTTAGTATTTTCATCAAATTTGAAAAAAGGGGAAAAGAGGTAGAGGGGAAAATATGTGATCCGAGTTTGTCCCCCCCCCTTGCATTTCGAGACCGTTATATTTAGAAATATGAAAATTTGCAGGAAAGCGGTATTTCACTAGCATAGAAAACCAAAAATCGTAGAATTTTGATATCTCATCAAAAAAGGTTAATAATAGTACATTTCTATAGTTGCAGTTAGTACACCCTTGCACCCTTTAAACGTATCACATGTCAAAAATATTGATGGCCAATGATAGTCAACACTATATAGGCAATAATGCCTCGAAGTTTCATTACAATCACATAATATTTAATAATAGTACACTCATTTAAAGTTAGGCATATTGACGCTATCCACACAAAAAATACACCTACCGGCCTCATAGGTGTGAGTACTACTTTCATGTTGTTTTTCGTAGTGCGAATTGCAGTTATTTAATTAATCATTTTTGAAAGGGTAAAGATTGGTTGGGGGCGCTGATTAATACAATTTTAGCGGGTGTAGGGGAGGGGGGGGCGGTGTCCACATAGAGGCGAAATTAAGGTCAATTTTTTTTATCGACTGGTATAGGCAAGTGAGGTGACGTGAGAAACGTAATGTTGAGTACATTCCATTTTTTCGCGTTTTCTTGAAATTTGTAGAAAGGGGAACATTGGGGGAGGACAAAATATTAGTTCGTAATTTGTCCCCTTCCCCTTGAAGTTCGAGACCGTTATGCTTAGAATTATGAAAACTTACAGGAAGGTGGGTTCTGGGAAAAATGGAAAATAATGGAATTCGTATATCTTCTCAGAATAGGTCAATTATAGTTTATTTCTATAGTTACAGTTACCACACCCCTGCATGCCTTAAACACGTTCGAGGGCAAAAGTACTGATGGCCAACGATAACCAACACCTTAGGCAATAATATGTTCTAAGTTTCGTTACAATCACGTAATATGAATTGGCATGTAAAATGTAATCGAGTAAGACATTTTAGTTATGTTTTTTTTTTATCCATCTGAGTGGTATCAAGAAGAGCAAGGAGCCGATATTTATATACCAAAATAAGCGCTTTCTACAAAACCCTCGGATTGCGGGAGTAGCCCTATTCCGGTTTCATTTTTATATGGTTCAAATAAGAATAATTAAGGACGTAAAATCTTTATACAGGGTAACTTACTTCAAAGTGTCAATATTTTCAGGGTACTCGTAATCGAAACAAAAATTTAGCACTATTTTCTACATCTAGGGACACGGTAGCGTCCCGCCCGATAAAGAAAAACAAAAAAATGAAAAAAAAGAAAATTGAAAATGCGATAAAGACTATGTTTACGCGACACAACAAGCACGGGTTTTCGGACCTTTGTAGCTCGGGTCCCTGGTGGTCGTGGGGTTTCAAATTTGGTAGGGTGATTGTCACACGCCGGCTTACAAATTTATCTAATTTAAAGGTGATACGATGAAAAACACACACAATTTCAATTTGGTTGAAATCGGACCACTACGTCATATAGCTGCCATAGGAACGACCGGTCCAAAAATTCGTCTTTGTGAAAAAAAAACTTTTTTTTTCTAAAGATATTGTTTTAAAAATTCACAGAAATCAATATTATTTTTAGTGAAATCATATTTCCGAATTTGTTTGAAATCGGACTACTCTATCATAGAGCTGTCATAGGAACGACCGTCCCAAAAGCAAGTTTTTACCAGAAAAAAATATATCTACGAAATTGCATATTATTCAATCGTATTGACTGCTAAGCCACGTTCCTAAATTTGGTTGAAATCGCCCCACTATTTCATATACCTCTTATAGGAACAGTGAAATCGGAACAAGTTGTACTACTAATTTCAAAAAGGCAAATGAACCACAAAACACAAAGAAGACGGCTTCGCGTGAAGGGTATCATACGAAGGGTAGCTTGTTTTTTGTTCTCGTTGTTCTTTGAAAGGGCTACAGCCTAGTAGGGAGCGTATGGATATCTGATTTCTTTTCTCACGAATTGGCTGTGACCTAGGGGTGCGCATAGGCTATCATTTCCTCTATCCGTGCAATAGAGAAAAAAGAGATCCAAAAATTCAAGATTTCATAGAGTTTCTACCCTGCAAACCATTGTTCACCAGCCGACAATTATTTTTCGCGGAGAAGCAGCGGGGAAAGAGAATCATGCAAAGATATGCATGTCGACATACACATTTCCATTTCAATCGCTTATACTTTATTACCTCCATAAATTGTTCACGCTCACGACATACTGTGTTTTCCCCTCGATGATGATATATATGTATTAGGTATGTATGATATATATATATGATATATACTTGACAAAAGTTTCCATCGAGGGCTTTGATATTCGCTTAATTACTTTCGGAAGTAAATGGCTATGGTGGCTCAATGGGTAGGGATTTGGTCCCATAATTCGTGCGGTTTGGGATCAAGTTCTCCCACGAGCAAATTTTTTTTTTCTCATCTTGATAGCCCTCGGTGAAACCATACATGACCACCTACGAGTCCATATATGACACATGAGTATCATAGACGAATTCATCAAGCCGGCTTGAACGAATTCGTCAGTGCTCACTCGTAGGTTGTCATGTATGGTTTCACCATAAGCTTGAAAAATACATAAGTGACTTTAGTCCCGCGGCTAGAACAATGGGCATGACTCATGATGCCTTTCATCCAGGCCTGGATAATGAGCGCATTGATGTCTTCATCATGACTTGGTTAGCAGGGTAGCTTTTCAAGATTCAAAATGTCAGAGTAAACATTCTTCCCGGCATTTATCGTTATCTGATTTCGACCAAAATTGGTATGTAACTTCCTTGGCTTATTATAAGTATCTCATGGTAATATGTATTTGGGTTCTGCTGCAGGTGTACGTCAGGACAAAAGGACTCTCTTAATCATGAAACAGAAACCAAACCTGGTAGATATGGGCACCTTCTCTTTTGGCCAGGAAGTGATATCGAGGCAATATGGGTACCATATAACTGGGGGTTGAGATGAATTTACTAGACTACAGTTGATGGCGTTTTGAGTTCTTTGGAGAGAAAAAAGGATATTTTTAGCTCCAATCAGCGTTAAAAGTAATTAACTAATTTAATCAGGGCTCAGTATGCATACTCTAGAGCGAGACGCAAAGCTACGAGCACTTTGTATTGAGTATTATGTTCATATAAATCCTTGTTGCGGCTGGCGAGTTTTTTTTACAGACAACTTTTTACAGCGGGTGTTTTTGAGCCTAGACTTTACTTTAACGGATATGGTCCAAGGTTTCTTAATTCACAGAAGTTTCAGAATACAACCGTTTCAATCTTGAAGGATTTTCAAATTCGATTTTTAATATGTGGACCAACTTCGACAGCTAGGAGCGATTTTTCATTTAACGTAAAAGATAATCTGGTCAAATATTCAAGTACAAGACTGCTCCTAAGACCACCTTAGACGAAGCGATCGATCGGCCGATCCTTCGCCCGATATCGATATCGGCCGATGATCGGCCTGTGTATGTGGAAATCGCACCAATTTTGCTCATCGGCTGATCAAATTTTATCTGCCGATATTTTAGTGCAAGTTTCGTGCGATCCGTCGGTCTGAAGATTGACTGTATGGTGTATGTGATAATCGCAACTGAATGTCAAATTATTCAATTATGAAATATGACGGATTGTCAAGATTTAAATTGCTCTGCAATGGAAATATCAAATATGTATGTGGTATGGACGAAAACACCACGCAAATCCAAATATTATTATCGTGGATCACTTGGAGGAAAAACAAACCTATTCTATCAACAAACATTGATCCCGGCAACAACAAAAAATTTGCATCAAATTCAAATAGTTATCAAAAATTTCCAGAGCTTCGAGCGGGGCCCGTAGCACTTAACACGAAAATGTTTATTATTAATTTGTAAAATTTTTTGACACCTGCTTTTACATGTTCTTAATACAAAGGGTCCCGGTTGCTACTACCATTTTATTTGAGACAGTTCACGTTGTGTGTGCGCATAATTCTTATGCCGGAACCAGATTGAACGCAGCAGCAGCAACAACAACAACCTGCAGATCTGCTTTTGGCGCAGTCGCTGCTGCTGCGTTCAATCTAGGTCGCGTAAGGCAAATGCATGTTTTCTAATTTGACATTTCAGCTGCTGCTGCTGCCACTGCGTTCAATATGGTTTGCACATTACCGACAATTTGTTTTAGTAGCCTTATCGGCAATCAATTTTGTTGTTATTATGCTCCAAATTTATGCTACATATTATTGTACAACACATTTAAATAAACGTTTGCATGTTTAGTTAAAACTAAGGTGTAGGTGGCGGCTTGGGGTGCAGAAGTGGGAATCACATGCCGCTTGGTACAATGCATTGTAAATCCACTGTTAATCAAATATAGGCACTTTGGTAACGCTTGTTTTATTAATGTACGATTAACGCACTGCTTCACTACTGTCAATATACTGCTAACGCATTGTTGACTTACTGATAATACACTCTAAACTCTAACTGGCTCAACGGTCCAATTTTGGAACAAGAGCTCGATATGAGTTCACATCATCCCATTTATTAGGTTGTGACGGTATGTTTTTGTGCAGAAGTGTGTGATCAATAACACGCTGAACCGAATTATTTACCCCAAATGGGAACTCATTTAATAGCTATGTGGGCTCATAGTCCGACACGTAAGTCCCATTTTTTATCGAAAACTACTGCATTCAGCAGGAATCGAACCGGAGCTCAGTGCATAGCTGCCATCCGGACTACAATGCACTGTTAACACCATGTTAATGCATTCTTAATGTGCTGTGAATGGACTGTTAATATACTGTTAACATACTGTTAAGGCAATATTAATATACTGTTAACATATCATATTTAGCTAGGATACACTTCATGTCCAAAGGAATCCTGACCAAATAAAATCAAAATGCCTTCAACAGAAATTCATTACATTGGTCTCATCACCCCCAATCAAAAGATACCCATATTGGCGCGGTTTCATTTCGTGCCCCAGAAGGCCCTTTTCTCCTAACCAAAGAACTTGAAGTGCCATCAACAGTAGTCAAATGTATTCGCCTCATCACCCTCAGTTATATGATACCCATCTTGCCTGAATATCACTTCATTGTCAAAGTCCTTTCGTCCTAACCAAAGGTCTTAGAATGCCATCAATAGTGCATTCTTCCTATGACACTCGGTCACCCAAATCCAGCCACCATCACCTAGCCATAATTATTCAACCATTCTAGCAATTATCACGCACAATAATCTTACACAGAATGCATATCATACATTTAACTGTATATCTATTTGCATCCCCCTTCCCTCCGCAATATCCCTCAAACACACTATACCACATCAACTACATACCCCAAACGCACCCACACTATTCCACGTTACATATACATAAATCTAATTAGAATAAGATACCAGGGCCCCCAGACGTTACTTATTTTCTGAGTAACAAAAAGTGTGGGATAAAGTAGCGTTAGTATGTACTTTGAACGTATGCATACCAGTAACAGGCACTCGTAATTTGTGTTTACAACATTGCCTGAACCTCGCCTCCTAGCTTGGGCCGACGGCCAATTTACAGTTACCAGGTGCCAAAGGTACGTAAAAAATATTAATTTTTCTTAAATTCTGAGTGCTGATTTTTGCGTATGTTTTACAGAATATTGTGAAAAGTTAATAATCAACACTGCCAGACACTTCCCGTCGGGGCGGTAATTTCCACCAGACGCTTTAATGCTCGCAAAAAAGATTTTTAATCTTACTAATAATCTGAGTTTTCATTTTTATATATGACACTTCGGGAACTAATTCAAGAATTTTTGTAAGCAGCCAGACCAATCGTAGGGGCCAAACATCTTCCAGACCCAATTAAAATGTCGCTGTGAGTACAGGCGAGTGCAATTGGTTCAATAATGTGGGTCGCGATCGGAACATTTCCGGTAGTTCCAATTTTTTAATATGTTATAGTACATATGTATAGATTGGTCCCCTAATATTAAGTCCAAGTTTCTGACCTTGAAGGACCTGTGTGTGCGCCACCATCTTAATTTGACACATTTTTGAATTGTTTGGTCATAACTTGTTCCGGTGTACTCTTCCGAAAAATAAATGTATCGCAAACTTTTAGAGGACAACATTTCCTAAAACCTTTATCTATTTGACTTTTCTCTATCTTTAACAGTTACCGAGATATAATGCTGTAAAATTGCGATTATTATAGGATGGCAATAAAAATGCATTTACAGAAAACAAAAGCTGTGAGTATATGGTTGCTTTTCTTTTATTTATTTTTATAATATTTCCGGTGATACCTGAGTGTCGATATTTTTGTGAAAAAAAAAACCTATTAATTTGATGTAAAATATCGGTTTCGGCGGTTGGAAATTGTTTTATTTGGGACAAAAGTTTAAGTGATGGTAAAGTGGTGCGTGTGAAGAAGAAAGGAATTGTATCACTTTCAAATGCGAGTGCTAAACGCAAAATCATCTCACATTAGTCTTCCGGAGAACTTGGCAGAAGTCACCATTCACAGTGCTCGTTAAAGAATTACACAAATGAAAACTCATTTTAGCAGTTCTTAAGAAGTGAACCATCTGGCCATAATCGTCCACTCAGATCGAGCGACTTTAAAACAAATTGTTTTCTCTGTTCCGAGGAAATAACTGGGGAATATGTTCGTAAACAGAAGAAGTTACCTTTGTCCAACCTTGATGCTGTACATAAGGTTCTGCGGCTGTCTGTGGATAAAACGATTGTCCAAGCAGCAGAACAATGAGGACATGATGGGGCTAACAAGTGATTGACCGCGTCGCACTAATGCCTGCGGGCTCTGACTTGGTGGCACTAGGTGCTAGACACAATGCGTCTTACTACAAAAATTCCACGGGCCTTATGCTGGAAAAAAAAACCTGGCCAATACCCTCGGGAAGATTTTGACAAAGCCATGGATGATATTTTTAACTGCTTGTTCGACAATGCCAGTTTTCACTGGAACAGTTAATGGGTGTAAAAACTGTTAGAGCCAGCCTTGAAAGCCAATATTGTGGAAACATCCTATTTGTTGAAAGGGGTAAAACACACCAATAGTATGTTTCAAAAATACTGGCTCTAATATAATTACAAACCAGTTGTATGAAACCACAAGCACCAACCCAATGAACGAACTTTGGCGGATTGTAAGAGCTGCTACAGATATTTTTAGAGAAGATATTCGATCCCCAGTGTACTAACTGGAAAATTATAGTCCATCAAATAACTTTCTTGAAGATGTGAACACGGTGATTTCTGGTCAAAAACATTTTGTTCGTTCATGCCAGAAGTGGCTGCGACACAACTGCTGCTCCATTCGGTCATGGAAGACACAAATTTTGCAATATACTTCTTAAGAACTCCTCTATAAATGATTTCGTTCGTGTGTTCCAAGATCCGAAAGCAAAAAGGGATAATTTGGTGGCAGATTAACTATTTGCCCTTTGTATGGCGCCAATGAAAAATTGTATTAAGAAAATGTAAGGTACACACTTTTCGTCAAAAGAGTAAAAAAAGAACAATTTTATTGGGTTTACAACTTTGCTTCCGCTATTTTTTCCTGGAATTAAAAGCTTAATTAACAAAAAGTACTTACAGATGTATTATTCAAAGTACTGTCCATCGCTAGCGACAACTTTCGCCCATCTCTCCGGCAATTTTCGGATTCAATCTCGGAAAAAGCAAGCATCTTTGGACGCGACTTTTCGACTTTCTCATACGAACGAAAATTCTGATCAGCCAGGCCGTGCGCCATGGAACGAAACAGATGGTAGTCAGAAGGAGCGATGTCTGGGGAGTACGGCGGGTGGGGCAAGATTTCCCATTTCAGGGTTTCCAATTATGTCTTGACCACTTTTGCGACGTGTGGCCGAGCATTGTCAAGCTGGAGGATGATTTTGACGTGTCTCTCTTGGTGCTGTGATCGGTTTTCCTTTAATGCTCTACTTAAACGCATCAATTGCGTATCTTGCTGAGTCACTCCCAGTGACTCAGCTAATTCTTCTTGCGTTTGGCATGAATCTTCATCGAGTAGTGCTTCCAATTCGTCGTCTTTGAAATTTTTTTCGCTCCCACCACCATGATTGTCCTCGACATTGAAATCGCCACTTTTAAAACGTTGAAACCAATCACGACATGTTCTGTCACTCAGAGCAACCTCACCGTAAGTATCTGAGAGATTCGATGAGCCTTAGCTGCAGTTTTTTTTTCAAAAGGAAGCAGGAGATCAAAACTTCCTGCAAATGACGAGAACTTAGGCTCGGAAACAGACATTTGGAATCGCGAATCTTATTAAAAATGCGAATAACTTTTATTAGTGCGGGGATGTCGATACGTTCACAGACGCCCAAACTCACTTTGTGACACTTTTGAACTACGTATTTTGACCAGCTCTCATCGATGCAGCCATCTGTTGGAAAAAGGCGGAAGCAAAGTTATACACCTAATAATTTGTGCAGACTACCACCAACCAATTATGCAATAAACCATCACGCTTCAAGAGCATACTTGCAAGTTCAAACTAGGCCCTGTTGCGCTCGGTGGCCGTGATCGTTCGGCCACCGCTCTACGATATTAATCTAGAGGTTAAATCTCGGCGCGATCAAAAACTGCCTGTGAGTACCAATAGAACTCTCACAGTGCTCCGAGATTGTCAGTATAAAGACGGCGCGGATAGGAGGTGCATGCTAGCAACTGCACTTCCGAAAAGTAGATATGCTATTGAAACGTCAACAAGGCAAAGAAATCCTAGAGATGTTGATGCGCCCATGCCCCTGGAGGGGTCAAGGCAATTAGAGAAAGAAACTTGGCCCAGGAAGTTAAAGATCCAACTGTCCCATGTGGCCCAGTTGACATTTCGTCGGCATAAACTGGTTTCGGAGTTGTCAACATGCACTTCCTGCACATCCATGGCCACGAACGTCGTCGTGGACGGGATTCGAACCCGAAACGCCGGTAATCAAACATGAGACTGATCCCTCAACACACTTCGCTACCGGTGGCCCCTAAGCAGTATGCTGTGGGGTTATTAACTCCAGTATCGATGTTGAAGGAAGCTGCACCGCAAGCTTTGCTGAATTTCATATCTTGTCTACTGTGCATTCACTGTAACGGCAACTGGTGCGGGAATCCCTTGTAAAAAAACAACAAACAAACCCCTACCAGTTTTTTATACCCTAGACTTATAGTATAGGGTATATTGTTTTTGTCACGACGGAAATATGTACCATAAAGGAGGCTTCGGAGGTATAGCAATGTATATATATAAATGATCAGGGTCACCTCCTGATTCGATTTAGTCATGTCTGTCTGTCTGTCCGTTCGCACGATAACTTTCGATAAAATTAAGCTAGAGCCATGAAATTTTGGTCAAATGTTGAAAGTGTGATCTAGTTGAATTGTATTGAAAATGGGCACGATCAGGCCAAGAGAACGCCTACCTCCCCTACATATGTAAAATACATAAATGTATCTATAACTCCAGATTAAAGAAACATGAAAAGCTCTAGCTTTGGTAGATTACTCATGATGGTAATCTCATACTCAACTGATAAGTTGAAAACTAACGGTAATTTTCTTACAAAGAACCCCGTACTACCCTACTTTTCAGGTTTTTTGTCTATAACTCCTGAACCAATTGACGTAGACACCTGATTTTTGGCATGTAACCTTGAAGTGAAAAGCTGCTTAAGATTATGTAAGTTGGGCATAATCAGATCAAACGAACGTCTACCTCCCCTACAAATTTCCAAAAATTAAATATTCCTTTAATTACGATAACTTTCGAAAAAATGATACTAGCAAGTTGAAAATTTGAAAGAATGTTGCTTATAAGACCTACTTTGTTGGTATTGAAAATGGGCAAGATCCGACTCAAGGAACCCCCACCTCCCCTACAAATGAAACTTCAAATAAGCGATAACTTTTGATAGAATGAAGCCAGCAACTTGAAATTTTGGTCAAATGTTGAAAGTGAGATTGAGTTAGTTGGCATTAAAGATGGGTAAGATCCGACCTAAGGAATCCCTACCTCCCCTAGAAATGAAACTTAAAATAAGCGATAACTTACGACAAATTAAAGCTTGCGACTTGAAATTTTGGTCAAATGTTTGTAGTATGATCCAGTCGGCTAATATTGAAAATACGTAAAATCCGACCATCGAAACCCCTACTTCCCCTACAAAAGAAACTTCAAATAAGCGATAACTTTCGATAGAATGAAGCTAGAGAATTGAAATTTTGTTTAAATGTTTGTAGGGGGATCTAATTGGTTGATGGAAATGCTGGGCAAGATCCGATTCAAGGAACCCCTACCTCCCCTACAAGTGAAACTTCAAATAAGCGTTAATATTCGATAGAATGAAGCTAGCGACTTGAAAAATTGGATAAATATTTGTAGAATGGGTTAGTTAATTGATTTTGAGAATAGTCAAGATCCCACTGAATGAGTGCCAACCTCCCCTATGAACTGGCCATATAAGAGACCCACTTTTAATGCATATGGTCGTTGCCAATTGGGACTTTTGGTATCACCACTAGGTCTGCACAAGTCTAGGGTATATACGCTTCGGACTCCGGGCCTGGTTTTTCAACAAGATTGGCCGTATTTATAAAAAAAAGTGTTGCCGTTCTGGATGTCCCATTTTGTTTCTTAGAACCATTTGGACTTCAGATTCACAGCGACCCAAAAAAACCCATACCAGCTTCTTCCACCAAGATAGGCCATGTTTTTGATAAAATGGGTGCCGTTCAGGAAAAAATCTAAATGCATTTTAAAACAAAACAGTAGTGCACTTTATTGATCTTTAAAACCCCAAATGCCACGCGCGATTAATAACTTTGCACAAAAACACCCGAATACGATAGTATAACATGCATTATTTCCCACTGCGCATTATGTGACCGCAATATCGCGACGAAGCAAGAGTGTGAATATGGAGCGCTTGGACTGTCTTGTGCTCGTGCATCGCGGTGGCTCGCCTCCGGAGCGAAATTAGGTTAGGCGAGGTAAGGAACAACGAGCACAGGGCGAGCAGTATGTTTACATTCTCGTGACTCGCCCTTTCACGAGAACGAAAATAAGCCTATAAATTTCGGCATACTTTCCATGTGCTTTTCCCATACAAACGAAAAAACAACCAGGCCGAAGCGGAGTCCGGAGCGTATATACCCTAGATTTGTACAGAACTAGTGGTGATACCAAAAGTACCAATTGGCAAAGACCATATGCATTAAAAGTGGGTCTCCTATATGACCAGTTTATAGGGGAGGTTGGCACTCATTCAGTGCGATCTTGACTATTCTCAAGTTCTCCATTAACTAACTAACCCATTCTAGAAATATTTGTTGAATTTTTCAAGTCGCTAGCTTCATTCTATCGAAAGTTATTGCTTATTTGAAGTTTCACTTGTAGGGGAGGTAGGGGTTCCTTGGTCGGATCTTGCCCATCATTGCCACCAACCAATTAGATCACCCTAGAAACATTTAAACAGAATTTCAAGTCTCTAGCTTTACTCTATCGAAAGTTATCGCTTATTTGAAGTTTCATTCGTAGGGGAAGTAGGGGTTCCGTTGGTCGGATTTTACGTATTTTCAATATTAGCCAACTGGATCCTACTACAAACATTTGACCAAAATTTCAAGTCGCTAGCTTTATTTTGTCGTAAGTTATCGCTTATTTTAAGTTTCATTTCGATGGGAGATAGGGGCTTCTTAGGTCGAATCTTACTCATCTTTAATGGCAACTAACTCAATCTCACTTCAAACATTTGAACAAAACTTCAAGTCGCTGGCTTCATTCTATCAAAAGTTATCGCTTATTTGAAGTTTCATTTCTAGGGGAGGTGGGGGTTCCTTGGGTCTGATCTTGCTCGTTTTCAATATCAGCTAAGTAGGTCTTACTAGCAACATTCCACCAAATTTTCATCTTGTTACTGTCGTTCTGTCGAAAGTTATCGTAATTAAACCAATGTTTTATTTTTTGAAATTTGTAGGGGAGGTAGGCGTTGCTTTGATCTGATTATGCCCAACTTACTAAAACTCAAGCAGCTTCTTACCTCAGGCTTACATGCCAAAAATCAGGTGTCTACGTCAATTGGTTTAAGAGTTGTAGACAAAAAACCTGTAAAGTAGGGTAGTACAGGGCTCTTTGTAAGAAAATTACCGTTAGTTTTCAACTGATCGATTTTATTTTCCTAGGAGAGTATAACATTACCCTCACGAGTAATCTACCAAAGCTAGAGCTTTTCATGTTTCTTTAATCGGGAGTTATAGATACATATAATTATTTTACATATGCAGGGGAGGTAGGCGTTCTGTTGGACTGATCATACCCATTTTCAATGCTAACCAATTAGATTACACTGCCAACATTTGACCAAAATTTCAAGGCTCATCATGCGAACGGACAGACAGACAGACAGACGGACAGATAGACATGGCTAAATCAAATCAGGAGGTGACCCTGATCATTTATATATATACATTGCTATACCTCCGGAGCCTCCTTAAAGGTGTTACATATTTTCGTCGTGACAAAAACAATATACCCTATACTATAAGTCTAGGGTATAGAAACAAAATCAGAGAGTTGGACAGTTCCAGTTTGGTCTTAACAAAAAGATCGATTTAAATCTCGAATTTAACTGAAAATTAAATAACTGCTCCATAAATTCACAACCAAGTTGACTTTTAACACTTTCAATTGTTTTCAATTTGACTGTCGGTCAAACTGTTTTCACCATCCTCGTTTCGTGTTTTGACATAAGACAAACAAAACAATACCATTCGGTTGGTGCTTTTCCACAAATTAAGAGTGCAGGCATGGTTAACCCTGGTAATAGTAACATTTCATTGGCTGTGTTCCTAAAAAAAACCGCTTAGTCAGCGCTTCACAATTGCTGACCAGTACATTATGATCATTTTCGTGTTTTAGAAACGGCATGCTGGCTGTCTCATTTGTCAAATGCCATGTTCAATTTGTTATTTGACGGGAAACTCGACATTTCTTGCTTTGATGAGTCCCAGGTGACACGCAAGATACGGTAAAAACTTTCTTTCCCAAAATAAGGTTTAACAATTACGTTAAAAATACGATTATCAACCATACACAACACAACCGAGGTTAGAATCGAGGTTTGACAATTGTCGCACAATTCACCATGCAGCACTAATCGCATCTAGGTGCTGACTCAGCGCTGGTGTTTTAGGAACGCAGCTGTTGCGAGACACTTTGCATAAAAAAAAAAAGAAAAAAAGAATCCTTGAAAAAAAAAAAACGCAGCCTTGGGTTATAGGTTTATCTAGTTTGGCTTTATGTTAAATATGTTAAACGATGAGCAAAGTGTGTACATATTTTGATTTTTATGGTCTTGGAAATTACATTTTGCAATTCTGATTCATCGTTTCCTTCGTAAATTTCAACAATATTTAAAACTGTGCTGGAGAGTGCATTTTGAATGCACCTATTTCTAAAAACAAAAATTTAATTAATTTGCATTTTAACAACTACACTAATTAGACATTTTTAATAATTAACTTGAATTGTAAATAGAGAATGCCATGTGAGTAATTTGAAGTTAATAATATGTACTCGTATATTTCATAACCTTCAAAGATTATTGGTATAAACTAAAACATCTTAAATTCAAAGTAACATACTCGTTACTCATAAGAACAGAAGGTTGCAACTTGTCAAACATCAAAACAAGCCAAGCCAATGATGGAAGAAAAGTAAAAAATAGAAGTTAAAAAAACATTAAAGATAAAACATTGATGATAAAATATCGAAAGTAAAACATCGAAAACATCGACCACAAGACTATCGATGATGAAAACATCGAACATTGACGCAAAACAACGATGTTTAAAAAAAATGATCGTCGATGCTTATCTCTACAATAGAGTGAGAGTTTGGTATTTTAAATTCTTAAAACTAGCGCCATTCCTTATAGAAGAATTACATTAGCAACACTGATCAATGGAAAGCCTTAATTATTTGATAAGCAACAACAATGGCATATTGTAATGACCAGCAGGAAAATTTTACAAATAAAATAACACGTAAAATTGAGTTACTAAACCACAAACGGTTCAGTTATCGCTACATCCCATCAAATATAAAGCGTGAAACATTGTCGGGAGTTATTTCATATGCCCACGTGATCATAGCGTAACACTATAACTCTAATAAACGTCTTACCATTGCTCCACACATCTGGATAAGTGCTCTTTTCAAGCAATTAATGCCTGAGGAAAGTACTATATTTCCAGGTAGGTGGTTTCTAGCTATTCATCGTGTACTAATAACACTATGGTTAAGACATATGAACATCTTTACTATTTTTTTTAAATTGCAAAATAAACTTGGAAGAAGTGGCTGAAGCATCTAAATCTTGAATGGGACACGTAGCGATAAAAAGTGAATGGCGGTCAGTAAGAGTAAAAGTGGTTATGATGTCTTATGCAATATATATATACATATATAGCAACTGACATCTGGAAACAGTCAGATTATGCGCGTAACTTAGTTGCCTAATGAAATCTCATTGTTATTACTCTAACAAATTAAAAGATATTCTTAAATAATTCTGTTCAGTAATATTTTTAACGATTCAATTTGATCACAAGGAATTCGATAAAGGCCGGCTGACGAGATCCGAGTACACCTGTATCGAACGTGGTTTGAAATCACTTGGACACTACTCGGATCGTGTCAATAGTACATCCAAGTACACATTGACAGAGAGGAGACGTGCAAGTTGAGTAGGATGCTGGCCATCTTTACTTGGATTCAAGTAGCACTTGGATGTGAACGGATGACGTTTGTTTGTTTATTAGAGCCATGTATCAGTTGAATGTGCAAACATCTATTAAAAACGCGATATTCAAATAAGTTTACAATTTTTTATTGTCTGTCTAGATGTCAGTCAACTTCGAAATTTGTTTGGCGTCTACTTGGAAGTCAGCCAACTCGGTCCACGTACTAATCGTGCAAACTAACGTGAACCAAGTGGACCTGGCCAAATTTATTCGGCCCAAGTAGTAATCCGGGCGACCGGTAGCGCAGTGTGTTGAGGTATCAGTCTCATATTTGACTACCGGCGTTTCGGGTTCGAATCCCGTCCACGACGACGTTTGTGGCCATGGATTTGCAGGAGGTGCATGCTGGCAACTGCATTCTCCGAAACCAGTTTATGCCAACGAAACGTCAATTGGGCCACACGGAACAGTTGACGCGCTATGCCCCACAAGGGGTTAGGGCAATTGAGTAAGTAGTAATCCAAGTGGACTTGGATCGTGTCAACCGGTCTTAAGCATGAAAAACATTTCGTATTATGTATTTTTATACATTATACAGACTTTTCCAACAGACACGATAAATGCAAGGAAATGACGCATAAATTTACATATTTAGGGACTCCTGAGTTAAGGTTCTAATATACGTGACGCGTAAGTCGGGCGCGTCAAATCTACGATACCCGTCCCGTGCAAACAGCAAACGGGTTTACGACAACGCGTAAGTTGTTAGCTGATAAAGCATACCGAAGCATAAATACGCTTCCCGTGTAAATACAGGGTTATCCATTTTCTCTTTCGGAAAGTAAACTTAAATTAAACACAGTAAATATTTGAATTTCGATGGAATTTTTATTTCATAATAAAGTTTGGATTATGCCATTATACGTGGAATACAATGTCTGTCAAATGTCCCCCACGGGATGGCTTGCAGTTCTCGATCCTTTTGAGGTAATTTTCGATTACCTTTTTACACATTTCGGGCAATAGCTCGGCTATAACTCGACGGATTTCGTCTTTCGATTGACCAATCGTCGTGGTATTGTTCGCATCAACACGGTAATTCGCATAGCCCCACAAAAAGAAATCTAACGGCGTTAAATCGCAAGACCTTGCTGGCCAAGCCACATCGCCAATCTCGAATATATTTCTCGCGCAATAAAGCCAAATTTTGTCGCGTGGTGTGGCATGTGGCCCCGTCTTGTTGAAACCACATATTGCCAAGATCCATATCTTCAATTTCCGACCAAAAAAAGTCGTGAATCATGGCGCCATAGCGCTGGCCATTGACTGTAACGGCGGCTCCTTCATCGTTTTCGAAGAAAAACGGCCAAATGACGCCGCCGGCCCACAATGCACATCAAACAGTCACTTTTTGCGGGTACAACGGTTTCTCAGCGGTCACTTGCGGTTGCTCACTGCCCCAGATGCGACAATTTTGTTTGTTTACATAGCCGCCGAGCGCAAAATGGGCCTCATCGCTCATCATCGAAAAATCGGCATCGGTGGCCTGCTGTTCGAGGACCCAATCTGAGTACTCACGACGCCATCTGTGATCAGTCGGCTTTAATTCTTGCGTGAGCTGGACTTTATAAGGATGGAGATGAAGGTCCAAATGCAAAATGTGCCACAATGTGCCGTAAGATAGGCCTAAATGCTGGGATCGGTGCGGAATCGACAAATCCGGGTCTTCGGCCACACTTTCACTCACAGCGGCGATGTTTTCGGTCGAACGAGCAAAACGATGATGCACAGGTGTAGAAATGTCTGTCACCGATCCAGTTTCTTCAAATTTTTTCACTGTGTAGGCAATTGTGCGCTCATTGGGACGATTATGTCGACCATCATCATCATCATCGTGGCGCGACAGCCCGACGTCGGGCCTTGGCCGCCTGGATCATTGTCCTCCAATTATCTCGGTCACGTGACCGCGTCCTCCAATTTTGGGAGCCCAGCAGCTGCGCGGCGTCCACACCTACTGAGCTCTCCCAACGAGATCTCGGTCGTCCTCGCAGTCTCGCTCCGTCGACTCGTTCTGCATTCATTACTCTCTTAGGCATGCGATCATCGTCCATTCTTTGTACATGCCCTGCCCATTGAAGTCGCTGTAGTTTGACGATTTTCGAGACTTGCAGCTCATCGTACATTTCATACAACTCATGGTTGTACCGGATGCGCCATCCATCTCGATCGCAAACAGCCCCGAAAATTCGCCGTAGAACCTTACGTTCGAAAGTGTCTAGCATGTTTTCGGAGGCTTGAGTTAGGGTCCATGCTTCGCAGCCATAGCATAGCACTGGTCGTATAATGGTTTTGTACACGCGGAGCTTCGTGTTTCTGTGCACATGTTTCGATTTCATTATGGGGAGAACCGCGAAAAAAGTTTTATTAGCTAACTGTATCCGTCGCTTGATTTCGTCAGTTTCGTTGGCGTCTCTTGACAGGTTGCAACCCAGGTAGATGAAGTTGTTCACGAACTCGATGTTGAGGTCCCCCACGTTGATGCTCGGTTGTGCAGGTGTCCTTGTCACCGATTGCATCATTATTTTAGTTTTACCCTCGTTAATACGTAATCCAACTTCCTTTGCAGCGGTATCGAGCGTATGCAGAAGTTCTTCTGCGTCAGCCAATCTTCGGGACATGATGTTGATGTCGTCGGCGTACGCTGCTAATTGTGTCGACTTGATGAGCAGCGTCTTGCTGTTGTCCATATTCATGGCCCGAATAACGTATTCCAGTGCTAGGTTGAAGAGCGTCGGTGCCAGTCCATCGCCCTGTTTCAAACCAGTGCGTGTTTCAAATAGATCAGTAAGTCTATTCTGGATCCTGACTTGTGAGACGGAGTTGGTCATCGTCATCTTTGTCAGTCGCACTAATTTTGCTGGTATACCAAATTGCAGCATGATGTTGTACAGTACTCCACGATCGATACTGTCGTATGCCTGCTTGAAGTCGACAAAGATTTGGTATACGTTTACGTTGTATTCCCAGCACCTCTGGAGTATCAGTTTGACTGAGAAGAGCTGATCGGTTGTGGAGCGACCAGGTCTGAAACCGCTTTGATATTCGCCAATGACTCGTTCTGCGTACGGTTTTATTCTATTTTCCAGAATTTTCGTCAAAATTTTATAGGACGTACAAACTAGTGAGATGCCCCTGTAATTCTCACACCGCAATTTATCTCCCTTTTTATGGATTGGACAGATGATGCTTCTGCGCCAATCGTCTGGGATCTCCTCGTTCTCCCATACTCGCAGGAGCAATTGATGTATGGCATCAACTAGACTCGTTCCACCGAATCTTAGCAGTTCAGCTGGGATCTCGTCAGCGCCCGGCGCTTTATTTCGTTTTAGTGACCGCAACGCGAGATCAACTTCCTCTACTGTCGGGGGTTGAATGGGTGGGCCTAGATCAACAATATCATCGAGAGCTTCCTGTGTGGGGATGTTAGATGGTCGGTTTAGAAGCTCTTCAAAATAAGAGGCCCATCGTTTGTTAATACCATCGGTGTCGCTGATGATGTTTCCATCCTTGTCCTTACAAAGGCTAGTCCTGGGTTGGTAGCCGTTCTTAATTGTATTTACTAGTTTGTACGCTTGTCTGGTGTTCCTATTAGCTAAGTTTTCATTTATGTTCAGCAACTGCTCGTCAAGGTATTTACGTTTCTTACGTCTAATTATTCTATTCGATATTCGCCGTAGCTCGTCATATTTTTCTCTTCTGGCTCTGGTTCCTCGTTGAATCCATTGTCTGTAGGCCTCGTTTTTCGCGTCAAGTGAATTTTTGCATTCTTCGTCGAACCAGTCATTTCGCGCTCGCCGGGCTTTATATCCCACGACCTTCTCTGCGACATCCTTGATGGTACCCTTGAGTTCTTCCCAGAACCCATGGACGCCTGTGTTGCTGATGTTGTGTAGCATAGGTGATAGTTTTTCCTCAAGGGCGGTAGTATACGCCACCGCTGTAGCATCACTCAAGAGCTTATCAACCGCAAAGATTTTGGGAGGGCTGATTCTTGACTGGTGCACTGAGGAAATTCTACATCTGTAGGTCGTCTTCACCAAGTGATGATCTGAGTCGCAGTTTGCTCCTCGATAGGAGCGGACATCCATGACACTAGACGCCCATCTCCTGCAAATGAGAACGTGGTCAATTTGGTTGACGGTATGTGCGTCTGGAGACTTCCAGGTCTGCTTGTGAATGCGTCGATGCGGGAAACACGTAGAGCTTACGACTAGATTCCTGCTACAGGCGAAGTCGATAAGTCGCTGGCCGTTATCGTTACATTCTTCATGGAGGCTGTGGCCTCCAGAGGTCCCCCGATGCCAACTTTCATTCCCGACTTTCGCGTTAAAGTCTCCCAGCAGCAATTTGACGTCGTTTGTTGGAAGTGAGTCGAAGAGAGTTTCAAGGCGGGCGTAGAACTCGTCTTTTACTGCGTCTTCTTTAACTTCAGTGGGGGCATGCACATTGATGAGCCAGAGATTGAAGAATCGAGTCTTGATGCGAATCGCACACAGCCGTTCATTTATGGGTTTGAAGTCAGTAATATGCGGTTTGAGGTGATTGTCCACTATAAATGCTACTCCAAACTCCTTGCGGCCTGATGGTTTGCCACTTGTAAAAATTGTGTGCGATTTCTTGTCATTAATCTCGCTGCCAAGCCAATTTGTTTCCTGGACTGCAGTAATGCTCAGTTTGTACTTTTCGACCTGTTGAAGGAGGGCCTTCTCGGCCCCCGGTTTGTTCAGGGAGCGTACATTCCAGGATCCGAAAGAATAATCCTTTATTCGTTTGCGTGGTCGTCGTTGTTGATCCGTCCAATCCGAGGCTTTTGTTCCAGGTTTCTTGACATGGAGTGGTTTTTACAAGGACGAGTTGTCAGCACGTCGCTTAACCCCATTCGGGGGATGGCCTCGGAGATAGCTGCTTCAGATGGTTTAATAAACGTGCTGGAGCCCACACAACTATGTAGCAGGTCCAACTACGCAAGTCATTCCATCCTACTAGACCTGAGACGCTTAGGTGTTTGTCAGCCATTCAGGCTACAGCTATCTGCCTTTTCCAAACTGTCTTATCGCTAAGACATTGGCCGTCAGCGAATTGATACACTGCCGTTACCAGGGGGCGCCCACGTGGAGGACTATGGAAAAGGTCTTTGCCTTGTCTTTGTCGACCATAATCTGCGCGTAATGCACGAAACGTGGCCACCGCAGATTCACAATTTGGGAGAATAATTTAATAATTTTAACGCGTTGTTCAGTCGTAAAACGTTCCATCTTGTAAAATGGCAAACCTTCAACTAAACCAACACCAGTTTGGAATACACTGACATTTGACAGATGTCGAATGGCAGGGCTTTACTTTCCGAAACACGAAATGGATAACCCTTTACTAATCGGGTTTACGAATCCGACGCGTGAACGCTTTCAAACCCGTTGAAATCGTACCATCGCGTAAAGTTGCTGTCATCTTGATTATACAGGCCGGCATTGTGGCTGTTCCCCAATTTTGGATATCGAGTTCTTTTTGGTGAAGGTTTAGGTAGTTTCACGTGGCACGTACGGAATACATGATTCTAAAAAAAGAACCAGAATCAATTCAAATGTATGATTTTATTTCATTTGTCGCACATACAAAGCTCCCTCGTCACTGGTGCTTTTTGAGGGAAAACTCGTGTGTCGTGCGATCCATGTCCAACTAGACTTAGCGTATATTATTTTTGTTCTCTGCAGATATGCCAGTTGAGTTGATTTTTACATAAGACCACTCATTTGATCCCGTATTAAATTCACTTTTCCGTTGATGAGTCCAAAAGTCCAACAGCAAACATATCGTATGAACTGTTTCGCGGCAATTTTATATCTGCACTAGTAAGGTTGTATTTAGAACTTTTCAAAGATGTTTTGTCCGTCGCGTTGAAGATATATTTCTCTCTCCCGAATTGTCCTTTTTCTTTTCCTTGCCTCCTCTTCTTCAATTAGCAAATGTATGCTAATTGCACCTAACAGCAATCTACGCATTTTTGTTTAAAAATAGAGACTTGGACCACAGATTTGGCATTTCAATTTTTTTAAGAAATTAACGACCGATAACTGAACGATACCGAACACGTTAATACATTCGCTGTCGACTCGTCAACGCGACTCGTGTAAACACGGCGTCGTTCACTATTTCCGCGTCAGCTATTTACACTTCGATAGACGTTCGACTTGCTTCGAACGCGTAATACTAGTTGCATTTACGTTCAACGGGTAAAAATTATGCGAACCCGTAAACGCGTCTCTTATATTAGAACCTTTAGGCCGGTTTCACATGGCACGCACGATACACGAGATTCTAGCAGAAAGCACCAGTGGTGAGCAAATGCAACATTCATTGATAGTGCCTTCATGACAGGGTTCTCAGGGGGACGCATTAGAACATGGCAATCCCAATCCATACAACGATCTTCGAGCCTTTCAGTGATCGGTTGCTCAACAAGCAAGCTGCCTCGGATGTGGGTACTTTTGATCTTTTTGGTCACACCAGCTGACATCTGTAGCATTTTCATCTCAGTCGCAGTCATTTTACTTTCGTATGTCTTGTACATAGTCCAGCATTCAGACGCATACATGAGTGCAGGACATACGACCGTTCTGCACAACTTGCCCTTAAGCTTTCGTGGCATCTTCTTGTCCAGAAAACTCCAGAGCTTTCTCGCCACTTCATCCGACCGACACTGATGCGATGTTTGATGTCATCATCGCAGGTACCTTCTTTGTTGACCATCGAGCCCAGGTACTTGAACCTTGTACAGGACTTCAGCTGCTCTCCTTTAATGTAGATATCTGGTGTCGGTCTCTCTGGATCTGAAAAAGGACAGCAAAGATACTCTGTCTTTGGTATGCTGATCCTCAGTTCATGATCCT
Organism: Chloromyia formosa; assembly: GCA_964017055.1. Taxonomy (NCBI): domain Eukaryota; kingdom Metazoa; phylum Arthropoda; class Insecta; order Diptera; family Stratiomyidae; genus Chloromyia; species Chloromyia formosa. The sequence continues at coordinate 70,830,119 of OZ024813.1, read as the reverse complement.
CCAGTATCTTACACCACTTGGTCAGTGCAGCCTGCAAAGGAACGATGTCTTTACTACCCAGGCAATGTCATCGGCGAACAGAAGGGATATTTCCAGGCCGTCAGAAATGAGTGTTCATAAATAGAGCATAATGATGTTGAAGAGCAGGGGACTCAATACACTGCCTTGGTGAACTCCGACTTTAACCGGAAATTCTTTAGACTCATCAGCTGTGCATTTAACTTTAGTGGTTGCCCCATCATACATGTCTTGTAATATCATCATGATATATGCCGCGGGGACCTTAAGTGCTCTTAGGGCTACCCATATCAGATCACGAGGAACTCTGTCGAAGGCTTTTTCCAAATTGATGAACACAAAGTGCAAGTCCGTCCGTGCATCACGATGCTTTTCCATCGTAACACGCATGCACTAAATATCATCGATTGTGGACCGACCCTCCACAAAGTCGCATTGATTGTCACCCAACCGTACAATCTCTTTCAATCGATTGCAGATAACTCGCTCGTAAGTCTTCAATGTGTGAGATGTTATGTTGATTGCCCTATAGTTGTTGAGCTTGCGTGAGTCACCCTTGTTCTTATAAAACGAGAGAAGGAAGCTTTTTCTGAAAGCGTCAGGCATCGGTTGCCCTCTTTTAATTTTGTTGAAAAGAACAGGGAGCCATCTAAGCCCGACATGATCCATCTTCAATTAAAATCCCATGTTTATTTTGTCCGGTCCAACTGCCTTTCCGCGTTTCATCTGCATCATTGCTTTCATCACCTCTTCCACTGATAAAATTAGCGATATCAGTGGTGTTTGGCTCCACAGCTTGAAAAGCTCGCGAAAATTCTTCGTTCAAAAGTTCGTCAAAATACTCACGCATTCTGCTACAGATTGCTCTGTCTTCAACCAGCAACACTCCTTGTGAGTCTTCAATGTACCTTGGCGCCTGAATCTCTCGAGCCTTTCTCCTCCTTTGGGCTGCGACCTTATAAACTCTGGCATTGTCTTTAGGTTTCTCTATTTATCATATTTGTCCCGAAGTTGAACCTTCTCGGCTTCACTGCCTGTCTTGCATGTTGTGCAAGCCTTGAATGCGTTGGATTTGGCCTGCACTGCTTCTTTAGTTTCGTTATTCCACCGTCACGTCTCCTTGTTCGTGTGGAGTGGGCCTTTCGAAACTCTCAGTGTCTTTTCAGCCTCACCTACTAACATTTCATCCAAAGCATTCCACGTTTGTGTTGGATTTTGGTCGTCACAGTTGATGTTGTATTGGCTTCAATTTGAAGCCACTCCTTCATTTTCACAATGAGTGGAGTTACAACAGATTCAAAGCGTTCGTTGTTGAGATTATATCACTTGATTTCCTCGACTAGCTTGGGGATTGCTTGAGGTCTTGTTCCTCCTTTTAAAATAAATTCTGTCAGGAGCAACCAGTGCTGGATGACCGCAGATTCACCCAAGATCACTTTGCAGTCTTTCACCCAACGTCTCATGAAATTTAGACACAGATGATAGTCGATCTGCGTCGCATGGGCTCCACTGCTATATGTGATCAGGTGCCTTTGGTTCTTAATGAACCATGTGTTGAGGATGACAAGACCGTGTGATCTGCACATAGTCAGGATAGCCTCACCTTCATAATTTCTGGCTGCTTCCGCAAATAACCAATTTGATACTCATCAAGCGGTTGCTTATCTTCGAGATACTAACGATGCTGCCAAGTAAATCCGAAGCCGATGCGTCATGGATCCGACATTCCAACTTGCAACCCTCAGTTTCTCTATGGTGTAATTGGACTGCCTCATTTCCCCCTTACCTTTCTTCTATTTTATAAATAAACATTTTCTTAATCTCGGCAGTGAATTCCGCAGACAAAAATATTATGTCACTGAATTTTTATTATTTTTTATTTATTTATTATTATTTATTGTAAGCCATTACATACAAAAGCGAAAAAAATGCAACAATTAAAACTCAGAAACACAAAAACAAGCAGACAAGGGGAAAAAATGGAAACGAAAAATCGAACATTAATATTGATTAAATGAACCTGTATTAAACCACCAAATTATATAAAACTGAACAAATGTCACAGTGATTGAAATTCATAAGCCACGATTTCACTTCTAGGAGAAATTTGGGAACAACTCGAATGCTTCTTATAGACTGTGGTAGTTTGTTAAATAGCCTAGGGGCGGAACATGAAAAAAATTTAAAAAAGCAAACTCTATTATCATCATCATCGTGGCGCGACAGCCCGACGTCGGGCCTTGGCCGTCTGGTATTATACCGAGGAATATTTACAAGAAATGTATGATTAAGACGTAAATTATAAAGATTTGAGTTCCGATTGTGTAAGTAGCCGCAACGAATGAAAAACAATTTTAGAATTTTAAAACAATATAAGTGGATGAAAGGAAGGATTTTCAGATGTTTGAATAATGGGAAGCTGCCGTGATATCTGTTTTATTGCATACGAGTACTAATCGTATAGCATGTTTTTGAGCTATAAGCAATGGATTTAATCTAGTTTTGGAAGTACCGCCCAACAAGATAAGCCATACTCCAACTTTGAATGGAAAATGCTAAAATAAACCATTTTCAATACATTAAGCGAGCAGAAAGGACGCAACAGATAGATTTGTCTGAATCTAATAGATTGTTTTCGCCACCGCGACGTGTGCATTTTTTCAGTGTGAGTAAAATTCCCTTCGATACCCGTTTCTGACGTTTTCCGCGTAAACCCGACTTACGTGTTAACACTAGTCGCGTTTATGCGTTCCGTATATCAGAACCTTAAGGGTGGTTCTGTACATATTTCGCGTATTCGTCTTTTTCTTAACAGTCCAGCCATTAGGTATTTGGCCTAAAGCACACTGTAGGGTTTTTGGGGTGCTGATTAGAAATCTGAAGTTTGCTATCAATTTTTTTGTGGGATTTGAGTTATAGCAAAAAAAAAAACACATTTTTTTCTTGGTTTTTTGAAAATATTTTCAAAAGAGTTAATCCTAGCCAAACTTTTTGAGGCAAAATGAAAAATCTTGAATAGTGTTCAATAAAAAACGTTATCGCTGTTTTTTTCCATATCTTTAGCAGTCTTTTTTTTAGATATTTTCACTTGAAAAAGACTTTTTTCTTGCTTGTATTCTGTTCCCACAAAGAGAAAAATCCTCGTTTTTCTGATGTGTTCTACCAAATATAGGAAAAAATGTAGAAGGATGAATTTGTTGATAAGATAATCAACTTTCATTTGAGATAAGTGAGATGCGCGTCGAGAATTTGTTACGTAGATAATTCTTTAAAAATCGACTGCGGGGAAAAAATCTTAAGATCACTGAATAAATTTTTGAGTATGAGTACCGCAGATAAATAACTTATATATGAAGTACTTAAACTACTCGTATAACGTAAAAATCAGTTCCGTATGTTTAGGTTTATTGAAGAAATAGCACTTCAAATATTTTTAAATCAAAAATCTTCATTTTTGTGTCTAGTTTGTCGAAAACAAATTGTACAATATTAATGTTGTTGATTATATTCACCGGTTGTTGTTGATTTGGATTTTTTCAAATAATGTTCACTGTCCAGCTTAGTGTATGCAGACGTCTTATTATTATTTTGCGCAAAATTTCGCCATAATTGGCACCTTCAGGGATGAATAAGATAAAAATAAAATAAATGCGAATAATAAGGATATCTACACACCCCAAGCTATGGACAGTGAATCTTACTTGAAAAAAAAAGTGGTGTAATTTTGGTTTTTTTATTTTCAATTATGTTTTTTTGGTGTGCTGATTACAAATCTGAGGTTTGCTACCATTTTTTTAAATTCAAACTATAGCACAAAAAAAAGTTTTTCGGAGACAGAATGAAAGATCTTGAGCAGTTCAATTGAAAAGTTTTGCGTCACTTTTTCTGAATCTTTACCAGTGTTTGAGATATTCTCACTTGAAAAACACTGAACACAAAGAAAAATTTTCATTTTTCTGATATAGTGAGATTATTGCGAAAACTATTGAACTGTTCAGAATCTTTCATTTTTGTCTCAAGTTTTTCATCAGGGTTGACGGTTCTCAAAATATAAAAAAAAAATTGTTTTTTGTGTTTTTTAGTGTCTATAATTCAAATCTTGCAAAAAAAAAACGGTAGCAAACCTCAGATTCATAGTCCGCACCCCGAAAAAAAAAACTAATAAAAAAAATTATTAAAAAAAATAATAATGAAAAAAAAAGAAATCAGAACTACACCATAATTTGCTTTAGATCAGTTTCTATAGGAACGTAATGACTAGGCTATAATGACGAAACCACGAATCACATAAAACTTTTACTTTTGAACGTTATTCATCTGTTAAAATGATGGTTAAATGTTTATGTGATTAGAATGAACAAAAGAAATATTTGAAAACGTTACTATGCAGACAATTTTTCCAAAATACGAAAATATAAATTTATATTCGATAAACATATAAGTTGAAATCCCCATGTATGTAAATAAAATGCTAATTATTGAAAGTGAAACTATGTTGTGACTTATAAATTTATGTTTATGTATGAAGAAGAGGCCAAACAATAAAATGTCCAATTTGAAATTAATGAATCGTATGCGAACATGCATTTTGACAACTTACTAGTATTTCTATTTTTAGCTTGTTTTCTGGAACTCGAAATATTCGTAAAATTTTGTATACATATTTCTACAGTGGTGGGCGTATTATCTCCCGCGAATTTATATATTCGTAGCAATGAATTAAATAATTTGAAGTAAAATCTGATTGGTATTTGACAAACGCAAACATTTTCCAGTTCAATATATATACATAAATACATTTGTTAGTTTCTAAAATAACTTCTATTAATGACAGTTTTCGCGTTTGGATCAATTTCAAATTGGTTATTTGATACAAGAAAGTTCTTTTTATGAATATTTACAACACGTCATGTAATATTTTTTTATCATTTCTTTTATACCCTAGACTTTTTCATTTTAAATTTGGTAGAATACTATAATTTATTTAATGTCAGGTTATTTTAAATGTAAGAATAAGAATATTCATACATCAATTAATGGCAAAATTAAACTTACGTTCTGGCCAAATTTATTGAAATATCCAATAAGAGCTCGCCTACGGTTGCAACATGCTCTGGTTTCCATTCGCCATGCGGCTGCGCAACACCTGAAAATATAAATAATTACAATTAACTATAAATATATTTAAATAGTGGCCGCGTTTCTTTGCACCAGAATAGTTCAAAATAGCGAGAGACGAATTTAAGAGATAATGGAGTACATATTTCCTTGGTTCAATGCGTGCCTAGATCAAAATTTAGTGTCCGTTATGAAAGGTTACTTTATTGCCCACACATTTCGGGGAAAAAAAAGTTACATCATCCAAAATCTGTTATATGCTAACGAAATGTCAACTAGGCATCTTATGCTATGTTCAGACTGAGTCAAATCACGTGATTTCGGCCCACTTTCGTGATTTCATGCGTAATCACTCCCCAAATCATCTCATTTCCCATACCAGATTGTATGATTACGGATCAAAATGATCTCGTTTGCTGTGATTTAAAAAAAAAAATAAAAAATCAAGTACAAAATCACTTCAAAAATGTGCTGAATGAACTGCTGAATGAACATCTTGGAAATTGACAAGAAATGTCAGCTGCCGCCACAACAGTTTACGCTTGAGAACATGTTTTTTTAATTGTGTAAAATTATAAGGAAAAAAATGTCTGATCGGATAGCCACCATCGCGGAGGAGGCTAATTTGGCTGATTTTTTTTAGCAAAAACAGATACACAGTTTGAGGTTATTGAAGAAGAATCACAGTGCAGTGCAGTGTGAAAGTTCTTCGGCAATTTTCGAAAACACCTTATTTGCGCCGATGTGAACTAGACATTAGGAGTAGCCTACTGACGATTCGTATCAATCGTGTAATAACCGTAATTATATGCATTTAAGGTTGTCCATGTGCAGGCAGATTATGTTATTAATTTATTTATTGGGGCGACTCAAAAAGTAGCGTGCCACTGTCGTCTGCATTCATCAACGGGATGGGATGTATGGGCTTAGCTACAATGGATACAGATAAGCACACTTTAAAAGCGGATGGTAAAGGTTGGGATGGCCCTATACCACCAGCTATCATAGGAATCTATAGAGCTACGCCATTTGACTGGAAAACGGCGAGAGCCACTGGCGGATCCAGAGGGGGGCCATGGGGGCCGTGACCCCCCCAGATCTCTTACGTACATAAGAATAATTAGTGATTGGATTTATTCATATTGTTGCGTGTACGGAGTGGGTATCTCTTACGACACGCACTGTACTAAGCTTCATCATAATCTCGAATGATCGATGACAAGTACAAATTGAATGAACACTAGACGATTCTCGAGCCATCTGTAGTCTAGAATTTTCTCCAAACAGAACCATTGATAATGAAGCGGATTCTCGAACCTTCGTTAAGTACCCGAGATTGGAACATATCGAAAAATCTAAAGTCTTCGCTAATTGACGAATGCATGGATTTCCAACTATAAAAGGCAGGTGTCACCGAAGGAGAAGAGAAGTAGTCAGACTCGACACTCAGTGGCGGTTGGATCGCTAAAAAGCGGAACGGAAAGTAGTGCCGTCGTTGTTGTTGCTAGTTTTAACGTTAGTTGTTAGTACGCGTGTGTAGTTCGTTTTGTAAATAAAGTGTGTGTGTTTTTCAATCGAAGCGTTTTCATTATTCAGCACAAGAATATCTAATGAACCTGTTTTGGTTTCGTTTTGGTTTCGCCTTTGTAACGTAAAAGTATTAAAAATTACAAACTTTTCTAACAGTGTAGTTTGGGGTGGTGATTACTAGTATGGATTTTAAGCTCAAAAACAGTAGTGAATACTGCACCAAAAACTGCGCTCTGATCACAAAAGCTACCCAAAATGAAGTCATTGAAAAATTGACAACATTAATAGTTTTAAAATATAATATTGTAGTTGAGAAAATGAAGAAAGCAAAATTCTACGCTTTTATCGGCGATTAAACGACAGACCTTATAACAAAGGAAGAACAGTTGGCCCTATGTGTTCGATACTTAGATATACATACTATACATAACTCCACAATGAGAGAAGATTTCCATGGATTCATTCATGTCAAATCGACTGTTGCTAAGGATCAAGAAAACGATTACTAATTAATTAGTTGATAAAGGCTTTTCTTTGGAAGATTTGCGCGGTCAAGGATACGATGATCAAGTAAAGTGTTAAATAGTAAGTAGTAAGCTAAGTGAAATTGCCGTAGATATATTTAATAGGTACAAAAAAAAATGAAAAAAGGAAAAAAAACAACAAATTCTGCAATACTCTACTTTGTTTAATATTTGAAGCATTTCTAACCTGAACAAACTGCAGATACGGAAAAGCCTTATGTGCTCAAGGTTTGAAAATTGAAACTCGAATATCTTGGCGATGTTTACATTCTTATAAATTAAATTTCCCCTTTTTAAAGTAACTACCATATCTACTATGGGACAAAAACCTCATATTCGTAACCAACATCCTAAACTACATAATTGTGCAAAAAGTCAGAATTATATTTTATCATAATTTGTTTTAAAATAGTGCATACGACTTTTAAATTTAAATTAATAGGCTACATACATATAGTTATATACATGAAAATTCATTCCGTGTCGTTCTCCTCAACGTTCCAATTTAAGGTTTCTAGGCGGCGGCGGGGTTTCTTTTTAGAATAGTCTGCAATTATTTCCTCTGGGGTTATATCTATGCCCTTGTGGACATTGGCAAGAGCTAAACCATTCAAACGATTTTCTTTCATTGTAGATCGCAAGTAAGTTTTTAGTCTTTTCAATGTAGAAAAACTCCTTTCTGCTGATGATGAGGTTACGGGTACTGTGGCTAAAATCCTCAACAACGTCACAACATTCGGGTAAAATTGTTCCTTATCGTTTATTTTTAACATATGGAGTGTTTGCAAAGGCGTTTTAATAGATTCGAATTCATCGCTTGGGCAATATTTATGCCATAAATAATAATTTATGGCCTCGGTGAGCTGCGGTTTTTTCATAGGATGACGACCGACCAGACTTGCTTCAGTCAACCGCCATTGGACTGTTCTTTTCGAAACTCCAATTCTCTCATTGTTTATCAATGTCGTTAAACGAGCCACACTTTCTTCACGATTCTCAATGCAGACATCTCTAGGCGTGTTTTTTTAAACTGCGGTGCAGATTTAAATAAATCTCGAGATTTAAAAAAATCGACCCTAAATCCCCTAGATTTACCTTACATTTATTAAGATTTACAAATCTAGATTTCGAATAAGATTTAAAATTAATCTCGTCTGACATCTTGGTAATTTCCCTGAACTTCGCCGCAATGTATATATAGGTACGTACTATTATAGTAAGGGACATATTGCATATTTTAAATTATCTATGAAAACGAAGAAGAAGAATGAATGTTGTTTGGTATGAAATTCACACGCACGTGCGAGTACATGGAGAACAACACACCATCGTTTTTCCGTTCCCATGGAAGTGAACGACAGCGCAACCGCCAAACTAAATCTTCGTGATAGAAGAAAGAAACGGATTGCGTTTCGGGATTTGCAAATCTATCAAGGTGTTAAGGTGTCATAGGTGAAAGCATATGTCCTATCCAATTGATTGTTGTGGTGTCCGCATTCTTCTCCTTAAGTGCCTTGTCTATGGCAGTGGATATTGTGTTGTCGAATGCCCCTTCTTTGTCGAGGAAAGCTGAAAGAGTCGTTCCTTTAACCTCCATTCTCACCTCAGCCTCCCTGACCAGACAGTGGAGAGCGGACTCTGTTGATTTACCCGCCTGATAGGCGAACTGTCTTTGCGATTCATCCACATTCATCCAGGATTTTCTCCATCGATTTCACCATAAAGTAGGTAAGACCGATGAGTCTGTATGATTTAGGGCGATTGCCCATTTTCGGAATGAACACCACCTTCGCGGATATCCATAAGTGAGGGATAAGTCCCCTTTAAACATGCTCAAGATACAGGGAGTCAGTGCCTCTAGCCCTTTCTGAAGAAAGGTAGGAAAAATCCCATCAATAGTTGCTGACTTGAATGGATCGAAAAACCTAATGGCCCACTTGACCTTATCATCCGTGAAGATAGCTCTCGCCAGTGGCGGATCTAGAAATAGATTTGGGGGGGGGGGGGGGGGGGGGGGCAAGATTTTTTTTTAATATGCCTGTTAACGTTTTTGTCGGTAATACATGTACATATGTATGCATGTATGTATGTATGTATATATGGTAGTTTTAAATAAGAATTTGAATATCCTATTTAATATTTACTATAGCTTACTTAGCCATATTACCCTATTTGATTCACTCGATCTCGGTCCGACACCGAAAAGAACGGTCTGGATCTCAAATGTCAGTTCGTGCCTCCGAAGTCTTACAGTTGGCAAGTTGGAAACAATTTGACGGTGTTGTGTGCCGTTTGGTTGGCCGTGCATGGCGACCTTTACTTGCACTTCGTGAAAACCGTGCCATCAACTTAACAAAATGCAATGTCGCAACATTATGACGAGATCCCATACGAGACCAGTTCTTAGACCGGTCTTCCGATTTGTATGAAAGCGTTTTTTGATCTGGTGAATCGAACGTGACTATTATTATTATACACACTCTACAGTGGGTTGCCATATTATTAGGGACAGTACACAAAATAATGTATTTTTCGATTAAAAATATTTTTTTTTAGTAAAACAATTAGCTTTCATAAGCTTATTTTATTTAATTTTGCTGCTGGTACTATTACTAATATATTTGACAAGTTGTTTCCAAATTTTAACGCTGGAAATCTGTATTTTCTATTAAATTAGTAAGGTAAGTGTTCATTTGGTTGTCGTTTGTTGACAAGTGCTGTGCAGTAACTTCGCCTAAAATGGCTTTAAATAATTTTTTTCGCAATTTTTTCTTTTCTGCAATAGTTAAAACGTGAGTAACATCTCGTATTGAATAACTTTTTTTCAACCTTGATGAGAGGATTTCACTTTTTGTGAGCTGATTTTCATGGTAACCTCAAAACCGTTACTTTCTAGTATGGGTAAGACTTCAGACACGTCTCCACGCAAATGTCGAGAAATTCAGACATCAATATTGCACTTCACACGTTCTCACCGGCAGATAGCAGCTATAACGGGTGTTTTGAAGCCGGTTGTCAACAAAACTAAAAAAAACGGATCAAAACAAGCTCTTGGAGGCGAACCGTGCAGGAAAATGTGACAGGAAAGTCACCACTCCCCGTACTGATAGAAAAATTAGAAGGCGTGTTTTTTTGTACTGCGGTGCAGGTTAATTGGGAGCTATCCGGGTTAACTTACACACATTACACAAACAACATACCCTTGTTGTTTGTGGAGACGTGTCTGAAGTCTTACCCATACTAGAAAGTAACGGTTTTGAGGTTACCATGAAAATCAGCTCACAAAAAGTTAAATTCTCTCATCAAGGTTGAAAAAAAGTTATTCAATACGAGATATTACTCACGTTTTAACTATTGCAGAAAAGAAAAAATTGCGAAAAAATTATTTAAAGCCATTTTAGGCGAAGTTACTGCACAGCACTTGTCAACAAACGACAACCAAATGAACACTTACCTTACTAATTTAATAGAAAATACAGATTTCCAGCGTTAAAATTTGGAAACAACTTGTCAAATATATTAGTAATAGTACCAGCAGCAAAATTAAATAAAATAAGCTTATGAAAGCTAATTGTTTTACTAAAAAAAAATATTTTTAATCGAAAAATACATTATTTTGTGTACTGTCCCTAATAATATGGCAACCCACTGTAGAGTGTGTATAATAATAATAGTCACGTTCGATTCACCAGATCAAAAAACGCTTTCATACAAATCGGAAGACCGGTCTAAGAACTGGTCTCGTATGGGATCTCGTCATAATGTTGCGACATTGCATTTTGTTAAGTTGATGGCACGGTTTTCACGAAGTGCAAGTAAAGGTCGCCATGCACGGCCAACCAAACGGCACACAACACCGTCAAATTGTTTCCAACTTGCCAACTGTAAGACTTCGGAGGCACGAACTGACATTTGAGATCCAGACCGTTCTTTTCGGTGTCGGACCGAGATCGAGTGAATCAAATAGGGCTAATATGGCTAAGTAAGCTATAGTAAATATTAAATAGGATATTCAAATTCTTATTTAAAACTACCATATATACATACATACATACATGCATACATATGTACATGTATTACCGACAAAAACGTTAACAGGCATATTAAAAAAAAATCTTGCCCCCCCCCCCCCAAATCTATTTCTAGATCCGCCACTGGCGAGAGCTATCTTCACGGATGATAAGGTCAAGTGGGCCATTAGGTTTTTCGATCCATTCAAGTCAGCAACTATTGATGGGATTTTTCCTACCTTTCTTCAGAAAGGGCTAGAGGCACTGACTCCCTGTATCTTGAGCATGTTTAAAGGGGACTTATCCCTCACTTATGGATATCCGCGAAGGTGGTGTTCATTCCGAAAATGGGCAATCGCCCTAAATCATACAGACTCATCGGTCTTACCTACTTTATGGTGAAATCGATGGAGAAAATCCTGGATGAATGTGGATGAATCGCAAAGACAGTTCGCCTATCAGGCGGGTAAATCAACAGAGTCCGCTCTCCACTGTCTGGTCAGGGAGGCTGAGGTGAGAATGGAGGTTAAAGGAACGACTCTTTCAGCTTTCCTCGACAAAGAAGGGGCATTCGACAACACAATATCCACTGCCATAGACAAGGCACTTAAGGAGAAGAATGCGGACACCACAACAATCAATTGGATAGGACATATGCTTTCACCTATGACACCTTAACACCTTGATAGATTTGCAAATCCCGAAACGCAATCCGTTTCTTTCTTCTATCACGAAGATTTAGTTTGGCGGTTGCGCTGTCGTTCACTTCCATGGGAACGGAAAAACGATGGTGTGTTGTTCTCCATGTACTCGCACGTGCGTGTGAATTTCATACCAAACAACATTCATTCTTCTTCTTCGTTTTCATAGATAGTTTAAAATATGCAATATGTCCCTTACTATAATAGTACATACCTATATATACATTGCGGCGAAGTTCAGGGAAATTACCAAGATGTCAGACGAGATTAATTTTAAATCTTATTCGAAATCTAGATTAGTAAATCTTAATAAATGTAAGGTAAATCTAGGGGATTTAGGGTAGATTTTTTTAAATCTCGAGATTTATTTAAATCTCCTGTAGTGTGCAAGGGACATAAACGATAGGAATAGGAATCAAACCCTCAATAGCCCTCTGGCTATCGTTAGACCTATATTCGAATATGTTGCAATAGTCTGGAGGAAAGGAGCACTTACTGTTGCTGGTAAGATCACCTTAGGCAAAGTGCAGAGACTTGCATGTCTTATGGTAACGTGGGCTATCCGCTCTTGCCCATTTAGTGCTCTTGAGGTGTTGCTCGACCTGTAGCCAATACACATCCACATAAAAGCACAAGCTAAAATGGCAACCGTGAGATTTGTAGCATGCGACGCGAATGTAAAGATAAATCCAGCACAAATTAGCTGGGTTAATGAAAGTATTGTCGCAAGTATGCATTTCATCATCTTGTGAGGGAAGACCATGTAAGAAACGTTTCACCGCCGTTCAGAGAGAGGACTGACAGGAGAAATGTGCCAATCGTATCCCTCACACTATCATGTGATTTATGGGTGGCTCGAAAACCAATGAAGGTATTGGCTGGCATTGTGGGTCCCAACCATCGGGCTTTCACACCCATGAGCAAGTTTGCCACTGTCTTCCAGGCGGAAATGCACGCCATCGAGATATATGCCGAGTTATGCCTGGAGACCGGCTACGACAACAAGAACGTATAGGTATATTCCCCGACAGCCAGGCGGCCATCAAAGCGTTGTCAAAAGTATAGTAACATCTAGAATCGTATATAGTTGCCTAAGGGCACCACATAAAGTTGGCGTAACAGAGTAACTCTATTTTGGGTACCGACGACTGACGAACTGGTCGAACTGGTCTGCGGACTGCAGCCCTTTTGCGGTATTCCAACCCATACAATCATGAATTTTACCAGAGACTGCGAACGCAATGAGACTATTGCCCATTGGGTAATCAACCAGGGTTGAGGCAAGAAAAGCATTTTATCTCGGGCTACTCGCGTAGCAGATCGACTGAATTGCTAAAGATAAACTGGAACAAGGTAAGAACCATCTGTGGTCTCTTGATTGGGCACTCATGCCTGACAGACTAGAGAACTGTGAAGATTATTTCTGACTCGAGCTGTCGCTTTTGCGGTGAAGAAGACGAGACTTCGACCCATATTTTATGCGACTGCGGCGACACAGAGACTGCTTCAGAGCACCCTACCCGCAGGCTGATGATACCGGCTCGGCTTCATTATTCCTCCTGGGCAAATTTATTAGCTCGATCAAACTCGATCAGCAGGTTTAGGCCTGTTACCAGACACAGGGCTTTAGCATAATGGGCCACTCAGCCTCTGTGCTCTGAACCCTAAACGGTTCAACGTCCACACTACATTCTTCCAATGTATGGACTGTGCTTGATGATGACCCCAATAATAATAGTAACTGATTCCAATCCAAATTGTCCTCGTAAACAGTGCTCCTTATTTCTCTCCATCCAACTTCAAATTGATTCATCTCGCTACAAAGTACAATCGGGTTTTTAAGCATAAACAGAACCGACTCAGAGTATTAAAAACGGATTCATGGTACTAAAAGAACGGTGCTCAAATAACCGATGCTAAAAAACCGGTACTAAGAAACCGGGTGAAAAACCGGCTCAAGGTTAAAAAAAAAAACGAAAAAACCGGTACAGAATGAAGCTTAAGCTAACCTAAGGTGGCATAGTGACCGTGAAGGTCGGGCCGTGCTATCTGGCGAAGAAAAAGGCCCCTCAAAGAGCTAAGGAATGGCCTATGTTTGCTGTAGCTCAGTTTGGGAGACGTGGGCGGGGTTTTCGATGCTCGTTGCCCCTATACTTAACGTATTAATCAACACTCATAGGCCTGGGGAAGACAACACGAACATGGGAGGGAAAAATGGGGAATAATAATAAAAATGGGGCAATAAGGATGGAATGGTCGGCGGACGGCGCAGATGCCCTCGCGCTAGTATCGGGGTCTGGACGTAATGGGACCCTCGGCCTTTGGTTTCGTACTACTGATGGATCACTACTTATAAGGTTCTGTCTTCGATCTGCCAGTGAAGCAGCACGACCAAACCAGAATATGGTTCATTGCAATGAATATGCCAGCAACTCGCATCATCCGGAAACTTATATGTATATGCTAAAGAAACGTCAACTACCTCGGAAGCTCGGACAAGGAATGACTCACCGGCTACGACTTTTGGCTTTCGTTCAATGACAAATATTGGTTTTTAGAATGTGTGTACTTTCTTGGACAATGGATCAGAAGGTCCCAACAACTCACGATTTCTTGAATTAGAGATTGAATTTCAGCGGTATAAATTAAACGTCCTAAGAGTGTCAGGTCCGAGTTAAATAGAATAAAGGCTCTTTTCGTTAATTTCAAAACTACACGATTTTTTTTTTCCTATTTTTCGCTCATAACCTAGACTATACGGCGATATATGTTAAATACATGAAAGCCAATTGGCTGCGCACTTTATTTCTAACTTGATTTTATTGTAAGCAACGATTGAACATTTTAGATTTTTAAAGTAAGATTCCGATCCGAATCGGTGCATGTTGTACGAAGTGAGTGTAGTAGAACACTTCCTTCCGGAAACCGTTTTTACGGGAAGATGGTAACTGGAGGGTTACATGGTAACGCTTTTACTTCATTAATTTTTGTAATGTTAGTGTACTCATTTGCAGTTAAGTCGACTGGAGATCGGTGAAAAAAAACAACTGTTTGAATATGTTCGAGGCTAGAATCGAACCTGCGACCTCTCGCTTGGTAACATAGATCGACGATCTATTCATTGAGATACCCTTTTTGTTCAATTTCGCATTCGATAGACTTTAAAATTTTACCAAAAAACGCGTCTATTGGTATGCTTGTCGTTAATTTGACAACTGGTGTCAAGTTCCGACGATGATTCATTAATCAATTCGTACAGTTCATCTGTAATTTAGGCGGCCGTATGCATATATAGTAATTGCTTGTCACATGAACAGAATCCAATCAGAGTAGACAACATGACATTTAAAAATTTAAACTGGATAGCTGCCCTCGATCGATTTGTTGCTCCACGAGTTACCCTACCCTAATCCGTTGTACTAAAATGCACTTAATGTTAGCAATTTTGCCACAAATAACAAGCCTGTATTGCAGCTAGTTAGTGTGTTAGTTAGTGTTAAGACAATCGGAAAAAATCTGCATATTTTTGGCTCAGAATTTCATTTTATGAGAATCGCGTAGTGAAGACTGTGTCCGGTGAAACCGGGACACCCTGTATATAACTCGTAACTACTTCAAAATGTACTATAATTGGTTAATATAAATAGCTTCGTGTTTGGCAAAACTAACAATGTACAGCAAACTTACGAATTCTTTTTCTGGCATCCAGGTAAGCTGCATTCACTGCATCGTATGTTATGCAAGTCCGATCTGCAACAAATGGTTCCCTGTAAAAGTGAAAAACATTAAGTTATTGCATATTCTTTCCTTAATCCCATCAAGTATTTATATCTATATAACCTATGAAGAAGGCACCAAGTTTTTTTTGAATATGTAGCGGATAATTGAACTACTACTTTTAGTCTGCAATACGTTTCCGAGCCGCACATGAACGATAGTTGATAATAGGCCATTAATTCACTTTTCCTGAATTTTCGTCATACTTATATTTTAAGGGGCATATGCCGACGAAAAATAAGAACAAACGATTGCATTTTAATTATTACTTTACCATAATTAAAAAAAAAACTACATTACATATTAATTTATGCAAAAGCAACCAAATTGTCTTTGTTAAAAAAGAGAACTTTGACCCAACCGGGAATCGATCCAGAAGCTGCATATCCGTGCACCAATAACGCCTGTGATGGGCTATTTAGTATTTGACGAAGTCCATTCCTCCTTGTGCACGCTAGGCAGTAACGAGGAAAGGCTGCCGGATTCGACGGTATCCCTGCCAAACTTTATCAAGTAGCGCCAAGCATAACTGCCGATTTGCTGCACCCACTTGTTGATAAAGCGTGGAATACAGAGACTTTTCCCACTGAGTGGAAGGAAGGTTTGATCATCAAACTTCCGAAGAAGGGTAGCCTCACAGACTGTAATAATTGGAGAGGCATTTGTGTGCTTCCTGCCGTTGCCAAGATAAAAGCTAAAATCGTCCTGGAAAGACTAAAGGCCCACTTCGAAAGCACAATTGATGAAGAGCAGGCTGGCTTTCGATCCGGATTCTCCTGTGTCGATCACATTAACACCTTGCGAATCATCATCGAGCAATGCGCTGAGTACGATTCTCCGCTTCACTTGCTTTTCATGGATTTCGAGACGGCTTTCGATAGTGTGAACCGGGATTCTATATGGGCGGCCTTGCGCAGGAGAGGTATCCCTGAGAAGCTTGTAGCTATAATTAAAGCAACCTATGACGGCGCGAAAAATCGCCTTTTGCATAAAGGTAAGGTGTCGGGGGACCTCGGTATTCGCAGTGGAGTTCGGCAGCGGTTCATCCTCTCACCTATCCTATTCTTTATAGTGATCGGCGATGTGTTGCATGCAGCCCTATCCGGACTAGATAGAGGAATTCAATGGACTTTGACATCTTATCTACAACATCTTGACTAGCTGACGACATATGACTACTCTCCCACAAATTCATGGATCTGTCCGCAATGGCGTTAGATTTCGAGAGGGAGGCAATCAAGGTTGGGCTAAAGATTAATACCAACAAGACCAAGGTTCTTAGCCCGCCATTGCGAAAGAGAAATCCGACACCAATTGCCATCAATATTAATGGGCAGCCTGTGGAGAAGGTGGACAACTTCGTCTTCCTTTGTAGCATTGTTGCCGAAAATGGTGGTACGGAGCAGGACATCGCTCGTCGTATCAACCAGGCTAATGGGCATACGGCATGCTGTCCAAAATCTTACAAAGCAGTTATCACAGCATCAAGACCAAGCTGGGCCTGTTTCGCTCCCTGGTACTGTCAGTGCTTTTGTATGGGAGCAGTACATGAGAAGTTTCCAGAAAGCTGCAAGTTTTCGTCAACTCATGTCTTCGTGGCATTCTAAGAATATTCTGGCCCGAAACAATATCAAATGAGCTAAGTTAGCGTACGGGGCAGATGCAAATCGACCTTTGAAGAGAGAGTATATGAGGAAGTGAAAAAGAGCGAGAGAAACGACGCAATTCGGCACAAGTGAGGAAGTAGGAAAGGGGATGAAAATTTGACATCTCTTTTGCTCTATATAGACCGGGCGGGTGTTCCGCGGCAGAGAGACAGACTGGAATGTTATTGTTCCGATTGGAAAAGTAGGAGAAGGGATGACATCTTGCGTGCTTCCTGTGCTTTTATATAGACTGCGCGGGTGTTGCGCAGTGGAGGGCGTGTGTGTCTCTCTACTTTTTACGACTGGAATTGCTTCAAGTTGTTTAGTGTTGAGTATATGCGGATTGCTCCTCCATAGGTATTCTCTGTGAAATCGACGAATTGATACGTAGGCAAAAATGGCAGTGGATAGGTCACACAATGTGGAAGAGTGATAAGCGCACTGCTTTGCATGCCATGAAATGGAACCCCATTTCCAACCAAGGCCGACCAAGAGGGGGTCCTAAAATCACATGGCGTCGATCTGTGGCAAAGGAGTGTAGGGCGCTGGGTAAGTCTTTTGGGGAGTTGCGCCCCATTGCCCCGAACAGAGTACGATGGCGCGCAGAAGTAGTTGACGCGCTATGCCCCACTAGGGGTTAATGCAAACTAGTACGGTAGGCTGTAAGTGTGTAAAGTGAAGCACGGAATATTAGTTAAGAATTGACGCACACACACACTAAAGTTGTAGAATTAACATAAACACAAGTATCCATACAAAAGACGACGGGCGATGTGATCAATATGGGACCTCACTCTCTACTAGCCCGCCGCGATACCGACTCAGCTACGCAGTTTCTGATGAGAGTTGTTCCTCGGGCAGCGTGCCCAATTTTTTGTGGTATATATCAAATGAAGCACTGAATACAAATTGAGAGTTCACACACACACTAATGCTGTTTACGCATTTCACAGATTCTACGGTTTTACACCGTATCGCGCCATAAGATGTTTACAGATTTTATACATTTGATACATACATATATACATAGTATATATATGTACATATACGAGTATGTGTTTTATGGAAACACAAATCACTGCGGCCACCTTAAATGTTTCGAACAATCATTTCAATAAAATTATTACGAAGAGAGCGGATTTGTAGCTTCTATGTACGAATAACTTGAATTTCCTCTAACATTGCGACATTAAAGGTAAGGTGCGATGCAATGATCAATCTTCAAGCTATCAAATGAAAGTTGCAGAGCCGTCATGTGATCGTTGCATTTTTCGTGTGCATCCTGAAAATCAAGAACCGGAAAGTGGGTATACTCGTCATCTTCGCTGAACTGAAAACATCTGTGGATCAAGTTATGTATTGGAATCAATCGTTAATGGACAAATCGTATGGTCGAATTAAGGAAAACGCTTAATGCCGTACTTGTACTGTAATGTTGATCTTAAATTATTAAACAAGCATTTTGAACTTTGCCTAGACCTTTCTTTTCACTTAAATGCGTATAAATGATTTGCAGACGATGAAACGTATGCGTATTAGAAAACGGAGACAAACGAGTTGACATGACAACCGAGTGTGTCTACTCTAGACACATATTTGCGAATTTCGAAAGATGCTATGAGTTGTACTGGTTTTAAATTGAATTACGAATTGTTTAACTAAACTTTAAAGAAACAGTGAAGATGGGCTTTTGAAAATTAAGCCTTCAGCTCGGTCACGGGTTTATGCTATCTACATAATACAAAAACATGAGAAGCACAGTGTTTAAAAATGTCGTTTTGATGAAATTTCAATAGATTTTATTTAATGTACACTTCTAAGAAAATATGATTTAAATTTCTAAGAATTAGGGTATCTAAAAAAGGTACTAGTTAGTTTTGCATGAGAACCCTCTATTGCTGAAACAAAAATTGACAATGGTGGAAGAAATCTTCGTTTTCTAACTATAGTCTAAAACGGATAAGTGGAATCGCTTCTTGTTATGAAATTAATTGCACTTATTCGTTTTTTCCACTTATCCGTTGCAAAGATAGGCCAGTAAAATAGATCAATTTGGGAGGTCTTCTAGGAAATAATTGGGAAATATCTGGGAATAATTGTAACCCCTTCTATAGATTCTGCACAGCTGCATAATCTGAGCTTAACTTTTGGCAGTTGAAAATCTAAGAAAGTTTAACTTTTTTTTTATTTATTTATAACTTCTAAACGGTGTCTCGGATCGAAAAGTATAACCGGATGTAAACTAAAGAGCGTTGAGTTCTGCGACCAATGGATGCTCCAAATAAAAACTGATTAAATAAATGTTGAAGATCTCAAGTCTATCGTGGCAAATATTTGTCCCATTTTTAGTGCGACTGTAATCAAAAATGCGAAAATGCCTGTTTAAATTTCAACCTTAATAGCGATATTTCGGTAAGTGTAACAGCTAGAAGTTTTGTTTTAATCTCAAATTGCGGATAATTTACTCCCGTTTAAAAAAAACTGATTTTTTTGATGATGATAATAAAAGTTCGAAACTACCCTAATTTATACAACCAGTGTTGTACAAATTGGAAAGACCACAGGCAATTCATTCTTTGCAAAATAGCCGACCTTAGTTCATGTTCACACTGCGGCCAAAGCATTCGATCTCAGTTCAATCTGGCCAGTTCACTTGATCTGAAACTGTCAGATACAAATTTAAACTCACCACACCTTGATTGCCGAGATCTAATTGATCTGCCCCTAATGTGAAGCCAATATTATTATTAAAAACGCATTAACTCCAAGACTATACATCAGGTAGAACATTGCAGTAAATACTGAATCGCAGCTAATACCTTACCATAAAAAATTAAAAATAGACCGCTGAAATGAGATTAATTGTTTGGAATATTTTGAGTTTCCGCGGCCCGGGGTGAAAAAATAATTTTTCACTCGGATTTTTTGTCACTTATCACTCTCAGACTCTCAAATTTGCAAAAAAAAAACATTTTTTTTAACTTTTAATTTCTTTTTTAATTTTTAATTTTAATTTATTATTTTTTCTCCTTATTTTTTTATTCTAATGATTTATACTGAATGTCTGGTGTGTTTCAAACTGATCAAAATGCTGTTGCACGCAGAGCGAGCGAAGCGAGCGTTCATGTTTGTGCGATACTGAGGGTTGCGATCCCTTAAGCGCGGAGCCCACGCAAGGGAATTTGCGAATATTTCAATTTTCCATGCCTCCAATATACCAAACATTCAGTATAAATTATGAAAAAGAAAAAAAATGAATATAAAAAAAAAATAAAAACTTAAAACAAAAATAAAAAAATAAATTTTTTTTTTTTTTTGCAATTTCTTGACTTTTAGAGTGACGCGAGTGAAAAGTGACAAAAATCCGAGTGAAAAGTGATTTCCCCAGCCTGGACCCCGGAAACTAAAAGGTTGCCCTAATATGATATAGTTAATATTAATTTTAGTTCCACGGTATAAACGGGGCTATTAATTTCTCGCTTAGTGTCACCATACACTGTCGATCTCGAACTCGAACTCGAACCTGGTACAAATGTCCTCTGACACACACACACACTTCACATAGGTGTGAAGAAAACCGGTCCACTTGTACTAGGTTCGTGCTCGAGTTCGAGTTCGACAGTGTATGGTGACACTTATACAGCGAATAATAATGTCGATTAACTCCAAACTCAAATAAAAATGTTTCCTAGCTAAGCCGAAATTTTTTGTGGACGTTTGTGGACTATAAGAAGCTAGCTAGCCGAAGGTGTGATACCCTTCACGCGAAGCGTATCATACCTTCGTTGTGTTTTATGGTGCATTTGCTACTCTGAAATTAGTAGTAACAATTGTTTCGATTTCACTGTTCCTATGAGAGGTATATGAAATAGTGAAATAAAAAAGTTTTTCTCACAAAGAGGAACTTTTGAACCGGTCGTTCCTATGGCAGCTATATGACGTAGTGGTTCGATTCCATTGGTTCCGACATATATACTGCGTGCAATAGAAAGAGGCTTTGTACAAAATTTCAGCTCGATAGCTTTAAAACTGAGGGACTAGTTTGCATAGAGACAGACGGACAGACGGACAAAGCTTAATCAACTCGTCTCATCATACTGACCAAGAATATATATAGTTTATATGGTCGGAGGTGGTTCCTTCTGTGCGTTGCAAACTTCATGACAAAGTTAATATACCCTATCACATCCGTGAAGGGTATAAAAATGAACAGCTGTGTTTGTTGACACTTGGTCGTGTTTGAATTCCTGATGTAGTGTTAATTTTGCAAAAGTATAGGCTTTTTTTAATAGGTATTTTGTTGATAAAGTGTCTTTTAGTGTTAATAAAGTGTTCTATAGTGATAAGATTGTGCCAGCGTCTATAATTGAGTATTTTGGTAGATGACTGACAAGTACAGCAGAAGACGTTTGAGCTTTACAATTTAAATAAATGAGTTTGAGGATGTGTTACCATGGAAAGCGCACTGAATGAAAGCTTTTATAATGTACATTAATTTCTATCGTGTGTCTAGGACATAAGCCAGAAGGCCTTAGGCCGGGGGTTTTACGGGCTCATGAGCTCATCAACAAGCATTCGCACGATCTGCCTGTGAGTCGGACTCATGGACTCTTCAACCGAGTGAAAGCACCTTTCACATGACGCGTGTTTCACGGGCTCATCCATTTTTGAACTCATCATCGGCAGTTGAATTTAACGTGGGATCAAATGAATGTGTCCGTGAAACGCCCGTCGTCTGAAAGCTATCGGCAGATGAGTCCAACAATTCTTTTTTCGACACAAGAAAAAGAGCTGGTGAGTACGTGGAACTCCCATCGTGTGAAGATGGCCATTAGAGCCCATGTTGAATCCACGGATCAGTGAGTCCATGAGCGACTCACGGACTAGTCCGTATGGAAGCTCTACTTTGGGTGAGTTTGGGTGCTATGCTAAAAGCATTGTGGGCTTGTGGGCCTAAGTGACTCATCGAGTCCGTGTGAAAGCTGCCTTAATTCAAATCTGCACCAACTGAATTATTTTCTAACTGTACTGTTTTTCTCCACTTGCTCCGTCGCCCTGTGGGCATATGCACTATCCTGCTACATTCGTCAGCATTTCGTTAAGGGTCGATTACACTGAGCGAGTTTACTAACTATATCCGACGAATTTACCAGCTGCAAGTAATCTCGCCCAATGTATCCATGTTCACTAGCTAACTAGCATGAAGCTGAGCTACTCGCTGGCGTATGTTATTACGTTCAAAATGGCGAAGGAAATAATAGTTCTAATGTAACAGCTGATGCAACCTTCTGCAAATCGTCCATCAATCAGTGCGGAAGTCGTGGTGGTAGCTCATGCTATCAAAATCGAATTGAATATTTAAACTAAAACAAAGAGGAAATCGACGGACAGTGTGTTTTTGTGAAAAAATTACGTTAAGACGGAAAAATGTGATGCATCAAGCCATTTGTTGAGGGAGTACGCGATAGCACGAGTGACGTGAGTAGCTCTTGCTAGTTGGCTACTGAGCGAGTTTACAAGTTGTGTGTAATCACGACAACAGTGCTAGCTGATTCGTTAGCTACATTTCTCGCTGGTGTGTAGCTCAACGTAATCGACGCTTTAGCATCATCTGGTTTGGAACGATGCACGTTGAATGCACCTCTGCCTATTTAGCCGCATACCTGGGACAAGTCGGGAAATGTTGTGGTTTATTGTCACGCCCCACACTACAGGGGAAGGCAACATATTCATATTTTACTATTTTTTTGTAAAAACTTTTTTTTTCAAATTTTTCTAAAGAAAAAATTACACCATACGCTTTTATTATCTAAAGATTAGCATATGGTATTTCTTCTTCAGAGAAAGTTGAAAAAAAAAATAGTTCCTACAAAAACAAAACAAAACAAAAACGGAGTCCGAAGCGTATATACCCTAGACTTGAACAGACCTAGTGGTGATACCAAAAGTACCAATTAGCAACGACCATTTGGATTAAAAGTGAGTTTCCTATATGACCACTTTATAGGGGAGGTTGGCACTCATTCAGAAGGATGTTGACCATTCTCAAAATCAATTAACTAACCCATTCTACAAATATTTGTCGAATTTTTCAAGTCGCTAACTTCATTCTATCTAAAGTTATTGCTTATTTGAAGTCTCACTCGTAGAGGTAGGTTTCTTTTGTCGAATCTTGCGCATTTTTATTATAATAACAACCAACTAGATTCCAGTAGAAACATTTGACCAAAATTTTATTTTATCGAAAGTTATCGCTTATTTGAAGTTTCATTCGTAGGGGAAGTAGGGGTTTGGTTCGTCGGCTTTTACGTATTTTCAATATCAGCCAGCTGAATCCTACCACAAACCTGTACCCAAAATTTAAAGTCGCAAGCTTTATTTTATCGTAAGTTATCGCTTATTTTAAGTTCCATTTATAGGGGAGGGAGGTGTTCCTTGGGGCGGATTTCGCCCATTTTCAATAGCAAACAAGTAGACCTTACTGGCAACATTCTACCAAATTTTCAACTTGATAGTGTCATTCTATCGAGAGTTATCGTAATTAAAGGAGTATTTAATTTTTTGAAATTTGTAGGGGAGGTAGGCGTTCCTTTGATCTGATTACGCCCAACTTACAGAAACTTAAGCAGCTTTTTACCTCTGGGTTACATGCCAAAAATCAGGTGTCTACGTCAATTGGTTCAAGAGTTATAGACAAAAAACCTGAAAAATAGGGTAGTATGGGGATCTTTGTAAGAAAATTACCGTTAATTTTCAACTGATCGATTTGATTAATTATCCAGGAGAGTATAAGATTACCCTCACGAGTAATCTACTAAAGCTAGAGCTTTTCATGTTTATTAAATCGGGAGTTATAGATACATTTAAGTATTTTACATATGTAGGGGAGGTAGGCCTGATCATGCCTATTTTCAATACCAACCAACTAGATCACACTGCCAACATTTGACCAAATTGCAAGACTCTAGCTTCATTCTATCGAAAGTTATCGTGTGAACGGACAGACAGACAGACAGACAGACAGACAGACGTACAGACGGACGGACAGACAGACAGACAGACATGGCTAAAACGAATCAGGAGGTGACCCTGATCATTTGTATATATACATTGCTATACCTCCGGAGCCTCCTTTAAAGTGTCACATATTTTCGTCGTGACAAAAACAATATACCCTATACTATAAGTCTAGGGTATAAAAATGAAAAAAAAACTAAGATTTCAGGAAGTTCCCGACTATATCTTAGATTCTTTTTTTTCTCTGAATGGTTCCATGTTCCAATTTCGCTTAGTTCTCAGAACTTCCCAGGCAACTATTCGTTTGTATAAAGGTACTTCGGGGTTTTTGTCGTTTTAAGTTTTTTTTGTTACTATTCAGCCCATTAGTATGTAGTGTTATACAGTTTTTAGCATTTTTAGCCAATTTAACCCCTTACGTAGTAGTTACTTCAAATTAAGGAAAACTTCCCAGAAATGGAAAGAACTCATTACACCCTTTGATATGACACCCAACATATCTGCATGTATAGTAGACGAAACAAAATTTGATCCTTTTTTTCGTCCTTTTCGGACATTTTATCAATATTTTTTGTAGCAAACTACATTGAAGACTCTTCGACCATCACAGATTATAAAAAAATGGCCTTTAGTTAAATTTTCCTAGCTCAAATCTACTTTTGTTGTACTAATAGCGGTTTGCGCTAAGCTACGTATTTGGTACATACTATGTTAAAGTGTTCAATATTAAAAACAACAATCATATGGAACTAAGGTATAATACAATATAATAAACCACCACTTTATTGTTTTGTAATAATGATACACCATATTAAACACGATAACGTGTTTGATTCGTATGTACATATGCCATGAGTTTTTTGATTCCTCTTTGCAGTCGAAGGTTGTTATTGTTAATCATTTGCAAGAAAGATATAAGCTAAACAAATGGGGACCATTCAGTTCAAGAGCCTGCTTTATTGGTGCTTAATGTACTCGTAACTAGCTATGCATGTATGCAAATTTGGATTCATATTAAAAGAAAATCTGCGCTACATTAGATCCATTGGCAATGTTGCCAATTTAAATGGTAAATTAGAAATGTTTTAGAAAGACGTGATGGTCGCGGTAGCTCGATGGGTACAGCGTTGATTTACCAAGCTACTTTCGCCGTCTCTTTATCGGTGGCACAACATTGCAGCATGGGGACTGCCACAAAACCACAAAATTAGTTTGTCTTTTGTAAATCGTCGTACAGCAGTACATCGACTATTTTGCACTGAAGCAACTCAGTAGTCATAGGCACACGTGATATAAATGAACATTGGGATGCCACTAAAAATATATACATTGACGGAGCAGATAACATCCTTGGCAGTAACCCATACATGCCGGCATAAGCCTTGAATCCCCGACGCATCATGGTAGCAGATTGTGGAAAGCAAACAGCCAAAGGCACGTTAAACTGAGTCGGCAGATGACAATCGAGAGGCCGATGCGATAAAATAAAGTGTGCAAACTCTCTTTCGCCCTCGGTACAAGAACCCGGAGGAAGTCAGCTACCTAAACGCCGTATACGGTGTCATCACGGAGTTTAATGGTGGTCGTGGCTTCTATGAGCATCTAACGAAGGATAGTGATAGAAAGAAACTTATCTTAAATGTAGATTAAGGCGCTGTAAAGGGCATTTCGCCATGGTTTTGATCAGTATTACTTTTGGCGAAGTTCCAACTTATGTAGCCAATTTAGCTGGACATCGAAATGCGCGTAAACGGTCAACTGCCCCGACTAGAAAAGAAATAGTCGCTTCTATTACTGCACAGAAACGAAATTAGGCCACCGGACTCGACGGCATACCTTCCGAACTTTAAAATGCAGCAGCAACTATAACTGCCAAGTTGATGATCCCACTTGTTGATTAAGCGAGGGAGATAAAAATCTTCCCCACTGAAGTGCAGAAAGGATTGATTAAGAAACTTCGAAACAAGCAAGCCTTTGGTTATCTTGCCGAAGGTATGACACCCTTCACGCTTCGCGTGGTATCACACCTTCGTTGTGCATGGTGTATGGTGCATTTGCCACTTTCAAATTAGTAGCAAAACTTGTTCCGATTTCACTGTTCCTGTGAGAGGTATATGAAATAGTGGGTTGATTTCAACCAAATTTAGGGATGTGGTTTGGGAGTCAATATGATTGAATAATATGAAATTTGGTAAAGATACCTTGAGAAATAACAACGTTTTTCTAACAAAGACTTGCTTTTGGAACGGTCGTTCCTACGACAGCTATGTGATAAAGTAATCCAATTTCAACAAAATTCGGGAATGTGATTTGACTAAAGATACTATTGATAGGTGCGAAATTTGAAGAAGATATCTTTAGAAATAAAAAAAAAATAAAAACGTTTTCTCACAAAGACGAATTTTTGGACAGGTTGTTCCTATGGCAGCTATTTGGTATAGCGGTCCGATTTCATTAGTTCCGACATATATACAGCGTGCCATAGAAATAAAGCTTTGTACGAAATTTCAGAAAGATGTTATATATTCCAAAAATAACTTCTGTTTTACAAAGCTTCTCGTCAAAGAAAAACTCATCAACCGCAAAAAGGATTGATGTGAAGATGACTCCGCCAAAGTACTCGTCGCTTTGCATCTCGATCTAGGGCGACCGGTAGCGCAGTGTGTTGAGGCATCAGTCTCATGTGTGACTACCGGCGTTTCGGGTTCGAGTCCCGTCCACGACGACGTTTGTGGCCATGGATGTGCAAGAGGTGCATGCTGGCAACTGCATTCTCCGAAACCAGTTAATGCCAACGAATCGTCAACTGGGTCACATGGAACAGTTGACGCGCTATGCCCCACAAGGCGTTAGGACAATTGAGAGATCTCGATCTAGGGTATGCATAATGAACCCTGATTAAATTAGTTGATTTCTTTTAACGCTGATTGGCGATGAGCTTAGTGAGCTAAAGCTCAGATGCCAAGTACTGCCTTCCTGCCACGATATCTTTATAAAATTCAGGTCACAAGTGATCAATGGACAACAGCCATAGTGTGTGTGTGTGCAGCGCAGAACGACAATTGCACGCATTACAATTACAAAATTGCTCTAGTTCGGTTGTTAATGTAATGCATACGATTGTTGTTCTGCACTTGATCTCGACTGAACAAAAAACGCAGTTAATAATTTCTACTTCGTTATTCGCTTTAATCGATTCCATTTGCCGTTTTATTGAGCACATTTTGTTTAATTAACTTAATCTGTCAATTCAATAAAATCATTTTATGTTCTTCAGATTATCCAACTTATCTGTTTTTATTTTAAGCAAGCTCCCCGCCAAACACCATTAACTAATTTAATCAGGGTTCTATATGCATACCTTAGAGCGAGATGCAAAGCGACGAGTACTTTGGCGAACTCATGTTCACATTAATCCTTTTGCGGTTGATAAGTTTTTCTTTGACGAGAAGCTTTGTACAACAGTAGCTATTTTTGGAATACATAACATCTTTCTGCATTTTACTAAGGAAAAGAATAACACCAGAAAAAACTTGGTTCAATTTATATAATATTTTATCTACCCAGATTTCCAACTTACATTTTTGCGGAACCGGGACCCGAATCCTAGCCTAAAACTGAAGTTTTTTGCGTATAGATTTTTTTGTATATCCATGTTTTACCAATATTTTGGATTAAAATTGCCTGAATCATGGTTCTTCATTAACACGCCGAATTTCAATTTTATTGAACTTGAAATAAAGTGCCAGAATAAAAGCTTTCAGACTAATTGGTGATTACTTTGTAACTGCCCACTTTGAATCACTTCAGCCATCACAGACGCCTATTCCTTTTTCATCGATTGTTCAACGTCCGTTGCTCTTACTCGTATGAAATCATCATCATCGTGGCGCGACAGCCCGACGTCGGGCCTTGGCCGCCTGGATCATTGTCCTCCAATTATCTCGGTCACGTGACCGCGTCCTCCAATTTTGGGAGCCCAGCAGCTGCGCGGCGTCCACACCTACTGAGCTCTCCCAACGAGATCTCGGTCGTTCTCGCTGTCTCGCTCCGTCGACTCGTTCTGCATTCATTACTCTCTTAGGCATGCGATCATCGTCCATTCTTTGTACATGCCCTGCCCATTGAAGTCGTTGTAGTTTGACGATTTTCGAGACTTGCAGCTCATCGTACATTTCATACAACTCATGGTTGTACCGGATGCGCCATCCATCTCGATCGCAAACAGCCCCGAAAATTCGCCGTAGAACCTTACGTTCAAAAGTGTCTAGCATGTTTTCGGAGGCTTGAGTTAGGGTCCATGCTTCGCAGCCATAGCATAGCACTGGTCGTATAATGGTTTTGTACACGCGGAGCTTCGTGTTTCTGTGCACATTCTTCGATTTCATTATGGGGAGAACCGAGAAAAAAGTCTTATTAGCTAACTGTATCCGTCGCTTGATTTCGTCAGTTTCGTTGGCGTCCCTTGACAAGTTGCAACCCAGGTAAATGAAGTTGTTCACGAACTCGATGTTGAGGTCCCCCACATTAATGCTCGGTTGTGCAGGTGTCCTTGTCACCGATTGCATCATTATTTTAGTTTTACCCTCGTTAATACGTAATCCAACTTCCTTTGCAGTGGTATCGAGCGTATGCAGAAGTTCTTCTGCGTCAGCAAATCTTCGGGACATGATGTTGATGTCGTCGGCGTACGCTGCTAATTGTGTCGACTTGATCAGTAGCGTCTTGCTGTTGTCCATATTCATGGCCCGAATAACGTATTCCAGTGCTAGGTTGAAGAGCGTCGGTGCCAGTCCATCGCCCTGTTTCAAACCAGTGCGTGTTTCAAATAGATCATTAAGTCTATTCTGGATCCTGACTTGTGAGACGGAGTTGGTCATCGTCATCTTTGTCAGTCGCACTAATTTTGCCGGTATACCAAATTGCAGCACGATGTTGTACAGTACTCCACGATCGATACTGTCGTATGCCTGCTTGAAGTCGACAAAGATTTGGTATATGTTTACGTTGTATTCCCAGCACCTCTGGAGTATCAGTTTGACTGAGAAGAGCTGATCGGTTGTGGAGCGCCCAGGTCTGAAACCGCTTTGATATTCGTCAATGACTCGTATGAAATAAGGAATCTAATTACCAATAACATAACTCCAGTCTCATAACCTCGAGTCTTGTTTATTTCATGATTAAGAGAGCCCTTTTGTGCTGCCTCAAATCTCTCGCAGCACCAAAATATAACCGTGCTGTACTTGTAATAACCAAAGGAAGCTATGTACTAAATTAAGTTGAACCACGGACGGGTAATGCCTGGAAAATTGTTATTTAATCAATCAGAAAACTTAAGCGAGAAACTCTATAAAATATCACATTTTTGGATAAACATAGGTATCTTTTTTCTACTGCACGGACAAGAGTAAAAGATACTCTATACACACCCTTGGGACACAGTCAATACGTGCGAAAAGAAAGCCGATCTCGATACGCTCCCTACCAGGCTGTAGCCTTCTCAAAGTACAACGAGAACAAGAAAAATAAAAAAAATAGCGATTTTCAAATTATCATATTTCGGGTGTCGTATCAACTTCAAATTTACAACACCTCCGAAGACAACCCAGGAAAATGACGCTGCAATCCCCACGACGATCAGTGGCCGAAGCTACAGAGGTCTGAAAACCCTTACTTGTTTTGTCGCGTAAATATAATTTTACACACTTTCTCTCGTTTTCGTTTTTTCCGATTTCTTCGTTTTTCTTTAGCGGACGAGACGCTCCTGCGTTCTTAGATAGGGCAGCAAATTGCCGCCCGCGCGCCTGTATGAAGGGTAAAAAACTTTTTTTTATTCAAATTTCTCTGAAGAAAAAGTGTTTACGCTAATATTTGAAATATAAGACAATATAAATATACCAGGATAGTGTATATGCAACGGAAAGAACGGCGGTGGTCGCGAACACTTAAGCGAAGAGCTTTTCTTCAAAAATTTCAATCGTTATGTGAAAGCTAACCAAGGAAAAAAAAGTTCGCATTGAAAAGCCTTGTAGTTTGTCCCTTATTAATTCACATAGGCCCGTTTTCTCAATGTTTTCTTAAACTGCCCGATACCTAACAGAGAGATAAACTGCCCGATAAACATTTTCATTCTCTCATATGGCCCTAATTACCAAGGGAAAAATTTGTGGAACGTTTCTGAAAATCAAGAATAAAAGTGGAGTGGGTCATTGCGAGTCTAAGTCAAAAATGACTCAAACTCGCTCTCACTACCACACAAAAATTAATCAGCTTAACGCTAATTCCACCACTTTATTCTTAAAAACTATAATATGCGCTCATGCGTGAATAAACACAGTGACGTTTCAGAAAATTGTATTGGGTTGAACTTTCAAAAGGAAACATGCTGTTGGGTATTAGTTTTAGATAAACTTTTAACCGATTGCCTCAGAAGATAGAGATTAAGGGCCGATTGCTCAATGTCCGATTAAAATTTATCTTAACAATAAACTGGCATTTAGCACAATTTTGATTTTCTCAATGTCTGTTTATCATTATTAATTGGATAAACGCTAAACGTCTCCTAGCCTCCGATTAATCTCTTATCCAAAACAAAACCAAACCACTGGCTTCCGGTTGAAAGTTTATCCAAAACAAAAACCCAACACTTTTGAAAATTTAAATGAAAATAATGAAACTGGCCATAAAGAACAGAGTTCCTGGAAATTCATTCGATAGAAGAGAACTAGCAGCACACTAAGCCGCAAATGAATATGCTGAGAGACCGTACTTATGCAAAATAGATTCGTGGACGGTAGAGTTCCGCCAAGAAAATCAGCTGATTTTGCCACAATTTGTGGTCTGAGATGCGTTCCACACTTTATGGTTTGATGATTTAACCCGCTTTTGAGAAAATGAAAATATTTAACGGTCAGTTTATAGCTTGGATCAACTCATGCCCATGTTAGTTAACGATCAGTTTAACCGGGCATTGCGAAAACGGGCCTAGAAGGAAATGATATTTTCCGAGAGAAATTAAGTAATTTGGTCAAGGGTGCTTTCGGACGGGCATTGCAGTTAAAACATATTCATTTGACAGCAGAGCTCGAATGTTTACTTGCGCATGCGAATTTAGAATTTAGTGTACAGTATATGGTGGCTTTATCTCCTTATATACTATATAACTCTGTGCCACAGAAGAGAGAAGGAAATGAAAAAGAGCGAGAGAAATGAAGTAATTCAACACAAGTGTGGAAGTAGGGAGGCGGATGGAAGTTTGACATCTCATGTGTCGGCTAAATGGACCGGGCGGGTGTTCTGCAGTAGAGAGACAAAATGGAAAGTTTTTATTCATGTGAGTTTGACATTTCATGTGCTTCTATATGGACTGAGCGGGTGTTGCGGGGAAGAGGGCGTGCGTTTCTCTGTTTGCTTTTTACGAGTAGAATTACTTTAAATAATATAGCTGAGAAACGGCCGGATGCAAGCCGTATATAGAGCTTGGAAATCAAGCACAGATGTAAGATTTATACATATATATATATATATAATTAATATATGATCTGATCCTCTATTATAAGGAGTAGCCATACCATAGCGCGTAAGTTCTGTAAATAGGCAGGCCAAATATATATAGCCGCCTCCAACAAATTAACATTGTTAAATTTATGTAGCATTAGATAAACATATATGTAAGATGGAATGTCATTCAAATTTATATCGAAATAAATTATTTGAATCTGAATCTGAATCTTACTTCAAATAGTTTAATGTTGAGTATAGGCGGATTGCTCCTCCATAGATTCACTATGCTCCGTGCCGATTGCGAGGTTTTGGGATTTTGTTTAGGATAAACTTTTATACCGATTGCAAGGTATTGAAATTTTGTTTAGGATAAACGATTAAGCGGGGGCTGGGGGCGAACTTTTGAAGTTTATCTTTATTTCTAAAAATTAAACAGCGGTTGAGGTTCCCTTGTGCTAACAGGGACTTTATTACTACAATAAATTTTGACAGGACATTGTGAAAACGGTCCATACTCTAGCATACTTTATTTTTAACGAAATAGAGTGCCATTCTTAAAAAAAATTGTAATACGCTTATGCGTGATAAAAACAGAAAGATTCTCGTAGCTTTAGTTTGGCTTATTGGAGTTCAAATAGAAACGGTCGCAGCAAAAATTATTAGGTTTACATCGTGGAATTGAAAAGAGTATTAACCTAACTAGGTCGTATTAGGGTTAGTACCGGCTCGTGGTATGTTTATACCAACCATAACGATCAGTACTAAATATGACAAATGTCATATGCTGGTTTGTTTAACAGCGATACCATCTTGTTCCAATTTTTCAGTCCAGTACCGCACCACAAGTGGAACTCAAAGTTAGTCCCAGATAAAACTAATTCAATACGTTTACACCGTTGTGAGTCAGCTGGGATTAGTTAGTTCCACGATATAAACGAAGTGAATAATACGTGAATAATGAATAAGACAGGTAACCCTTTACGATTACCATATCCGCCGTAAAACAATGATATTATATATATTTCTAAAGAAAACATACTCTTACTATTTTGAAAATTTTTATTATTGCTCTATAAAAGCACAATGAATTCCGATGTGGTCGGTAACTCCGCAAGAAGGAACGATCGGCGGAAGATTTACTAGATGGCACGGTTTCTTAAGACAATTCACCTGGCTGCCGATGCCGCCATAAGAGAGCCCAGGTGCACGTATCGTCATCAGCATCATTGTCATTTCGTCCACACTACACACTTGGCCGCATCACTGAGAATATTGTCTCCAATCATGTTATGATGCAACTCACCTGATTTCCATGACAGTCTCGTAGATCATGGCGTTGTTCAGAATCAAATAGAGTGAATTGTGCGATACAGTTTTCATAGCATTGCTAGATCGATGCAATGACTTCAACGGTTAAACGCGGTCGTTAATTTTATGGTGTGCAGTGTTATGAAATACGATCTCAAGTAACCATTCTGACAAATATTTTTAACTATTTCCGTACAAACTAAAAGTTGCAATTTATATATGCGGTTTCTTGCCGCATGTGTATAGAAACCCCCGAATCCATATTTGTAAGTTACGAAAACTACAGTGAACGGGACACGTACAGCGTATGGACGGACATCGAATACTCAAAAAGGTCTTCGAAGGCACGTGTAAAGGCGTGAAAATGCGCTGAAGACCGAAAAACCGAATACAAATTGAGGCGAAGGCTTAGAGAAGTCATATCCCACCGGGGCAATGGCTGATATGGCAAGCAAGTAATATACTCATTTGTCCTAGTGGGGTATAGCGCGTCAACTATTCCATATGGCTTAGCTGACGTTTCGTTGGTATAAACCAGTTTCTGACGATGCACGTTGCCAGCATGAATCTCCGGGAGATGTTGTGGCTTATTATCACGCCCCATCCCACAGGGGGAAGACAACACAGACATCCCCAGCCACGAACGCCGTGGACGGGACTTGAACCAGCAACGACTGTAATCAGACATGAGACTACTACTACTGGTCGCCCTAAGCAAGTACGAGGGCGGTTCAAATATGATCGAGACAAATGCTCTGACACATTTATTTATTATCGAAAATATTTACAAAAATTTACAGTTTTTCTAGGTAATTCCCCTCACTAGTTGCACATTTTTGCCACCTCTCCGGAAGTTTTTTGATTCCGGTATCGAGGAATTCCTTGGGCAACTTGGACAGCCATGTGCGCAAAAACTCCTGTACTTCGTTGTCGGTGTTGAATCTTTGACCTCCGAGGGATTCTTTCAGTGGTCCAAACATGTGGTAGTCGCAGGGTGATAAATCCGGACTGTAGGGGGGGGGGGGGGGGGGGTTGTTCTAGTACCTCCCACCCCAATTCTGATATTGTATCGAGCGTGAGATGCGCGGTATGAGGGCGCGCGAAGTTCAACAGTTTGGGCACCCATCGCGCCGTTATTTTGCGATATTGAAGGTGTTCGTGGATGATAGACTCTACACAGTTAAAAATCCTGGTCTATTATCAATGCTAATTCGGGTTACATATATGACGACACCAAAATTGTATTAGATTTTAATAAAATGGGGCGACCGGTAGCGCAGTGTGTTGAGGCATCAGTCTCATGTTTGACTACCGGCGTTTCGGGTTCGAATCCCGTCCACGACGACGTTCGTGGCCATGGATGTGCAGGAGGTGCATGCTGGCAAATGCATTCTCCGAAACAAGTTTATGCCAACGAAACGTCAGCTGGGCAACATGGAACAGTTGACGCACTATGCCCCACAAGGGGTTAGAGCAATTGAGTATTACAATTGCTTCCGTAAACTTCACTGGTTTAAATATTAAACTTTTCTGGCATTATTTTTTTAATCAAATTGTTGGTTTAAAATTTAATCTACAGATATTATAATCTATGAAAAAATATTAATTTTACTGCGTTTTTTTAACTCCTCTTAAGTTTTTTCTCCATTATTTTTTTTTTCAATTTTCTAAACTTCCAAATCGTTTATTAAGCTAATCTTTAACTTTTTTCGCCATGGCGCAGTATCGAACCTGTGAACTCCGTGTTGTATAGTTGCGACCTAGACCACTCGGCCACGCAGCATAATATTTTGAGCTGACTGCGAGTAGTTATAGTGAGACTTGAGACTCGAAAAATATACTTTGTGGGGTTTACCTTTTAATTAAACTTAGATTAGAAACTAATGCGAGAACAAAAATAACACAAAAAGGTTTGAATTGTATTAGAATTTATTACAAATTGGTTTAAAGTAGAAGTAAACTTTAAATTGTATTAGAATTTATTACAAATTTGGTTTAAAATAGAAGTAAACTTTGAAAGGGTTTAGATTATAGAATTAAAATTATTAAAAATGGTGGTAGTCCAAGACCAGGTTTAAAAAAAATACCGAGATTTTTAACTGTGTACACTACCAATACTAATGTCGACTTCAGCCGAAATGTTTCGAACATTCATCCTACGGTCCTCCAAAATGAGTTGTTCTACGCGGCGAATGTTGTCTGGTGTGATGCTGGTTCGCGGTCGACGATCATGCGGCTCATTCTCGACGGTTTCGCGGCCATCTTTGAACGCTTTGGCCCATTTAAACACAGCAGACCTACTCAGGCACTCACTACCGCACTGATTTCGCAAACGCCGAAGAATTTCCGTGTTCCCACATCAACAACATCATGTTGCGCCGAAATTTTTGACTAACTCCGAAATATGCCAAGCACAATCAAAAGTCTTTTGAACGAGGCGGTATGATTAATAACTTTACCGCTTACGGTTCCAGCATCAGCAGCATCTTTTGAAAGGGTTTTTAGTGCTTTGCGGCATCTAAAAACATGTCTGCGTTCAAATATGAGCCGAAACGGTTGGCACACTTATGTTCCAGTTGTTGTAAGGTCTGAGGATGGTTAAAACGGGTCCTAATGCGTGTTGGTCCAACTGGTCCCAAAAATGTTTATGGGATTTAAATATGTGATCCACGCTAGCCAATGAAGAAAGTCGATACTGTTAGTAATTTCACATATTAAAAGAATGGTGATGCAGAAGAGGGGGTGGAGATTTTCGTTCCGATTCTTGTGACCTAGTGCATTGGCTTTTAAAGTGTAAGTCGCGACCCCCTGGAGTCGTCAGATTATTTCCGGAGGCTCGCGAGACATTTTCAAATATTCTAAATTAAATGAAAAATTAAAAATTGAGCTTTGTGCCCGGTTCACATTATTCCAGTCCAGTAATCCAGTTCAGCTATCCAGTCCAGTGCTGGACTAGATCATATCGTCTACATGATTCCAGTCCAGTAGTCTGGCGAGTGTGTTGTTGATTCGGTAACTATAGTAACAATGATTTCTGGGCGAGCTGGAATCAAAAAGTAGACCGATAATCCAGTCACTGGACTGGATTGCTGGATTGAATTGCTGTCCAGTGCCGGTTCACATTATTCCAGTAGCAGTCCAGCGCTGGACTGGATTGGTTACTGGAATAATGTGAACCGGGCATTATAGAAAAAAAAATATTTCGACGATTTAAATCCAAAAACATAATTCCCATTGTTTTTGTTGTCAGTAAGTGAGTAAATTATTGAATTAATGATTTCGCCAGTTTCCAACTCGAAGCAACTTTTGGGTTTGATATTAATAACCGATTTCGATGAAGATAGTACGATAGTAAAAATACGCTCAAACGTCAATCAAATGATTGATTTTTTCTACTTTTTTAACTGATCTTCGGGAAACAATATACCACAAGTCCTTGAGAATTTGAATGACACTTAGGCATTTTTACCGTAGAAAGCTAATACGCAATTTTAATGATCTTGAAAAAAGTGAAGGTTATTTTGTCAGTAGAGTACTTATTTTAGGTAACATTGAGAAGTGTTTCTAATGGTTTTACACAAACCCAATGAGTCTTGTCATTTTTAGGTAACTATTGCCCCTGCACACATACAGTGTACCAGAAATTAAAGCTAATTAAATTAGCTGCAAACTCATTTCTACTATATTTGTCAATATATGTATATCACCTAACCCAAAAGTTTCATTTCCCAAAGAAAATTTTCCAATTTGTGAAAAACCTGCACATCATGTACGGAGATGATTTTTATATTAAATATTAGGAAATTTAAAATATTTCATATTTTTTTTATTAAAGACGAATTAGTCGATGCAATTATTGTACTGAAACGAGGAAAGGCTGCTGGACTCGACGTGATCCCTGTCGAACTTTATCAAGCAGCACCAAGTATAACTGCCGAGGTGTTGCACCTACTTGTTGATAAAGCATGAAATACAGAGGCATTTCCCACTAAGTCGAAGGGAGGATTGATCATTAAACTTCCGAAGAAGGGTAGCCTTACAAACTGCAATAATTGGAGAGGCATCTGTGTGCTTCCTGCCGTTGCCAAGATAATAGCTAAAATCGTACTGGAAAGACTAAAGGCTCAATTAGAAAGCACAATTGATGAAGAGCAGGCTCGCTTTTGATCCGGATTCTTCTGTGTCGATCACACTAACATCTCGCGAATCATCATCGAACACATCGAGTGCGATTTTGTTTCAGTTGCTTTTCGTCGATTATGAAAAGGTTTTCGATAGTGTGAATCGGGATTTTGGTATAAATGGGCAGCCTTGCGCAGGAGAGGCACCCCGAGAAGCTTGTAGCTATTATTAAGGCAACGTATGACGGCGCGAAATGTCGCGTTTTCCATAAAGGTAAAATATCGGAGGACTTTGATATTCACAGTGGAATTCGGCAGGGGTGCATCCTATCACCGATCTTATCCCTCATAGTTATCGGGGATGTATTGCATGCAGCCATATCATGACTAGACAGAAGAATTCAATGGACTTTAACATTTTATCTACAATACGTTGACTACGCTGATATGCCTACTTTCCCACAAGATTATGGTTTTGTCCGAAATGGCGTTAGATCTCGAGAGGGAGGCAAGCAAGGTTCGTCTAACACCAACAAGACCAAGGTTCTTAGCCCGCCGTTGTGAAAAAGAAATCCTATACCTATTGACATCAATATTAATGGGCAGCCTGTGGGGAAGTTGGACAACTTTGTCTACTAGAGTAGCATTGTCGCTGAAAATGGTGGTACGGAGCAGGACATCGCTCGTCGTATCAACCAGGCTACATGCGCATACGGCATGCTGTCCAAAATCTGGCGAAGCAGTTATCTCAGCTCGGCTCCCCGATACTGTCTGTGCTTTTTTATGGAAAAGAAAACTGCAAGTTTTCGTCTTCAATTTTAAGAATTCGTCGAATTCTAAGAATCTTCTAACTCGAAACAATATCAAATGAAGAACTAAGTCGGCGTACGGATCAAGTGCTATTCGATGAATTGATATGCAGGCGAAAATGGCGGTGGATAGGTCATACATTGGGGAAGGATGATAACTGTATTGCTTTAAATCCCATGAAATGGAGTCCCATTCCCAACCAAGGTCGACCATGAGGTGGTCCTAAAATCACATGGCGTCAATCTTTGTAATGTAAGTCGTTTTTGGGAGTTACGTCTCATTGCCCAGAACAGAGTACGATGGTGCACAGGAGTAGTTGACGCGCTATGCCCCACTAGGGGTTAAGGCAAAGTAGTAGTATTTTTATGGTCGCGGATACTTGTATGCGTTCGTGAAAAAGTTAATATACCTTTTCTGTGAAGCATAGATGCTATTTAATCTAAGCATATGTTCTGAACTTCAAAAATCATATTGAGATAATTCTATCCGAGAATGAAAAAAAAATTCAGATATATGTATGTAGGTGGTGGTTTGGTCGCTACACATACATACATAACAAAAACTAAATTTTTGTGAACAAGGCATCAAAATTACACACAGGAACTGCCCGAGATATATTCTGAGAAAAATGTATTGGTAGTGAGATCCTTGAATAATTTTTTTTGTTTGTTGGAAAATATTGGGGTTTCAGCCTATGCCTGGAAACTTCGATCAACACAGCAGAAGGTGGAGCAAAAAATTTCCGAGTTTATTAAAGCTTTAGGCTATCCAGATTTTCAATTTCTAGACTACTACATATGACTACTTCTAGAGGTACTACTTAATTGCCCTAACCCCTTGTGGAAAATAGCGCGTCAACTGTTCCATGTGACCCAGTTGACGTTTCGTTGACATAAATTAGTTTCAGAGAATGCAGTTGCCAGCATGCACCTGCTAGTCAATGAGAGCCGCAAAAATATCTGATATTACTTGACAATTGATAAACAAAACATGTATAAATGTTTGTCTACTTTTTCCTTGTAACAGAACTAATTGTTAAAGTACTCGTTTTACGACTTAATTGCTTTAAATAAAAAAAATAAGGACTACTTACGGATGACCCTTGAAAAGACTCAGATGGTAGTCGTATGCTGAAGACCGTCCTGGTCCTAATACTAATGCACATTCCGGCCCAAGCGATACTTGCTGTTCATTTCCAAAGCCTACAGATGTTTGATACTGATTTGGACCGAAGCCCCATTGTCCATATATACTACACACGACCGATAATATGCAGAATATTCTGAAAATAAAAAAAAAAATATGTTAATTTCCAATATTTGAAATATATTAAAATATAATAATGCACATTACAGTATTATACGGAAATACGCTAAATGAATGAGTACTCACAATGGAATGTCTTCATATCAAATTATGTTAAAAAAAAATTAGTTAATCACGAGCGGCATTAATTCGTTACCTCGGAGCCATATGATTATGTATGTATGAATAATGTTTTCATTAGCGAAACAGTTTTATTAATGAAAGATCGGGTATTGGACTTACTAGAAACAATACAATGGTTAACTCGCAGATTGACTGGAAAATCAATTCAATCGGCATTAATCTAAGCATTTTAGGCTTTTTTGGTATGTGCTGTAGTGCGAATACAACACAATGTGAGTGCTTTTTAGGTAATAGCTTCGATGCGGAGAAAAGTGTATCCACACATTTGTAACTGATAATTTTTTACCTGTGTAATCCCGAGTGAGGTATAATTGAACTTCAGACCTGCATTTTTAGGGTTTCGTACTTTCGTAGACATCAATAATGTATGTTATTAGACCCGCAGTCAGGGACATTTCTTGAGAAAAATCCCAACTCAAATGCGTGACGTCCAAGATGAATTTCATATTCAGAAAGCGGTCTTAGCTGGAACAAGTTTCAAATCTTTCTCACTCTTTTGCTCTCAATTTTTTTGCACAAGGAGCTCTCACATTTGAGATCAGATGTAATTTTTCTGTGGAGGAATTCTAATGCAACCCCTAGAGCCGTACGTCTAGGGCTTTAAATTCCATACCATTTGAGATGCGGATTCAGTGGTACGTCTCTAGTCGTCGCACTTTAGACTCTAGATATTCGTCACCCGATCGATCGGTCGATGTTGTGATTGACCGACGAATCGCACAGTGAATGCGCCTATCATGGGCGATTTTTTCTTACAGTTGCATATATTGTAATTCTGATCGGCATATATTTTGTGGCGATCCATCGGCCGATCGATCGGGCGCTACCTTTATGAGTGGTCTTACATTTATCTTATAATTAAATAAATCTGTCTCAGTTTGGGATTTCTCTTCATTTCGCCCTGAGTGGAACGTTAAAGTAAACGTTAACTATTCTCCTTTAGCTTCGTAGTCGGAATACAGGTATTCCGTACTAATATAAAATAGATTCGTGAACACGGTAGAAGTCCGCCAAGAAAATCAGCTGATTTTGCCATAATTGTGGTCTGAGATAAGATCCACACTTTATGGCTTGGTAATTTGTATGAGAAGTATGAGAAAACGAAAATGCTTATCGGGCTGTTTATAGCTTTGATTAATTTTTGTCCTTGTTAGTTAACAAAGAGTTTAATTGGACATTGAGAAAACGGGCCTATATATCTATAATAGCTAACTTGGATCTATTGGAGAAGAAGAACCTCATTCAGTTTCTAGCATGACAGTTGTAGAACTCCCTGAAAAAATTGCTTTGGCAATTTGGTGCATTGTGGTCAATAACGGTAATTTTACCGGAAATTTGGAAAGTAGTTCACTTTACCTTAACCATTTATGAATAGTATGAATAGAATCATGGTTTCTGAAATGCATCTAGGCTTATCTTTGATAGCAAGGGACGCGTTCTCATGATTTTTGAGGGCTTGCAGTATGCAGTCGCATAAATCGAACCCCACCTATTGTGTTGCTCTTTATCGGCATTGTCTTGGTCATTTCGGGAATCGTTTTACCTTATGGTACATATCCTATACATCCTGGATTAGAAAATGTCATCCAGAAGTCGTCGACTGGCCCAAGTACTGCCCGGTACTCGTCTATTAGTTTGCAGCCCTACATTAGTTGAATTCGGAAATACACTTAATGCCTTCCGGGTGTTCCTAAAGTACAATAAGTAAACAAACAATAGCAAATCATAAAAAATTAACAGACAACACCGTTAAAGATGGTTTTTCGATCGACAGTAATAAGTCGAATCTTAATTTTTTGCCGTGTGTAATAAAATTGACTGAAATTTACTTTTCAAGGTGTTTGCTCCTTTTCACTTTTCTTTTACTAGTTACAAAAATTGCAATCTTGCCTTTCTTGTTCTCTTCAGAGAGAAGAATAGTGGGTGCGTCACTTTTTGGTGGAGCAGTGTATATAAATTACCAAGATCACCTCCTGATTCGATTTAGCCATATCTGTCGTCTGTTCCTGCGTACCGTACTTTTGTAGGTCGGAAAGGCAATTTCATACGATCGGCGACTCACGGACTCTTTATCTCAGTGACCCACCGGCACCGATGGATTTAACATGGGCTAGAGAAATCATCAGCTAGAATAAATGAAAATATAGAGGGCTACTCGTACGCCCGCAATCCGAGAGTTTTATAGCAAGCGCTTATTTTGGTATTTTGCTCTTCTTGATACCACTCAGATGGATAAAAAACATAATTAAAATGTCTTACCCAGTTACATTTTACATGCCAATTCATATTACGTGATTGTAACGAAACTTAGAACATATTATTGTCTAAGGTGTTTATATGTAAAATAGGTTATCGTTAGTCATCAGTACTTTTGACCTCGAACGTGTTTTAGGCATGCAGGGGTATGCTAACTGCAACTATAGAAATAAACTATAATACCATATTATTGACCTATTCTGAGAAGATATGCAGATTCCATTATTTTCCATTTTATATGCTATTCGGAACTCACCTTCCTATAGGTTTTCATAATTATAAGTATAACAGTCTCGAAATCCCAGGGGGGGACAAATTGCGAACTAATATTTTCTCCTCCCACACTGTTCCCCTTTCTACAAATTTCTAGAAAATGCGATAAAATGGAATGTAGTCAATATTACCTTTCTCACGACACCTCACTTGCCTATACCAGTCGATAAAAAAAATTGACTTTAATTTCCACCCGGTAAAGTTGGCCAATTACGACGCAGCGCCCCGCACCAATATTTACCCTTTCAAAAATGGTTAATTAAATACTGACACCTATGAGGCCGGTAGGTGTATTTTTGTGTGGATAGTGTCAAAATGCCAATAACTTTAAATGAATGTACTATTATTAAATATTATGCGATTGTAATCAAACTTAGAAATAGTATTGCCAATGATGTTGGTTATCATTGGCCGTCAATATTTTTGACCTCGGGTGTGCTTAAGGAGTGCAGGGGTGTGCTAACTGCAACTATAGAAATGTACTATTATTAACTTTTTTTGATGATTTATAAAAACTCTACGAGTTTTACTTTGCTTTTTACTAGGCTAGTAAAATGCCGCTTTCCTGCAAATTGTCATATTTCTAAGTATAGCGGTCTCGAAATGCAAGGGGGGTGGGGCAAACTCGGACCACATATTTTCCCCTCTACCTCTTTTCCTCTTTTTTCAAATTTGATGAAAATACCAAAAATGGAATGTACTCGGTGTTACCTTTCTCATGATACCCCACTTGCCTATACCAAATGAAAAAAAAAAATTTGTCCTTCATTTCCCCTTAAAGTCAGCCTATGACAACGAATCGCTTTCTCCGGCGAATTATAATAATTATACAGATTTCCACAAAATTGCATATATGTAGCTTTAGCCGTTCGTGAGATATTTCATGGACAGACGGACAGACATTTGACCGATTTCATAAGGGTTTTGTTTTTTTCTACAAAACCCTAAAAATTGGTGTGTATCGAGCACTGCGGAGACGGTGGGAATCACAACCCGACAATTGCTCGATGTTTGGAGACTATTCGCAATATCCGCATCGATTGAATACCACTGGCAGTACGGATGAAATCGAAACGATCGTGTATGTATAGTATGTAATTGAATAAGCTTGATAGGAAACTTGTCGTTACTGCTTTGCCTTGACCCCAGTGGGGCATAGTGCGTCAACTACTCCTGCGCGCCACCGTACTCAGTTCTGGGTAATGGAATGCATCTGCCTTCACAACCTACTCATCGACGCATACTCTTCCGCCAAGGATCGGTGCTATGAGTTTCTAGGACGTATCTTTGGCCTTCGTTGGGATGGGGTCCCATTTCATGGCATGTCCAGGAATGCAGTTATCACTCTTCCGCAAAGAGCGCGTTGACATGATCAAACTACGATTTGACAAACTAGCATTTGATGAAAAGTTGAGCACCGTCCAACTAGGGTTTGACAGAAGCACAAGACATCAAACCAGTTTGACAAAGGGTTGACACGTTCAAGTAGGTGGTTTGTCAAACCGTAGTTTGATCGTGTCAACGCGCTCAAAGTGTGATCTATCCACTGCCATTTTCACCTGCGTATCAGTTCATCGCCAGATTGGCATCTGACCCGTTCACCGACTTAGGTCTTCATTTGACATTGTTTCGGTTAACTTGTTGTTGGGGTATATTAAACTAATGTACGACCGCCTTCACAATGTCTGGTTAACCTGCCAGTTGCACAGTACAACGCTCAAAATAAGAAAATGCAGTAGAAAAATCAGCTGATATTCTTGGGCGAATTCGGCGGCCTGTTCTATTGTATTTTAAGTTTGTACAGTCTCTTACCATTAATTTGTGGCTGAGTTGGGTTCAAATCCTCTTTCATCGAATAAATTTCCAGAACTCTGTTCTTTATGATCAGTTCTTACTGTCAAAATCTCGGTAGCCCGTATCAGTTGTTTG
Source organism: Chloromyia formosa (assembly GCA_964017055.1). Taxonomy (NCBI): domain Eukaryota; kingdom Metazoa; phylum Arthropoda; class Insecta; order Diptera; family Stratiomyidae; genus Chloromyia; species Chloromyia formosa. The sequence goes on along the minus strand of OZ024813.1, from coordinate 70,786,129 downwards.
GAATTTTCGTCCGATAAATTTTTAACTGGAGAATTGGTGGCATTTTAAGGTCCGTTTTGTTAAACACACTCTGCGTCGATTGCAGGCGATAATCGAAACGATACATGCAAAAAGTGCTTCATGCTGTATGGGTTGATTGCTAATCGTGAGGAATGTCCGACGATCGTATGCCTAGCAAAACGCACCCTTAGCGTTTAACTACAGGACCAACCTTGATGAGACATTGAGAAAACGGCCCATAGTTTTTTAATTCTTTTGCGTGGCAAAGCCGCGAGCGAGATGTCGCGCACAAGCGCATCTTATAAGATAACCATTACATTCCATATTCTCGTTGATGAGTATCAGTATTATGTTATCCCAATTGTTTCAGCTCATATGAAGTTGACGGTAGGTTGTTATTTAAGTGTTTATTTTACTTTTGAACGTACTCGCAACATCGGAGCAATTATAATAATTGTTATAACATAACATTTAAAAATAATAACATACATAGCATCTACGTTGTGAATTAAATCCTGTCGTGTATGCTATGCCATTGTTCAATTGTTCCATTCACTTCTTTTAAAACGCTTGAAAAGCATCGATTTTGGTTGTATTGTACATCGCGACAATAATTAGATCAAGGCCTGTTTCGGTTGCTTTTTACTATCACAGTATTGATTAGACACCAGACAAGAGATACGCATCTATGAAATTTACATAATATGTATGTATTGAAAAAATAATAATTTGGATTATTATTCTGCTAGAAATCTATTCGACAATTCGGTTGTATTATCAGCCAGGCCCGGAAGCCGTCATTATTGTGGCAATACGGCCCGACGTCGGGTCTTGGCCGTCTGGATCATTGCTCTCCTATTATCTCGGTCAAGTGACCGTGTCCTTCAATTTTGGGAGCTCAGCAGTCGTTCGGCGTCAGCATCTACTGAGTCGTCCCAACGAACTCTTGGTATTCCTCGTAGTCTCGTTCCTATGATGAATCCTTTCAATATCTGTTTAAGCATGCGTCCATTAGTTGTACATGCCCTTGTTCATTGAAGTCGTTGTAGTTTGTCGACTCGAAACTTCTAACCAACGCCATCTAGATATATAGGCCTGCGCTCATCTGATCGTGTACGTCATTAATTCCTACGCCAAGGCAGTGACTGCACACGACGATGTCCCCGGCACGACATTTGCTTACAATTGAAATTGCGTCAGACGGCATTTTAGTCTTCTAAAAACAAACTTTCTGGACACTTGCAGCAATTTGGTCGAAGCCGCAGCCCCGGGGATCAATCGCAAAGTATCGTGTAATAGTTCACACTTGACAAAACACATCTTTTGACCGCACCACGACACACTTTCATCGCGCACGTGTTTGTTTTCTCGAATCACTAGATGAAATTTCACTAACAAATAAACAATGAACGCCGGAAACGAAAACTAAACACTGAACGCACAAAAACCGGGGACTCGCCGCCATCAGTCGCCGACCACTGGATTGTGGATACAATGAAGTCATCGAAGGAAATAATTGCCTAATTTAGCCGTCAAAATCAGCTGCGCGCAGGCCTGAATATCTAGATGGCGTTGTTCTGACTCATCGTACATTTCGTACAGCTCATGGTTGAACCGGATTGCCGCATGTTTAGCATGCTTTCGGAGGATTGTGTTAGGGTCCAGGTTTCGCAGTCGTGCCATACTACAGGTCGTGTGATTGTTTTGTATTGTATATGCGGAGCTTCGTATTTCTGTGCAAATGCTTCGATAACAAATTGAAAGAGAGAGTTCCCAAGAGGATGGACGTTAAGTTCTTTTCCAAAAATCTGTTTCGTTTGGAGGAAACGCGGATTCTTTCGACACAAGAAGTAAACCTACATCATAGTTACGGTAAACCATATAATAAGATACCCTAAAAAGAACAGGTAATTCGATATTTGGAATTTACTTCGGTATTGTTATTAGCTATTTTAAATCATTTCTCGGGCTAATGATTAAGAAACGGTAAGGAAAACTACAACAGATGGGCGCTTAAATGTTCAGTTATGCACAAATGGACAAATAACACAATTTAACACAACTGCAAATACATCTGCAGGTGGGGTAGTTACATTCTTTGGTTAAATTGTGTACAAGAACGGTGCCAAATTATGTGTTCAATGCTTGTCGTAAGTAATTCAAAGAAACATGTGTTCAATATTGTACCTATGTATGTATTATTGAATAGCTGGGTACTTTGAAAAGACAAGAGACTGGTAATGTTGTCCAAGGTGCATAAGTCTTTCATACACTTTATTAGATGGGTGAATGAAGTATTGTAGTTAAAAGAAAATTCTGCACAAATTTAAAATTTCCAAACAGGGCGTTGTGATCTAGTTTTATTTATTAGTCAGCACTATTACATATTTATTCAGCCTCAGGCAATAGTGCAGTAATAAATCATCACCAAATGAAAACCAGTACAAGATGTTTTATTGATTAGTAGCTACATAATTAAATTTGCCAGCGTAGGACACATATAGCCAATATTAGGTGCGTTTCTTTTCACTTTGTTCTGGAACTTTTGCCCGCATTACACATGCGCTGATTCTACCACCTCAGTTATACTTAAGTATTTGCCAAAATATATTTTATTACAACATACACCGGGGTTGGAGTTTTTCAATTTTTGTATTGTTTCGTGACATATTGGGAACATCTGATTCCACCGGTCCACGCTTTTGGCACTGTTCTCTTGAACTGTTCTGCATCATTTACTTGGTTTTTCTCCATACGCAAAAAAACGGCTGTTATTCAGCAACACAAAGTACTACATTCGCAATTTTGTTACCACACATGAATCTCTCTGTCTAAACCTGGCATTACACTTGACGTTTTTCTGCAGGAAGAGGAATCCCGCAATAAAACGTATTGTCGTACAAGAAAAGGACCCTACACATTGCGTTTTTCTGCGGGGAAAGCTTGTGACACAAATGAATATATCCCAGTGGGGAGATCGATAGTTTTATTTTTGTGGCAACATAGTAGCTAGATGTTGAGAGGTCGATACAACTTCACCCCTCAATGGATGCACTGCATGAATTTCGTCACTGGGTGCATGAGTTTCTAGTTTATCGTTCAACCAAAAAACGGAAGGTGTAATGCGTTTCATATACCACCATCTTCTCACTGCGTTTTTTTGCGGGAGAAGTCTTCCCGCTGTCGTTGGACTTGCTACTGAAAAACGACTCCTGTAAACTGCAGCGTTGTCGTAATGCATAAGTGTAAAGCGTTTCATTTAAATGTACGCGTTCCTCTTCTTCTACGACAATGCGTTTTTTGCGGGCTTGCTTTTCCCGCAGAAAAACGTAAAGTGTAAGGCGATATTCAGACTAGCTACATTTTCAGCTCCGATGCAGCCACGCACAATAGCCAAGCATAGTCGATCGTATCGCATGCTGAGCGATGTGTAAATCCGCCCATTTGATGCTGTGTATCTCGACTGAAACGACGGATACAATTAGAAGGAAATGGCCCTTTAGAGCTCAAAAGTCAAATTGGGTCCAATCACTTTTAGTTGCGATTGTATAGGTAACACGCTGGACAGGTTACGTATGTGCGTGCGTGCGTGCGTGCATGTTTTTGGTTAGATTGTCCTGTATGCGTGCGATTTATATATAGTATTGCAAGAATCGCAAAATAAGAGGCCGAACGCACTTCTGGTATTACCCGATCGATCTGCGGTGATAGTCTTATCTTTCTGGTAAACGGAAACATATGGTTTTGCTATTTGCTTTCCGCAATTTCATTGTGTACCGAGAGTGTAATTCAATATATGTATATGCAACAAATCCAATAGGAACAGCCACCGTCTCAGTTGTACTGTGTTCCAACTCTTTCTCTTGCTCCTTTATGGCATTACTGCCTTCTTAATATACAGGCCGGCTTGTCACGTGACCAAAATGGATAATGGCGCCATTTTAACCCTTTGAGGCCAAGTGGTTATAGGAGAGAACCACCATTTCAAAATAATTTTTACGATTATCCAGTGGTTCTGAATCAGTACTATCAAGTGAATAATGGTCTTTACGTTACTAGAGTCTGTGTTTTAAAGGGATTTCCCTGTTTGGATATGTCATATTAGTTTAATGTGTCTGTTTTTCTCAACAAAAAATAGCCAACAAAAAAGTGCGTTTTCATAATGTTCCAAAAAATTCAAATAAATCATTTACAAAATGTCCGCTAAGCTATACATTTTTATTATACTGTCATGAATAAACCAGTTAGGCCATAAAAAATAGTTACATTTAACCCTTGTTGACAATACGTTAACATATAAATTTCGGATGTTAGAGTTGCTAGCGTAAACCCCCTATCCGTATAGTCTTCTTTTACTGACAGTTTGGAGGGTAGTGCACTTCTAATAGTACTTCAAGGTAGTCTTTTACTTTATTTTAATAACGTGCTGGGGGAATGAACATCTGAGCTCTAGATTCAAGCATTGTAGAGTGGCGACTGAGACCTCACGGCTACTTAGGGCGTCTGTTAATTGGTGAACAGAAAAAAATATATTTTTCGGAGTTTAAGCAATGCCATCTTTACTAACAGGTCGGAGTGTCAGTTGATTGTCAGTGCACCGACGACATTACAAGCAGTCATGTAAACGCGTGCAGTCACCCGGTGAAATTTCGCGATTTTCGTGAATAAAGGTGAGTCTAGTATCGCGATTTCAAGTGCAAATAAAAGTAGTGGTTATCAGTGACGCGTGTAAGTGTGAAAACCGTAAAGTGCCGTGAAATACCGAGCAAAAATTAAGTAGTGCGAGGTTATGGAAGTGCAAAACGGGGAATTTCGCATTTTTCATTAATTTTCCGGCAATTTGGCTAATGTGAATTGTGCAGCACTACCCTGGGACTAATCCTCGGGCAGTGAATTCGGCGGAAACTCCCGAAAGTGCCCCAAAAAGTGAAACACATTTTTTTTCAAAGCCTACATTTTTCTTTCCCTTATTTGTCAAATTAACTGACTGAAAGATGCAACTTGTGTCGGTCTTTTACAATCTCTTTTTTGAGTGCCTACTTTCTCCTATCAGCTGGTGCTCCCTCGGTTGCGGTATGATTGAAAATCACAACAGATTATTTAACAGCCGGGGAAGTATTTTTGTGGTACGGATATAGACGGGTACCAAAAATCTTGGATTATTTCCGTTCTCTATATAATCCTCATATTCGCAGGATGAATCTTTTCCAACATAAATGAAACCCTTGTGGTTTTTTTACGACAGTTTGAAAATTGGAAACAATTTAGAAAAATTTGTATGAAGTGCCAAAAGCTCAAGAATTGTGGTTCAAACAAGCGGCCGAGGTGAAAAGTTTAGCTGGGAAACTTTTTTATTGACAAAAATAACGGTTACTTTAAAATAACTATTTTTGCTGTTTTTATTTTTTTATTTCAATGGTGTTTGGGCGGTCCTGCGAATTTCCAATCCAAATTTTGGTCAAGAAACTCTTTTTCGACCAAAATACCGAAATTATATTTTTCCGGGTTTGTTTTGTTTCGCACTTTTTCGTTTTTTTTTCTTTTATGCTTAATATCTCCCGAAGTATACATATACATTCTAGAGGAAAAGTCACTCTTACCCTTTTTAAAGCACATTAAATTTGCTAGTTTCAAACCAAAATCAGATTTGTGTGTCCAGAAATTTACGAAAAAAAGCTCTTCAGAAATGGGAAATGTTTTCTTCTAATGTTTGAAGAATGTTCGTTTTGGTGAGGTTTTTTTACCAACATCGGGGAAAGTGATCATCCCACGTGGGAAGTCATACAGACAAAATTTGCTGATAATTCAATTATCTGTAATTCGAGATAAATGGAGTGGCCGTCAGTTTATCAGTAACTTAGAAAGTGGCTACTCAAAATTGGCAAAAAAATCGACTTCTTGGAAAACAAATGTGAATAATATCTCCTTAAGTATGCGTTCTGGAGAAAAAGTCGCCTTAATGTTTTTGAAAGTGCATTAAATTGGCTAAAATTTAGTATTAAAATACGCTTTGTTTTACGTCCATATTATTCAAAAATACAATTATTCTAAAATTGGATTTTATTTTCAATTTTTTTTCGTTTTTGTCATCAATATTGCTAAATATTGAGTAAAATATTCACCCCACGAGGAGAGACATTAGAAATGGGTTGATACATAGTAAATTTCATTACCTTTGACTTCATATATATGTAAGTGCCAGTAATCGCATTAGTTACATAGATAATGACAAAAAACCAATACCGTAAAAAAACAACTTTTGGAAAATTATCGAAAAATAAATTGACTTATTGCACAATATTTCCGTAATTAAGCTTTCTACAGAAAAAGTTACTCACCTTTTTTTCAAAGAACATTAAATTTACTAAATTTTTATTAAATGAAACCGGAAAATAGAGGGCTACGCCCGCAATCCGAGGGTTTTGTAGTGTCCCATGCCAATAGGAGATTAACTGTCCTACTCTAGGAGATGCTTAACCATTCATGTTAAGACAATATTGCGAATTGTAAGTTTCCATAAAAAATATTGAGAATAAATTGTTTGAATAAATATAGAGAATAGAGTCAGCGACCAGCATACCCCCCCCCTTCCGCTCCTCCCTCCTCTTCTACCAATCACTACCCTTTTGAAACTGGTTAACTCCAATTCGCTCTACGGAAAACAATATGCAAGTATGATGTACTCGTAGCACTAGTATGTAGTACAAGAAACCTGTTTTGTGCATTTTTTGTATGGATGATATCAAAATGACCAAATCTAAATGAATGCACTACTATTAAATTTTACGTGATTATTACGAAATTTGGAGATATTATTGCACATGGTGTTGATTATCGTCGGCCATCAATATTTTCGACCTCGAATGAGTTTGAGAAATGCAGGGGTGTGCTAACTGTAATTATAGAAATATACTATTATTAACCTATTTTGAGAAGATATTAAAATTCCATAATTTTTTTGTTTTCTGTGCTAGTTGAAAGCCATCTTCTTGTATGTTTTCATATTTCTAAGTGTAACGGTCTTGAAATTGTAAGAGGGGTGGGACAAAATATGATCTCATATTTTCCCCTCTGCCTCTTTTCCCCTTTCTTCAAATTTGATGAAGACGCCAAAAATGGAATGTACTCGGTAGTACGTTTCTCATGATACCCCACTTGCTTATATCAGATGAAAAAAAAATGTTGACCTTAATTTCCCCTCTATGGGAACCTCCCCTTAAAGCAGCAACCCACCTACCTCCCCCCTTAAACTTCTCTACCCTACCACTCCTATACCACCAATCTGCACCCTTTCAGAAAAGGTTAACTCCAATTCACTTTACGAAAAACAATATTCAAGTATGCAGTACTAGTATGTAGCCGGTTATGTGCATTTTTTGTATGGATGGTATCAAAATGTCAAAATTTAAATGGATGTACTATTATTAAATATTATGTGATTGTAATGAAACTTTGAGGTATTATTGCCTATGATGCTGGTTATCATTGGCCATCAATATTTTTGACCTCGGGTGCGTTTAAGGGATGCAGGGGTGTGCTAACTGCAACTATGGAAATGTACTATTATTAACCTTTTCTGATGAAATTTCAAAATTCTAGAAATCTAGGTTTTCTACGCTAGTAAAATGGCGCTTTTCTGTGAAATTTTCATATTTCTAAGTATAACGGTCTCGGAATGCAAGGGGGGGGGGGGGACAAACTCGGATGACATATTTCCCCCTCTCCCTCTTTTCCCGTTTCTTAAAATTTAAAAAAAATTCCAAAAATGGAATGTACTCGACGGTACCTTTCTTATGATATCCCACTTGCCTGTACCAAACAAAAAAAAAATTTCGACCTTCATTTCCCCTCTATGGGGACCTCCCCTTAAAGTTGACCTATTACGACGATTCGCTTTCTCCGGTGAATTATAGTAATTCTACATATTCCTACAAAATTTCATGTTTGTAGCTTCAGCCGTTCGTGAGATATTCCATGGACAGACGGACAGACGGACAGACGGACAGACGGACAGACGGACAGACAGACACTCGACCGATTTCATAAGGGTTTTGTTTTTAATACAAAACCCTAAAAATCAGCTTTGTAGGATGACTACTTTCCAAGAAATTTAGCTCTCAAAATTATTATTTTTTTGCCAAAAAACTAATAGTTTTAACAAATTTTGAAGAGCTGGTTCTCGAAAGTGATTTTTTGTCATGATAACGTCTTAGGGGAATATGTTCAATAAGTCTGGAACGGAAATGGAAAGCATTTCCGTTTCCGGGATGAATATTCCAACGAAGCTTGTGGCGACCGCGAGACCGACGTCCAGGGGGCGTGGCAAGCGTACGAAAAATCGAACGGCTACAACTTGACTGACAGTTTCCGTCCGAGGGGCGAACACCATTGTAAGTATATCTTTGCAATCTAAATAAATGTTAAATATAGTTGAGAAAAAAAAAATATTCATGTTATTTCAATGGTGTTCGGATCTCACCTGAAATTATCAGTCAGGTTGTAGCAGTTCGATTCTTTGTGTGGCTCGCCGCGCCACCTGGATGCCGGTCTCCCGGTCGCAATAAGCTTAATTCAAAACCCAATAAATTATCCAATAAATTTTGCTACATGCCAAACTGGGTTGCCGCTGTTGTACCCATAGCGAGAGGAGCGGGCGTTCTATGGCGCTAATCTGAGAGTAGCAACTATTATTATATAAGTTCGTCTAGCGATCCGAACCGACACAAGTTACTATTGATTCACAATATTCTCCCGTCTGTGCTTGGAAGATTTAATAAGTATGAATAATTATAGTGCGACATAGTTTCTGCACTGGCGGCAACCCATTTGGTATCTCACAAAGCTAGAAACAGCTAGATGGGCACAAAGTCTAGTTTTGAGAACCACGGCACCGACAGCGCAGCACAGTAATCGTCAGTGGCTGCGTTACTAAAATGTAAGCGCTGAAATGTAACATAGTAATTTGTTCTATAACCGCTTGTGCTGATCCGATTTCACTTTTAGTCAGCATAATTTGATTGCGCTTTTCTGGCTCAGCACGTATTTGTGGCTTGCGGAATCGGTCGCGATTTGGGTCCACCGCGGAAACCAGTAATAACGTTTAGTGCGCTCAAATTACGTGATCTTCCCTTCCCCGCTGAATGCCCGCAGGTCGCAAATGCCACCAATTATTCAGCAGGGTCCACCGCGGAAACCAGTAATAACGTTTAGTGCGCTCAAATTACGTGATCTTCTGTTCCCCGCTGAATGCCCGCAGGTCGCAAATGCCACCAATTATTCAGCAGCCGCGCGAACTGTGCTTTTATGACAATGGCGCAGCGATCGACATTGTCACTTAGTTCATTCAAAGTATTCTCAAATTCTCCATTTACGGGTGAAAATTTAACCACGATCTCAGATATTTTGGACAACAAATTGACCCTGACTATATCGTCGCACGTAAATAGAAAAAAACGCCACGGACTGTCAATTTTCTATCACAACCCATCGACGTTATCACAAAAATGGATTTTTTTAGGATGTACACTTTTGGAAATATGAGCAATACAAAAAAAATGCCAAATTTTGGCCAAAAAAAAAAGTTTCCCAGCCAAATTTTTGTTGACAAAACTCGGATTCTTGTTTAGCACCCCAAAATATATAAACGTATACAAAAACCAGTGTGTCGCAAAACTTTCCATCTCAAACTCCCAGGCTCTTAGATTATAAATTTATGTGCTCAATACTTAACTTATACTACGAGTAATTTACACCATTCTCGAAATCGCGTAATTTCGATCAGCTGATTTCAAAATCTCCAGAGTATTGATACTATAGTTTTACTTTAAAAGACTTCTTTTGACACTTGTCAATAAAAATTTTAAACTGAACTTTTACGTTTAATAAGTGAATTACCATTGCAATTTTCAACTGGAACTTGCATTTCAATGCTTTACATTTCAGCGTAAATATTCCGCTGTAATGTAGAGCAATGCTATGTCAAATCTCGATTTCTATCGCGATTTTAAAAAGATTTCATTATGAACTTGTTTTTTTTTTTATTGAGACTTCGTTTGGTAATTCAAATGTAGAGGAAATCGAGTAGCTTTCAAGTTGATTTCAGTACAAGTCGAATACTATACTAGTCCGTTACACTAACCGCATATTGGATCCTGTTGAGTGTTTTCTGTCAACGGTTCGCGTCTTTGGTTTGTTTATATTGTAAATGCACTTTACAATTGTCAATTTGAAAAAATCGCAGCTTCTATCGTGTCAACAAATTGTTTTAGTCCGCGTGTTAAAACAAATATGTAAATTGGTAAGAAATATGAGCTGATATACATTTTACTACCGTTCAGTCGTTTTTCTTGCAACGCGTTTTTTTTATCTAAAGGTTTTAACGCACAACAATAGAGTATTGGTCACGTTTATACCGTGGAACTAAAATGAGTATTAACTAGGCCATATTTATTAATTTATTAATTTATTAAATGGACGAAAATTCACAATTTAAATGCATACAAAAAAGTTAACCAAGTTGAACAAAATATTGTATTTTAATACATCATAACTAGAAAATATTTAGCAAAGCATGGTATGTTACATTTGTTGATAATTTATTTTTTATTTATAACCAATGCAAAAGGGGGGCAAAAGACCTTTTCCATAGTCCTCCACGTGGGCGCCCCCTGGTAACAACAGTGTATCAAATCGCTGACGGCCAGGTCTTAGCGATAATACAGTTTGGAAAAAGGCAGATAGCTGTAGCCTGAATGGCTGACCAACACCTAAGCGTCTCAGGTTTAGTAGGATGGAATGACTTGCGTAGTTGGACCTGCAACATAATTGTGTGAGCTCCAGCACGTTTATAAAACCATCTGAAGCAGCTATCTTCCGAGGCCATCCCCTGAATGGGGTTAAGCGATGTGCTGACAACTCGTCCTTGTAAAAACCACTCCACGTCAAGAAACCTGGAACAAAAGCCTCGGATTGGACGGATCAACAACGACCACGAAAACGACTAAAGGATTATTCTTTCGGATCTTGGAATGTACGCTCCCTGAACAAACCGGGGGCCGAGAAGGCCCTCCATCAACAGGTTGAAAACACAAACTGAACATTACTGCAGTCCAGGAAACAAATTGGCTTGGCAGCGAGATCAACGACAATCGCACACATTTTTACAAGTGGCAAACCATCGGGCCGAAAACAGTTTGGAGTAGCATTTATAGTGAACAATGACCACAAACCGCATATTACTGACTTCAAACCCTTAAATGAACGGCTGTGTGCGATTCGCATTAAGACTCGATTCTTCAATTTATGGCTCATCAATGTGCAAGCCCCCACTGAAGTTAAAGAAGACGCAGTAAAAGATGAGTTCTACGCCCGCCCTGAGACTCTCTTCGACTCACTTCCAACAAACGACGTCAAATTGCTGCTGGGAGACTTTAACGCGAAAGTCGGAAATGAAAGTTGGCACCGGGGGACCACTGGAGGTCACAGTCTCAATGAAGAATGTAACGACAACGGCCAGCGATTTATTGAAATCGCCTGCAGTATGAATCTGGTCGTAACCTTGCTGAATATAGCTAGAATATATATATAACTTAGCTAATAGGAACACCAGACAAGCATACAAACTATCAAATACAATTAAGAATGGCTATCAACCCAGGACTAGCCTTTGTAAGGACAAAGTAGGAAAAATCATCAGCGACATCGATGACATTAACAAACGATGGGCCTATTATTTTGACGAGCTTCTGAACCTACCATCTAACATCCCCACACAAGAAGCTCTCGACGATATTGTTGATCTAGGCCCACCCATACAACCCCCGACAGTAGAGGTAGTTGATCTCGCGTTGTGGTCACTCAAACGAAATAAAGCGCTGGGCGCTGGAGAGATCCCAGCTGAACTGCGAAAATTCGGTGGAACGGGTCTAGTTAATGCCATACATCAATTACTCCTGCGAATATGGGAGGACGAAGTGATCCCAGACGATTAGCGCAGAAGCATCATCTGTCCAATCCACAAAAAAGGAGATAAACTGCGGTGTGAGAATTACAGGGGCATATCACTAATTTGTACGTCCAATAAAATTTTGACGAAAATTCTGGAAAATAGAATAAAACCGTAAAATAACGAATCATTGGCGAATATCAAAGCGGTTTCAGACCTGACCGCTCCACAACCGACCAGCTCTGTACGGTGAAACCGATACTCCGATGTTGGGAATACAACGTAAACGTATACCAAATCTTTGTCGACTTCAAGCAGGCATACGACAGTATCGATCGTGGAGTACTGTACAACATCATGCTGCAATTTGGTATAACGGCAAAATTAGTGCGACTGGCAAAGATCACGATGACCAACTCCGTCTCACAGATCAGGATCCACAATAGATTTACTGATCTATTTGAAACACGCACTGGTCTGAAACAGGGCAATGGACTGGCACCGACGCTCTTTAACCTAGCACTGGAATACGCTATTCGGGCTATGAATATGGACAACAGCAATACGCTACTCATCAAGTCGACACAATTAGCAGCGTACGCCGATGGCATCAACATCATGTCCCGAAGATTGGCCGACGCAGAAGAACTTCTGCATACGCTCGATACCGCTGCAAAAGAAGTTGAACTACGTATCAACGAGGGTAAAACTAAAATAATGATGCAATCGGTGACAAGGACACCTGCACAATCAATGTGGGGGACATCAGTAGCGAGTTCGTGAACGATTTCATATACAATACCTGGGTTGCAACTTGTCAATGGATGCCAACGAAACTGACGAGATCAAGCGACGGATACAGTTGGCCAATAAGACTTTTTTTTCGGTTCTCCCCCATAATAAAATCGAAACATTTGCACAGAAACACGAAGCTCCGCGTGTACAAAACCATTATACGACCAGTGCTATGCTATGGCTCGAAGCATGGACCTTAACTCAAGCCTCCGGAAACATGCTAGACACATTTGAACGTAAGGTTCTGCGTCGCATTTTCTTGGCTGTTTGCAATCGAGATGGATGGCGCATCCGGTACAACCATGAGTTGTATGAACTGTACGATGAGCTGGAAGTTCCTAAAATCGATAAACTACAACGACTTCAATGGGCAGGGCATGTACAACGAATGGACGATGATCGCATGCCAAAGACAGTAATGAATGCAAAACGAGTCGACGGAGCGAGACTGCGAGGACGACCGAAATTTCGTTGGGAGAGCTCAGTATATGTGGACGCCGCGCCACTACTGGGCTTCTAAGACTAGAGGACGCGGTCACGTGACCGAGACCATTGGAGGACAACGATCCAGGCGGCCAAGGCTCGACATCGGGCTGTCGCGCCACGATGATGATGAATACCTTTCAATAGGTGAAAATTGAAGGTAGTTCCTTCTAGAGATTTGAAGTTGAAACAAGTCATATCTAGTTTACTTCTGACTAAAGTGAACTACAATGTTTTAGAGCGTTTATATTTGAGAAATGGCTGGTATTTCTAATAAGGAAGCTATAATGTACGGTTTCGTGGGCATCGAAAGATGCCCGTGGGAACGGAGCCTAAAGTAGCATAATAACCGTGAAGATCAGCCTGTACCGTCTCGCGAAGAAAAGGGCTCCCCAACGAGCTAAGCAGCGGCCTATGCTTGCTGTAGTTCAGTTCGGGAGACGTGGACGGGGTTTTCACCGCTCGTTGCCCCTGTCCTTTATGTATTAACAAAAATTCATAAGTCTGGGGAAAGCAACACAGACATGGGAGGCAAAAATGGGGAATAATAAAGAAGAGATAATGTCAACTTTGGCTTTGGTTCAAAATTGTAGCGCCAGTAATTTATTTTATACTTTTAAGTTAAATATATTTTATTATCGCAGTCATTATTTTGGGTTGAAAGTGTGACTCAAAGTTTTGGTGGTGTTGAAGCAAAATCGAAACATTAGTTGCTATTCCGGAATTTTTGCAATTTTGTTTTCACATTTCCAATCAGTGACTCAAGCTACCTCCTATTAGGTTTTTTTTGCAGCAAGATACGCCGTGTTTACGAAAAAACGTCACTGTACAGGATATCCTTTTGATTTTTTGATTTTTGGCAGTTTAAACTTTAAACCCGCAGTCAGCGATCCTCCTCCAACTTGGTGTTAGCAATTTCAACCTCCTCTTCATTTATTTCTTAACTATATTTCACTCCATCTACAAGAATGTCCTTTTCCTACCACCAGAGGACTCAAAATGCCATTTACACTACTCCAGAGTATTCGCCTCTCCACCCCGATTCCTATGACACTTGTCTTGCCTATATTCCACTCCATTGCCAAGAAAGTCCTTATCCCACCACCAAAGGAGTCGAAATGCTATTTACACTCCTTGTCCTTTCCCCACCAACGAAGGACTCGCAATGCAATGTACACTACTCCAGCGCATTCACCTCTTCACAACGATTAATATGACACCCATCTTGTCTATATTCCACTATATTGTCAAGAATATCCTTTGCTCTCCACCAAAGGATTCAAAATGCAATTTACACTACGCCAGAGCATTTGGCTCTTAACCACTATTCCTGTGACACTCATCTTACCTATATCCCACTCCATCACCAGGAATGTCCTTTTCTTTATCGAAGGACGTAAAAGGCCATGAACAGTAGTCTAGTACATTCCCATGAAGACGTACATTCACCTCACCTTCACTACATAACCAGAACATCATTTTCATGCAAATGTTCTACATTTCAAAGCTCCTCAAATCGTAAACGCAAAAAAGATAAATCGCTAAAAAAGATACATTGCCAAAAAAGATACATTTTCTACACCACTGGCTGCCGGGCTCAATACTTCTCTCGCCAAAGTACTCTATGCCTTTATTCGGAAAAATACAATTATGATATGATAATAATCGATTATAATCGATTAATCAATTAATTAAAATAGGATTAATCGTACCATTATATGATTATAATTGATTAATCCTATTCTTTCGATTAATCGAAATAATCGATTATCAGAAGCAATCGATTATCATACTATTAATCGATTAATCGCACAGGGCTAGTGTAATAAATTTAACGTTTTACTCGGAATTTTGTTGAAGCCGATGAGACATATGGCAAACGGTAGCTAATGGCTTCGTTATTAACATATTAATTTGTTTAAGGTCAATTTTGACCGCGGAGGCTATAATTAACCAAAAATCGCCCAAAAATTGGGATCGACCAAATTGCACTTGTCACTTCTCGGAAATTTCCTATTCAATCGCAAAAGCGAAAATTTCTATTTTTAGCGCAGAGACTTTGCTACAAAGTACGGCTGGTATCTATATGAGCAAATCCACGGTTAATTTGCAATTATCATTCCAAGGAACTCTTGGCCATTTTTTGACATATCGATTAGCTGACAGCATATTTTAAATTTATTCAAGGCCTGCATTAAATGTATCGTAGTCTTCTATCAAATGTATGGTAGTCTATGCTACAATTGTTTTGGTTGTAGATATGATCATATTGTTGTTGGGGTTAGTACTAATTCCTGGTGTTTATACCGACCGGTACTAAATACGGCAAACGTCAGATGTTAGTTTGTCAATTCGGTTTGAATAGTCTTGGAAATATCAAGAGCCAGTAGCTTCTTAATAAAAGCGCTTTCATACCGCCACGCCGACTCTGACAAAACAAACGCCAACAACGGAAATGGGGTACACATAATTAACGAAACTCTTCGCAGACCCGGAAATCAAAAGGATTGTTTTAATACATTGTTCCTTTTAAGTATCAGTCATTGAAACAACTAAACACATGTTTCACGAATAAATGGTTAGAAATCCGATTCGGTATATTAGTTTAATGTTTTTATACCCTAGACTTTTAGTATAGGGTATATTGTCTTTGTCACGACGGAAATATGTAACACCTGAAAGGAGGCTCCGGAGGTATAGCAATGTACATATATATAAATGATCAGGGTCACCTCATGATTCGATTTAGCCATGTCTGTCTGTCTGTCCGCCTGTCTGCCCGTTCGCACGATAACTTTCGATAGAATAAAGCTAGACCCTTGAAATTTTGGTCAATTGTTGCAAGTGTGATCTATTTGGCCGGTATTGAAAATGGGCATGATCAGGCCAAGAGAACGCCTACCTCCCTTATATATGTAAAATATACTTAAATGTATCAATAACTCCCAATTAAATAAACATGAAAAGCTCTAGCTTTGGCAGATTGCTCGTGAGGGTAATCTTATACTCTCCTGGAAAAATAAAACCGATCAGTTGAAAACTAATGGTAATTTTTTTACGAAGAGCCCCGTACTACCCTACTTATCAGGTTTTTTGTCTATAACTCTTGAACCAATTGAACTAGACACCTGATTTTTGGCATGTGACCCTGAGGTGAGAAGCTGCTTGAGTTTTAGTAAGTTGGGCATAATCAGAGCAAATTAACGCCTTCCTCCCCTACAAATTTATAAATTTATAAAAATTAAATATTCATTTAATTACGACAACTTTCGATAGAATGGACACTAGCGAGTTGAAAATTTGACGGAATGTTGATAGTACGATCTAGTTAGTCGGTATTGAAAATGGGCAAGACCTGACCTTAGGAACCCCTACCTCCCCTACAAATGAAACTTCAAATAAGCGATAACTTTTTATAGAATGAAGCCAGCAACTTGAAATTTTGGTCAAATGTTTCAAGTGAGATTTAGTTAGTCGGTTTAAAAGATGAGCCAGATCCGATCCAGGGAACGCTTACCTCCCCTACAAATGAAACTTAAAATAAGAGATAACTTTCGATAAAATGGAGCTAGTGACCTGGAATTTCGGTCAAATGTTTGTAGTAGGATCCAGTTGGCTAATACTAAAATTATTTAAAATCTGACAAACGAAACCCCGCCTTCCCCTACAAATGAAGCTTCAAATAAATGATAACTTTCGATAAAATGAAGCTAGTGACTTGAAATTTCGGTCAAATATTTGTACTAGGATGAAGTTGGTTGTTGTTGAAAATGCACAAGATCCGACAAAGAAAACCTCTATCTCCCCTACATGTGAGACTTCAAATAAGCGATAATTTTCGATAAAATGAAGCTAGCGACTTGAAAAATTCGACAAATATTTGTAGTGTGGGTTAGTAAGTCCATTTTGAGAATGGCCAAGATCCTTCTGAATGATCGCCAACCTCCCCTATAAACTGGGCATGTAGGAAACTCACTTTTAATGCTTATAGTCGTTGCGAATTGGTACTTTTGGTATCACCACTAGGTCTGTATAAGTCTAGGGTATATACGCTTCGGAGTCCAGGCCGAAGCGAAACTTCGGTCTGGCTTTTTGTTGTGTTTGTTGACAAATATTGTAGTTGTAAACATAGCTGTTAAGCAAATATTATGCAAAAATATTGAGTATTTTTGTATACATATAGCAGCAACAGTCTGGGTTGAATGGAAAAATTGAACTATTTCGTACATAGTGTTCTGACCATCCAGACGGCCAATGCCCGACGTTGGACCGTAGCGTAGCGTACAATGACGATTATTACATAGTATTATGGGTTTACATAGTTTGTTTTGTATAATGTGTGTTCTTTATTGCATATTTATTAAAACATAGTGTGAATTGGATTTGAAATTTACAAATCAACCAAGATTTCGGTAGTGTGAAGAGAAAATTATCCAGTGAAAGATGCGACGAACTTGGTATGCTTTGGTACGCTGTAAGCATCATTGGAGAGTGTGTAGTTAAAGGTCGCGATCTTGAATGAAATTCTGAAAAATGCACTATCTATACCTGAAAAAAATTGTGTTAATTTAATCGGAAAGTCCGTTTTCACACGTGCCAAAAGCCATTACAAATACATAGATAATGGTTCCATTGCAGAGATGGTACTCGTTTGTAATGTTCATACACACACATACTTTTTGACGAGACTTGTACAACTCAAGGATATTTTTCGTGTAATTGATAAATACATATTAGTTTTATTTTAAAAGCCGCGTTGACCTTTTATGGTTTGCGAAAATTACAAAATTCCGTGGGCTGAAACGACCTTTAACTTGAAAATTGTTCGGGCCTTAACATGTCTGAACCGGCGGTTACCAAGTGAAAGTTCGAAACCATTTTAAGCATTGAATAATATTTGAGCTATTAATCACGAGGTATTGCTTTTATTTTTATTTTTCTCATTCCATTGTACTTTTTTGGTGATGTTCCAAATTTCAAATTGATTATGCAAGGTAAATTATTTTGAGACTACACCAAAGATGAGTCTGTCTAAATGGTCTGCAGTTTAGAAATGAAGCTGAAAAATGTTATGCAAAAAGAAAATATAAAATAAAAAGCCAGACACTTTATGGTTTTCGATTGTTGTTGCAAATTGTAAAGAATTGGTGTAATGTTAAGAAATACCACAGTTATATATATATGTATGAACAAATGTGTAATCTTCGCTGATGTTAGAAATGGCTGCAACAAGACATATCAGTAAAGCCGGGCGCACATTGCATCGAGTTTGCGTGTTTTTTTGTCAAACGGATTAAATCGTTTGCGTTATTTTCGAAAAGACGCTTGCTTTGTTTAGCAAAACTGACACTCTGTCAGTTTGATCAGTAGAGTAACTAGCCCATGGCGAGTATGACGGCGGCCGTAGGCGCCTCAAAATTGTAATTATGTATATGCATCGACCAATCGGCTGTAAACCAAAATCGCAAGTCTGCATCGGTCCTTATGTGACGTACATTCTATACCAATTCCCTACATTCCAAAACGCAAGTGTTTTGCTAAACTCGCGCTCCAGATTCAGATTCAATGCAAGTAAGGTCGAGTTTAGAAGCTGTGGGAGCAACTGCGGTTTACAAATTTTCATTGAATTTACGGATACATGGCCGCGGTTTGTTGAGCGGCGAGTTTGAATTTAAACTCAATGTAAATTTGTAAACCGCGGCGGCTCCCGTGGCGGTTACCGCGATGGCTGCCGCAGTTTGGATAAACTCGGTCTAAGTCTGTCATTACACTTTGCATTTTTCTGCAGGAAGAGCTTGTGACAGAAATAAATATATCCCTGTGAGGATATTGATGGTTTTATTTTTGTGGCAATATAGTAGGTAAGTAGTCCGGATGGCGCAACGGTTAGCACATTCGCCTTCAACGCACTGGGCCCCGGTTCGATTTCGGGGATTTACGTGTCGGACTATGAGCCCACTCAGCTGTTAAATGAGTACCCATTATGGGGTAAATAGCTCGGTTGAGCGTGTTGCTGATCACATACCTCTGCACAAAAACCGTCACGATCTAGAAAATGAGATGATGCTAACTCATCTCGAGGCCGTGGTTCAAATTGGACTGTTGCGCCAGTTATTTATTTTATTTTATTTATAGTAGGTAAAAGTCGGGAGGCCGATACAATTTCAGCCAATCCTCAAAGGATGCACTGCATGAATTTCGTCACTGGGTGCATGAGTTTCTAGTTTGTCGTTGAACCAAAAAACGGAAGGTGAAATGCGTTTCATATACCACCGTGTGTTTATCTTCTCATTGCGTTTTTTTGCGGGAGAAGTCGTCCCGCTGTCGTTGGACTTGCTGCTGCAAAACGATTCCTGCAAACTGCAGCATTGTCGTTACGCATAAGTGTAAAGCGTTCCATTTAAATGTACACGTTGGGTTTTTTTGCGGGATTGCTCTTCCTGCAGAAAAACGCAAAGTGTAATGCCAGACTAACACATTCACGACCTTGGTTGGCTGCTGTCGGGTGTTGATTCACATTAGGGCTGATGCAGACTTGCAGTTTTCGGTTACAATAAATTGGGCGATGCATACCGCGCAAAATGTATTTTATTTAGATAGAATCGCGATGACATAAGCCATAGTGGCACCGGCGTGAAACTTGGTACGCTTCTATCAAGCTCACTGCTACCAGAGACTCGGTCGACATAGTAAGAATTTGTAAAAAATCAAATTTTGATGGGACCAAATATATTTTGGTTCGCTAGTTAATGTCGACCTTTAAGCGTGACAATAACTACCAGCCAAATCATTCTTTAATACTTCCAGTAACTGTATGACGGAACTATACCTATTAATTAAGGTCCGATTTTGTTACGGTGCCGCATCTGAAAACAAAACACCTTGCATTGCACCACTACAGCGTCGCGTCGTTTGCAACGCCCAATTTGTTTGCGACCGAAAAACCGCAAATGTACCTATATTTCGGCCCTAGTGCGAATAACCGCCTGAGAGCAAGCATTAAAGATCACGAATGTATTAGCTGAACCCTGCAGAGAGTCTCGAGCGCGAGTTAAGGAAAACATATGGATAGGAAGGAATAACGCCATGCCTTTTTATGGCTGTGGTTGTGGTGCATTTTCTCTAATATATGTCTGAAACGGGAATTTAGAAAAAGAATCACATACATGATAATGCCTGTTTGTTCATGGCAGTTAATTTATAATTGTCGATAATTGTGCTGCCGCTGCGTGTAAATTCAATAATTTCCATATACGAGTACATACATATGTAGATAATACAAATTGATTTGTGATTTAGCTTTTTTGTAATTAAAAGTTAAGCTACGGGAGCGTCTGCCCATTACCTGGGTCAATTTGAGCATAAGTTTAAGGTCGATATTCACAATCACAGGCGAGAGGAACCATTTTTTGGTCACACCGAATACGCCACTTTCAAAGGAACATTGGGAGATTTTTTCCACACTATCTTATGTTCAACTCGCTATCAAGTATTTTTGATTAGTGACATTACTTTAGGAGCCCTACCACCGTTTATATAGAGTGAGCCATTTAAACCTTTGACATCTGGCAACACTGTAGCTTTCCCACCCGTTTTCAGATCGGATCATAAGAGCCCGCGTTCGAACCGTCAGTTTTAATGAATTTGTGCCATGGGACAGTACACGCTACCACAGCGCGCTGTTATTGTTATTAATAAATTTACGATGATTTTTGGCAAACAATTATCATGAGCGATGTGGCCCTTTTTTCGTGGTATGGGACCACGAATAAAAATAATAAAATTGATGAATAGTGATCTATCGGTGGTACGAAACCAGAGGCCGAATATCTCATTACACCTGGACTCCAATTCGAGCGCGAGCGCAATTGAGCCGTCCGCCAACCAGTCCATTCTTACCTCCTCATTTTTTCGTTATTCCCCATTTTTGCCTCCCATGTTTGTTTTGTCCTCTCCAGGCCTATGAATTTTTATTAATACGTAAATGACAGGTGCAACGAGCGGCGAAAGTCCCGCCCACATCTCCCGAACTGAAATACAGCAAGCATAGGCCGCTACTTAGCTCGTTGAGGGGCCTTTTTCTTCGCCAGAGTAAACGGCCCGACCTTCACAGTCATTATGCTAACTTGGGCTCTGTCTCCACGGGCATATTATGATGCCCACCAAACAATGGACGGTTTGGCGCCCAAGGTAGGGACCATTTTTGGTAAAGAATAGAACTAAAAAGGACTTCATCGGGTTCTTTTTAGTCCTTCCACTGATTTGCATCCCCACATGCACATTAACGCTACTTGCTTTACTTTACTTTACGTACTTTCCCTTCAAGTAGCTGTGATTTCCTCTGTAGCACCCCATCCTTCTTGTTAAATAGCTTATCTTTTAACAGTCCGTTTAACAAGGCAATCCTGGTGTTGCTTTGAACTACCGGCATTTGGAGCTTTGTCGGTGTCCGGACAAAGTGTGGAGGAACCCTGGGTACCTTTCTGTTTGCCAGGATTGTCATTTCACGTCGGTTTAAAACTTTTGAATGCCTAGTATTGCATTTTTCTATTATTGATATGCGCAACAGTTTTCAGAGAGCATATGTAATTGAATTATTGCAAGGAATGCAGTTTTGCGCCTCTGCTGTCTTTGTGTTTCTCTGAACTCTGTTGTTCACCTGAATAATGGGAAATGTTGTATTTTTTTTTTGCTTTGCTCATTTTTCCCCTTTACAATGGTAACCGGCTGGCTGCAGCACACTTTGTCCCAGTTTTAACTTCTTGGTAGGCCTCGTAGTAGAAGCTGCCCTGTAATGAACCATATTCTGGTCGTGCTGCTTACACTGACAGATCGAAGGCAGCACCTGATGAGTAATAAACGAAACCAGAGGCCGAGTGTCCCATTACACCCGGACACTGATACGAGCGAGAGGGCAACTGAGCCGTCCGCCAACCATTGTATCCTTATCGCTCCATTTTTTATTCCCCATTTTTGCTTCCCCTGTTTGTGTTGTCTGCTTTAGGTCAAGAAATTTTTATTAACACATGGGCAACGAGCGGCGAAAACACCGTCCACGTCTCCCGAACTGAGCTACAGCAAGCATAGGCCGCGGCTTAGCTAGTTGAGGGGCCTTTCTCTTCGCTAGATGGTACGGCCCGACCTTCATGGTCACTATGCTACCTCAGACTCCGTCCTCACGGGCATCTTCGGATGTCCAACAACCCGTCCGTTAAAACCCTCAACTAATTCACGAGGAGCCTCCTCACGACCAACACGTGACTGTTTGGGCTGGCATTTGTGCGGAAGGAATCATTGGACCGTTCTTCTTCGAGGACGATGCTGGAGCAGCCATAACCGTCAATGGAGAGCGTTATCGGGGCAAGATTACGGATTTTTTGATGCAACTCAGTAAATTTAAATCAATAAAAAATCAGTTAAGATCCTCAATGAAGCAAGAGACTCTGCCGTTCATCAAATATAATGTATTTACCGAGGTTGATTTTGAAAATGTGATAGATGCCAACGCAAAATTGAAGTTCACTGATTGTTAATTGTCCTGGATTTGAAAATG
Source organism: Chloromyia formosa (assembly GCA_964017055.1). Taxonomy (NCBI): domain Eukaryota; kingdom Metazoa; phylum Arthropoda; class Insecta; order Diptera; family Stratiomyidae; genus Chloromyia; species Chloromyia formosa. Next base: position 70,763,354 of record OZ024813.1, on the reverse strand, counting down.
TGACTCTCAACGAGCGCAAAAGAATTGTCCAATGGCAGTCTAACTGGGACCTTCACTTGCGCTCGTCGAAATTAATATCAATTGATAGCTTATAGTTCCGTAACTAATGCATATACATATGGCTGCGTTCCTAAAACTCAAGCGCTGAGTCAGCACCTAGAAGCGATTAGTGCTGCATGGTGGTTTGTCGTAGAAATCCTTGCACTGAGTTAAGCACTGAGGTTAAGCACTTTCACTTTTGGACAGCATAATATTTTCTCGCTTTTCTGACTCAGCGCAATATTTTACATTTGCGACAATTGTTAAACTTCGATTCTAACCCTGGTTGCGTTGTGTATGGTTGATAATCGTATTTTTAACGTAATTGTTAAACCTTACTTTGGGAAAGAAAGTCGTTACTGTATCTTGTGTGTCACTTGGAATTCATCAAAGCAAAAAATTCCGAGTTTTCTGACAAATGCCAAACTGAACATGGCATTTGACAAATGGGACAGCCGGCATACTCAATTGCCCTAACGCCTTGTGGGGCATAGCGCGTCAACTGTTCCATGTGGTCCAGTTGACGTTTCGTTGTCATACACTGGTTTTGGAGAATGCAATGAAAACGGGATTCGAACCCGAAACGCCGGTAGTCAAACATGAAACTGATGCCTCAACACACTGCGCTACCGGTCATGACAGCCGGCATGCCGTTTTTAAAACACGAAAATAATCACAATGTGCTGGTCAGCTGACTCATCGATTTTTTTAGAAATGCAGTCTATGATATAACCAGCAAAAAACAGCAATAAATTCAGCCAGACACATTTTTAACTCATTATTTCTCTCTCAATCGGTAAGAGATGAGTTTAAACATATTGGTATGGAATTGTTTGTGACACTTGGTTTCATTCTGCACACCAACTTAGTATGCGTCTGTAGCTTAGCTCGGTAACGCACCGGGCATTTTTTGCTACTCTCTCCACCAGTGAGTTAATATAAGTGCTTCACACCATCTAGACCTCCACGGTCGAGTTTTCAAGTAAAATCACGCCTTCACGGCTTATACAAACAGAATTCTCACACTTTCGTGGTCGTCTTGCACATGGATAGCTGCAAAGATGCAAGACCTGATGAGTGCTATTATCCATACGAAACCACTAAGCTCGGAGAAATTAATTCAGAGGGAATTTGAGAATAAACCAGTCCGAAGCGTATATACCATAGACTTGTACAGACCTAGTGGTGATACCAAAAGTACCAATTGGTAACAACCATATGCATTAAAATTGAGTTTCCCATATGGCCACTTTATAGGGGAGGTTGCAGCAATCATTCAGGAGGATCCTGATCTTGATCAATTAACTTACCCATTCTACAAATATTTGTCGAATTTTTCAAGTCGCTAGCTTCATTCTATCGAAAGTTATTGCTTATTTGAAGTTTCACTTGTAGGGGAGGTAGGGGTTCCTTCGGTCGGATCTTGCCCATCATTGCGACCAACAAATAAGATCATGCTACAAATATTTAAACAAAATTTCAAGTTTCTAGCTTCATTTCATCGAAAGTTATCACTTATTTGAAGTTTAATTTGTAGGGGAAGTAGGGGTTTCGTTGGTCGGATTTTACGTATTTTTAATATTAGCCAACTGGATCCTATTACAAACATTTGACCAAAATTTTAAGTCGCTAGCATTATTTTGTCTTAAGTTATTGCTTATTTTAAGTTTCATTTCAAGGGGAGGTAGGGGTTTCTTAGGTCGGATCTCACCCATTTTGAACACCAACTAACCCAATCTCACTTCAAACATTTGACCAAAATTTCAAGTCGCTGGCTTGATTCTGTCAAAAGTTATCGCTTATTTGAAGTTGCATTTGTAGGGGAGGTAGGGGTTGCTTGGGTCGGATCTTACCCATTTTCAATACCAATCAAGTAGATCCTACTAGCAACATTTTGTCAAATTTTCAACTCGCTAGTGTTATTCTATCGAAAGTTATCGTAATTAAAAGAATATTTAATTTTTTGATATTTATAGGGGAGGTAGGCGTTCCTTTTATCCGATTATGCCCAACTTACTAGAACTTAAGCATCTTCCTATCCCAGGGTCACATGCCAAAAATCAGGTGTCTACGTCAATTGGTTCAAGAGTTATAGACAAAAAACCCGAAAAGTAGGGCAGTACGGGGCTCTTTGTAAGAAAATTACCGTTAGTTTTCCACTGATCGGTTTTATTTTCCCAGGGAAGTAGAAGATTATCCTCACAAGCAATCTACCAAAGCTAGAGCTTTTTAGGTTTATTTAATCGGGAGTTATAGATACATTTAATTATTTTACATATATAGGGGAGGTAGGCGTTCTCTTGGCCTGATCATGCCCATTTTCAATACCAACCAACTAGATTATACTTCCAATATTTTACCAAAATTTCAAGTCTCTAGCTTTATTCTATCGAAAGTTATCGTGCGAACGGACAGACAGACAGACATGGCTTAATCGAATCAGGAGGTGATCCTGATCATTTATATATATACATTGCTATACCTCCGGAGCCTCCTTTAAGGTGTTACATATTTCCGTCGTGACAAAAACAATATACCCTATACTAAAAGTCTAGGGTATAAAAATAGTTGGTCCCGTTGCGGGGCGCGAACCGCAGAGACCGTGTTTCGAGTAGCAAAAAATGCCCGGTGCGTTACCGAGCTAAGCTACAGACGCATATTAAGTTGGTGTGCAGAATGAAACCAAGTGTCACAAACAATTCCAATTTAAATTGAAAATGATTCGCACTTGTACATTTGCAAGAACATTAATACATAAAGTAATATTGGTATGGAAATGAAACCATAAGCTATCGATCGATAAGATATAAGAATGTCATTGACATCAAAGAAGTGCTAAAATTACTTCATTATGTTAAGTTTTATTTCAATTTTTTTTAATTAAAACCTTTTTTTTGTTGTTAAATAAAATAGGTGGATTTTTTTCAACAGTCCAGATCAAGAGCAGAACAACAGTCGCACGCATTGCACTAACAACCTGCTCTGTATAGGACAATTTTGTTAGTGTAACGTGTGCAATTTTTGTTCTGCTTTGATCTGAACTGTTGAAAAAACACGCCTAATATTAAATTAATATCAAGTATTTTGTATCCTAAACCAATTAGTTGCGAATCAACACAACGCCCCTCTAGTATTTTAGGCGAGACCAACTCGATACTTGACGAATAGATCAGATTCAAAATTCAATTCCAAACCAAATTCCCCGAAGCGGACTCAAAAAATGTTCGCTTCTTTCGAACACGATACATCTCATCAGACATGTCCGCATCGTATCTCGAATTGGTGTGAGAGGCGTGACCGGGAACGGCTTGGCCGATGTTGTTTTGGCTGATACGAGTAAAGGTCGACCGAAACAATATGGGTACGAATCATACTATATGTTAACAAAAAAGCTACTATTGATATTGAGCTTAACGATAGTGATCCTGGCTATCCGCCAGAGGTAGCAATACGTAGATATTTGTTCGAGTGGAGGCCAACGATGCTATACAACTTATATGGCTCTTAATATGCCGCCACCTTTAAGGCCCGGCCACACAGCCGTCGGTCTGTCGCGACGGTCTGCGATATGGGGATGTCACATAGGACGCGATATTTTTGTATGTGCGGTCTGCAAGTTGTTAATTTTCTCGAATACGAGTTCGGACGAAGAACAACTTCTGCTATTCGCGTTACGAAAAACCAAAAAGAAAAGGAAAAGACAAAGTTGGGTGCACGAAATAAATAAGAAAAGAGGTGAATTAGAGGAATACCACCGTTTATGCCTCGAGCTCGAGTCGCACGAAGATCGGTTTTATAAGTATTTTCGTATGTCAAAGGAATGTTTTGAAGAATTGTATAACCTAGTGAAATTCAGAATAGAAAAGTGCACGACCAACTGGAGGAAACCGATTGAAACGAGGCAGAGAAATAAAAAATTTCTGTATCTGACATTTTTAAATACGAGTAGACCGAGACAGTCGCGCGGTCAATCTGTAATTTTGTACAAGCAGACCGCTTGTCGTCGCGACAAGTTCCAACCGAAAGCGGCAGACCGCGTTCTGTGTGACAGAGACGATGCAACATTGTACTTTACAACTAGACCGCCAGACCGATTCGGTCAGATATCGCTGCCCGTCGCGACAGACCAACGGCTGTGTGGCCGGGCCTTTATCGTATATGGTAATTGTTACAATATTTCCTTTAAGAAAGGATCTGTTTACTGTGGGAATACCATCGCAAAAAGATTACACAACAAGTCAATCCGACAGCCATTTAAAAACATGTAAAAAGTTCCTGTGGCCTCCCTCGCAATATTTTTTAAGAGTCGGCGCCTCTGCCTATTAGAATCTTAATTTTATTGGCTTACATGTAAATACATATGTAATTATAACAAATAACAATATTACCAAAGGTATGTAAGGTAGAAACGAATCCTATTTGGATTACTTGTGCACCTACACATTACAATCAATTCAATAATGTGATATTGAATAAAGCTGCAATTTTTTGCTTCGCATAGTTTGCATATGACATATTAAATTATACTGTCTCTGTTATGGATGATGTGATTTGTGCAAGATGTGCGGATTTCATTTTAAACATTTATGCAACATGTTCATCATCAGCTATGCCACAAGAGAAAAAAATATTATCTTTCTTACATCAAATTAACACTGAGTGCAGGAAAGAATAATGAAAGGGAACGGAATAGCTTTGATTACGGAAATGTTGTAGTTTTTCTCTCTCACTGCATTCACTATTGTTTCTTGTATTTTGTATCTTTCACAGTTTCATAATGTTTATAACAGACCGAATGAATGGCTAATTATTGCTCCTGTTAATGCGATAGATTATATGGAAGAGCAATTATATCACTAATTGAATGGAATTTTGTGAAGTAAAATGTTTTTGTATCTGAAATATGTACGTTTTTCTACGAGTATTTTTTTCTGTTTGTTTTTTTTTTACGGAGAATTTGGCTTTGCATTGAATGAATTTCCGCAATCAATATTTTGGGCAATTGGCCAAATATTTTAACAGTCCCTAGCACTGCTTTTATTGATTATGTCACATACTCGGTACAGTGGTGGGAATTAGAATAAGTACCACCACCTTGGGGCCTCGATATTAATATTTTATACCGTTACTTAGTGAAGATGTTTGTCTTGAGATTGATTTAAAGGAAACATCCAATAAACCTTTTGTAACGGTATTTAACATTTTTATACCCTAGACTTATAGTATAGGGTATATTGTTTTTGTCACGACGGAAATATGTAACACCTTAAAGAAGGCTCCGGAGGTATGGCAATGTATATATATATAAATGATCAGGGTCACCTCCTGATTCGATTTAGCCATGTCTGTCTGTCTTTCCGTTCACACGATAACTTTCGATAGAATGAAGCTAGAACCTTGAAATTTTAGTCAAATGTTGGTAGTATGATTTAGTTGGATGGTATTGAAATTAGGCATGATCAGGCCAAGAGAATGCCTACCTCCCTTACATATGTAAAATAATTAAATGTACGGATATCTATAACTCCCGATTAAAAAATCATGAAAAGCTCTAGCTTTGGTATATTGCTAGTGAGGGTAATCTTATACTCTCCTGGGAAAATAAAGTCGATCAGTTGAAAACTAACGGTAATTTTCTTAAAAGATCCACGTACTACCCTACTTTTCAGGTTTTTGACATGGATATGTCTTATAGCTGGGGGTCATCCTAAAAATCTGTCCGTCACACGAAATGTCTGTTTTTCTACTCGGGGGTCAGAAGAGGAAACAAGCCCATTGGAATTTTTTCCGAGTTCTATGAATGTAGTGGCCGATCCTCAGTCAATCCGAGTCAGTCATCAAAGGGAACTCACGAAAATCGAAAAACTTCGCATCATGAACTGACTAAACAACCAGGCACCCATAAAACAAGTCAACATCATTCAACTGCCATCCCCTCGTGATTCAAATCTGCTCACAACACCAGCCACATCCAGACAACCTGTCTCCCTCACTCGTGCACAGCGCTATGGCTCCTCCTTCACAGCAATCTTTTTGTTTTCATCAATTAGTCACTAACCTGACTCAGTAAGAAAATCGTTGGGGTAGGTCGGGAAAAGCTTTAACTTCACACACACACACACATACACACACTCGTATGCAGGCAATGGAGAGACGGTTGAGTCGAAGAAGTTCAATGGATGGGCGTTGCTTCGTCATCGGCGAGATGCCTGCTCCACGGACCTTGGACTAAACTTCCGCGGCGGATCCACCCCTTTCTTGTGATGGCCAATCCCATCCAGCCGACTGAAATCAATGTCACCAAGGTCACCAACGTGTTTTTCCCGGGGATGTAAGGAACTTACGACCGTACTTGTATCGCGCATACCGCGTACTATCACGATCGATTATATATCAACTAACAGTGCACAATTCTGATTTAGTGAGGAGAATAGTGCAGATGATGCAGTTTGTGCAGCGCGGATAACGTAAACGTTAATGCAATAAAATTGTGTTGTCGCGCTTATCGTCTTTAGACTTAGACGAGTACTATCTAAGTATCTAATAGTAAGTGTGTTTAGCTAGACCGCGGCTTGACGCGATCGATCGCGGATTGACGTACTAACGAAGCACAGGCGCATATAAATATGTTGAGTGTATGATCGCTTGATCCACACACGGGGCAACGGTTGGGTTAATTTGTATTCTCCTGTACACTATGCGGGACGGTATGTCTTGAAAATGATACAAAGTATCTACACTGTATGCAGATAAAATACATCGGTACATCTTATGCCTACCGAAAGCGTGGGACGTGTTTTGTCGAATGAATTCATCCAGTATAACTATAGGTATACTGGGATCTTTATAAAACTTACGTCGATATCTTCAACACAACAGGTTCCACGCAGTCGGTAGCCAAAGACATATCCATGTTCCGATGTATCTGCATGCAGTGTAGATACTTTGTATCATTTTTATACATTCTCACCGAATTTCATGTGTGCAGCTTCAGCCGTTCGTGAGATATTCTATGAACAGACGGACATTTGACCGACTTTATGATGGTTTTGTATTTACTACAAAACCCTAAAAACAACTCATAACTATAATGTGTACAATGTTCTGGCAATGTGTAAGTACGAATTATTTTTCAGTGAAATTGGAATTTCTTGTGACACTGGGTTTCGTACTACACACCAACTTATGCGTCTGTAGCTTAGCTCGGCGACCCTTGACTGTGATATCCTTCACAGTTATTTCATAACAAACTAACTGAAATGCCCACAGCAGCTAAATGGTTAAGAAATCGAGAAATTTGTTGATAATATTTTTTGCTGGAAATCTTATGACAAATCGCGTGGTGCATTCGCCACTTTGAAATTAACGGTTACACTTGTTTCGATTTCTGTGTTCATGGGAGTCATACAAAATTGTAAATTTCAGCAAAATTTAGGAATATAGTTTAGCGGTAAATACGATTATTAATTGCCTTGGCCTTTCCAGGGGCATGGACGCGTCAACATCGCTTGCATTACTATACCTTGTTGTTGTTTGGGTATATACTCGTATTTTTCGGATGGTGCAGTTGCTAGCATTAGCATGCACCTTCTGTATGCGCCGTCTTTATATTGACAAGCTCGGGGCCCTGTAGGAGTTCTAGTATTATACCCATTTTAACGCGCCGAAGACTAAACCTCCGTCTCTCTAGATGTAGCATCATAGAGCGGTGATCGAGACTACAGTGCTACCGAGCACGCCGATATGCACTCCCGATCACTTGAATATGGACAGCCTCTTGAAGAATTGTTTAAGTTAAAATCTCTACTGCCTTAGGTCAGAGCGCGAAACTTTGTATCTGTTATAACAGGCTATTTCGTTGTTCATAGTTTATAAAAAAAAATGGAGTTTTGAATAATAACAGTAAAATTTCCTTAAGCTTCATTCACACGTGGCAAATATTTGGCAAAAACTGACAAATATTTTACAAAGAAAGGCAAATATTCACAAAAATATTTGTATATATATATAGTAATTGCCGAAAATATGACACCTTCTATCGTCTGCGTTGCTATCAATTTATCCATTCTGCATTCATCACTTTGAAATTGGAGCGATTTCAACCAGTTTCAAGAATGTAGTTTCGGAGTAGATACCATCGAAAAATATGAAATTTGGTTACGATATCTTTAGAAACAAGAAAGTTTTTCTCACTAAAACAGTCTTTTGGACCGGACGATTGGCACGAACTTGGATTTTTTACGATTCCACAACATACAACATAAATTAAGAATTTAGAACTACCGTAAAAACAAGAGACAGGGCTTGGGTTATACGTAGAAACAATTGCCTCTATCAGCACAACAAACGACACACAGAGAAGATCTCAGCATCATCTGTGGTAGCTCAGCCGGCGTTCCGACACCAATACACTCGCACTTGGATGTAACTTTAACAGCATATCTATGCTATCGGAATCAGTCAACGTTTTTTGCTGTGCTAGCAATACTGTAAAATTAAATAGCAGGCGGAATGTAATGCAGTGATCCGCAACACAACAATAAAACTTACCTAAATCTAGGGGAACCTTTTCTTATTTCTGCCTTTGAAATGTACTCTATAGCTAAGCTATACTTCCAACAAAAATGATCGAAAAGAATAATTAAAATGCAAAATAAACCGGAGTCCGAAGCGTATATACCCTAGACTTGTACAGACCTAGTGGTGATACCAAAAGTACCAATTGGCAACGACCATATGCCTTAAAAATTGGTCTCCTATATGGCCAGTTCATATGGGAGGTTGGCACTCATTCAGTAGGATCTTGACCATTCTCAAAATCAATAAACTAACCCATTCTACAAATATTTGTCGAATTTTTCAAGTCGCTATCTTCATTCTATCGAAAGTTATTGCTTATTTGAAGATTCACTTGTAGGGGAGGTAGGGGTTCCTTGGGTCGGATCTTGCTCATCATTGCCACCAACCAATTAGATCACCCTACAAACATTTAAACAAAATTTCAAGTTTCTAGCTTTATTCTATCGGAAGTTATCGCTTATTTGAAGTTTCATTTGTAGGGGTGGTGGGGTTTCCTTGGGTCGGATCTTGCCCATTTTCAATACCAACAAAGTAGGTCTTATTAGCAACACTCCACCAAATTTTTTACTCGATAGTATCATTCTATCGAAAGTTATAGTAATTAAAGGAATATTTAATTTTTTGAAATTTGTAGGGGAGGTAGGTGTTTCTTTGATCTGATTATGCCCAACCTATAGAACCTTAAGCAGCTTCTTACCTCAGGGTTACATGCCGAAAATTAGGTGTCTACGTCAATCGGTTCAAGAGTTATAGACAAAAATGATACAAAGTATCTACACTGCATGCAGATACATCGGAACATGGATATGTCTTTGGCTACCGACTGCGTGGAACCTGTTGTGTTGAAGATATCGACGTAAGTTTTATAAAGATCCCAGTATACCTATAGTTATACTGGATGAATTCATTCGACAAAACACGTCCCACGCTTTCGGTAGGCATAAGATGTACCGATGTATTTTATCTGCATACAGTGTAGATACTTTGTATCATTTTCAAGACATACCGTCCCGCATAGTGTACAGGAGAATACAAATTAACCCAACCGTTGCCCCGTGTGTGGATCAAGCGATCATACACTCAACATATTTATATGCGCCTGTGCTTCGTTAGTACGTCAATCCGCGATCGATCGCGTCAAGCCGCGGTCTAGCTAAACACACTTACTATTAGATACTTAGATAGTACTCGTCTAAGTCTAAAGACGATAAGCGCGACAACACAATTTTATTGCATTAACGTTTACGTTATCCGCGCTGCACAAACTGCATCATCTGCACTATTCTCCTCACTAAATCAGAATTGTGCACTGTTAGTTGATATATAATCGATCGTGATAGTACGCGGTATGCGCGATACAAGTACGGTCGTAAGTTCCTTACATCCCCGGGAAAAACACGTTGGTGACCTTGGTGACATTGATTTCAGTCGGCTGGATGGGATTGGCCATCACAAGAAAGGGGTGGATCCGCCGCGGAAGTTTAGTCCAAGGTCCGTGGAGCAGGCATCTCGCCGATGACGAAGCAACGCCCATCCATTGAACTTCTTCGACTCAACCGTCACTCCATTGCCTGCATACGAGTGTGTGTATGTGTGTGTGTGTGTGAAGTTAAAGCTTTTCCCGACCTACCCCAACGATTTTCTTACTGAGTCAGGTTAGTGACTAATTGATGAAAACAAAAAGATTGCTGTGAAGGAGGAGCCATAGCGCTGTGCACGAGTGAGGGAGACAGGTTGTCTGGATGTGGCTGGTGTTGTGAGCAGATTTGAATCACGAGGGGATGGCAGTTGAATGATGTTGACTTGTTTTATGGGTGCCTGGTTGTTTAGTCAGTTCATGATGCGAAGTTTTTCGATTTTCGTGAGTTCCCTTTGATGACTGACTCGGATTGACTGAGGATCGGCCACTACATTCATAGAACTCGGAAAAAATTCCAATGGGCTTGTTTCCTCTTCTGACCCCCGAGTAGAAAAACAGACATTTCGTGTGACGGACAGATTTTTAGGATGACCCCCAGCTATAAGACATATCCATGTCAAAATGTTATAATTCGCTGAAGAAAGCGATATGTCGTACTCGGCCAACTTTAGCCCCCATGGAGGTGAGTCTTGTATAGATAAGTGGGATGTCATGAGAAAGATAATGCCGAGTACATTCCATTTTTTGGTATTTTTCTTAAATTTGAAAAGAGGTGGGAAGAGAAAATATGAGATCATAATTTGTCCCACCCCCTTACATTTCAAGACCGTTAAAATAACCTGCAGAAAGTTGGCATTAGTCTCATGTTTGACTACCGGCGTTTCGGGTTCGAATCCCGTTCACGACGACATTCGTGGCAATGGATGTGCAGGAAGTGCATGCTGACAACTGCATTCTCCGAAACCAGTTTATGCCGACGAAACGTCAACTGGGCCACATGGAACAGTTGACGCGCTATGCCCCACCAGGGGTTACGGCAAATGGGAGAGAGATAGTTATCATTAGCACCCCCTGCATCTCTTAAACACGACCGTGGTCAAAAATACTGATGACCAACGATAATAAACACCATCGCCAACAATTTTTTCTTGTTCCGTGACAATTACGTAATATTTAATAATAACACATTCATTTAAAGTTGGGCATTTTGATACGGTCCATACAAAAAATGCACTTACCGTACAGTATAGGTGCGCTATGCACCACTATGTTAAGACAAAGTAGTACATACTACATACTTGCATATTGTTTATTGTTTTTCGTAGAGTGAATTGGAGTTATGTCTTTAATTAAGCATTTCTGAAAGGATCATGATTGGTGGGGGAGGAGGGGGTAGGCTGGTAGCTGATTCTACTTTCTATAATTATTTACACAATTTTTTTTTATGCAAGTTTGCAATTTGCAGTGTTGTCTTATCATGAATGGCCAAGCATCTCCCAGAGTAGGACAATAAGAGTCGCCAGACCGCTACAAGCGTGTGTCCCATGCAGGCTGTCTAAATATCCCAAATTTACATGAAAAATCCCTTACCACGGAGATCGCCGTTATTTGGTGTTAAAGCATTACAGAACAACTTTGAAACAATAGCAGATATACATTTACTGTGCACTAGAACCTCATCTTTAGGCCGGCCGCACGTTGCGTCGTAAGCAGACCAGCCCGCAGAGTGCGCACACGGCATTGTTGTTGTAAAATGTGATTTTGACACCTGTTACAACAACAATGCAATGTACGCGTTGCGTGCCCTGCCTGCGACGCAACGTGCGACCGGCCTTATAGACTGAGTCCACAAGCAGGGTCGGTCAAAGTTTAACTTTTTGCTCTCTTCTCCTGTGACTATACCGGGTTTTGTTCTCGATGTTACCGCTGATGGAATCAGAAGTCCACGAGTGAGACTCCAAACAAAGTCGGTTAGCTAAGGGTGCGGTTATGTTGGAGCTTCTCGGCATCGCGAAAGTCGGCGAGCTTTTGTATGCGCGATGACAATTTTATAGTTTCTCTTCAAAATTACAGCATGTGAACTACGATAATATACCAACCAATTATCAAGTATCACTTATCAACTTATCAAATTTTATGCTAAGTTTCTGTTGCACCAAACAGAGAATTTCAAATAATATTTGATAAGCAAAAAACACTTATCAATTTACTTTTCGAAAATTTGCTTAAATGTAAGTGATAAATGGTTGGTCCCTGATTATTATGATTATTGTCACCGATCATTCCTAGATCAAGAAAGGTCCCACAAAACAAGGAAAAATCCCTTTATCCCACATATTGGCCAAAAATTCCCCGCCGTGGGATAAATCCGACGATCTGGCAAATATGGGATAGTTAGTTCATCTCCTATTGTCACGGGATGCTACAAAACCCTCGGATTACGGGCGAAGCCCTCTACTTTCCGGCTTCATTTTAATTGTTCAGGAAAGTTTTTGTTCTTATCTTGATGGCCATGTCATCCAATGCTTGTGTGATTTTCTTGATGCGCCCAATTGAGGGTTTTACTTTTTACGTATTTTTTCTCAACAGTGCATAAAAAATTTGTATACATACTTATGCTAAAACACAAGACACTTTCACTTATTGTGTTGATATTTCTTCGAATTAATTTGAATAAACGTTAAAAGTATGACATGTATCGATGGTATTTTGCCAACTTTTCGCTTATACAAAAAACTGACGCGTTCGTATCGAAGATAAATCATTGTAACGATCTTCAATATTGAATTTTCTATTGACATCGTGCTGTCGCCAAAATCAACTGTTGTAATTCAAGAAATCCTCTTTTGTTGAAAGTTTGTCCGTGGGTATTTCACATATTTAAATGAATTATTTTTTATGGTCATGTGAAGTGAAACTTTTGGAAAAGATATAGATTAACGAATACAAAATTTAGCTGTATAATCTTGAATATTGCGAATCAGTGCAGTTTTGTTTCTTTTGAAAGAATAATTGAATAATGAAATGAAAGGAAGTGGTGCAACTGCTGAGTGGTATTTCGTAGATGGTGCCTCTCACCTGTTGGATTCTATATTGGCTTTTTAGCGATATGTATTTAAAATAAATTAAGAAAAAAAAAAAACAGTAGCTACAAAACCTGACACATCAATCTACTTAAGATTTGTTATAATAACTGCTTTATCTCCTAGTGGGATATGGCGCGGCAACAACTCTAACACTAGTAAAAATATACCAGAAATTTTCAGTGCCAATCATGCCTTTTGACCTATATGTTTGCTTATAGATGATGAAAAAATAGACCCTTATTTTCCCTATATGGAAGCCTACCCTTAGAGTTTGACGCACGTTCGTTCGGTCACCGCTCTACGATATAACTAGAGAATGGTGGTTCGATCCTCGGCGCGAACAAATCTGCCTGTGGGCACTAATAGAATTCTCACTGCGCTTCGAGCTTCGAGAGTATAAAGACGGCGCGAATAGGAGGTGCATGCTAGCAATTGCACGTCCGAAAAGTAGATATGCTATCGAAACGTCAACAAGGCATAGAAATGCAAGAGGCGTTGACGAACCCACGCTCCTGGAGGGGTCAAGGCAATTAACGCACACCCTTAAAGATGACCTTCAATTCAATTTATTTCTCATAATTATTGATAACATAGTGCGTTGAGATTCTTAAATACTAGTTTGGAGTTCAGGCTTATTGATACAACCTAAGCAGCACTTGAAATGATTTCTTATATTCCATAATCTTGTTTATTGACAGTGAGTAGTTGGTGGAGGAAAAAGTTTAAAAACCTCGTTAATTATATATAAAACTTATATACTATTCATTTAAAACTAAATATAAAAAATTACTTAACATACGTGAGAGTATTTATTCAAATCATTTAAACTATTTAATCATACAAGGTATTGAAAAGAGGGTTGGCTAGCATAGAGCACGAACGGGTAAAGATGACCTATTACAATGCAAAGCTAACTCTGCGAATTAAAGCGGTTGTTCAAACTCCTACCGTGTACATTTATGTATAATTACTCGTATTTATGAGATAAAATAAAATAAAATAAATAACATAACATAAAATAAATTATGTAACTGAAGCAATTCAAATCAAATTTAACGCTGTTCAGATTGATTGTATTCTATGTTAAGTAAATATAATTAAGTTACGGAATTTCACCACGGGATAATGAAAGTTAAAGTCTGCAGTACATATTAAGATTTTTTTTTCAAAACTACCACTTGTTATAATATTAACCACGTCGAGCAATTATTCAAAATTTTACTTTTTAGGATTTTGTAGTAAAAACAAAACCCTTATGAAATCGGTCATGCGTCCGTCTGTCCGTCTGTCCATGAAATATTTCATGAACCGCTGAATCTACATATATGAAATTTTGTGGGAATATGTAGAATTATTATAATTCACCGGAGAAAGCGATTCGTTGTAATAGGCAGACTTTAAGGGGATGTCCCCATAGAGGGGAAATGAAGGTCAACATTTTTTTTTCATCTGGTATAGGCAAGTATCATGAGAAAGGTAACACCGAGTACATTCCATTTTTGGTATTTCATCAAATTTGAAGAAAATGAAAAAGAGGTAGAGGGGAAAATATGTGATCCGAGTTTGTCCCCCCCCCCTTGCATTTCGAGACCGTTATACTTAGAAATATGAAAATTTGCAGCAATACGGCATTTTACTAGCATAAAAAAACTAAAAATAGCAGAATTTTGATATCTCATCAAAAAAGGTTAATAATAGTACATTTCTATAATTGCAGCTAGCACACCCCTGCACCCCTAAGCATACCCGAGGTCAAAAATATTGATGGCCAATGATAACCAACATCATAGGCAATAATATCTCTAAGTTTCATCACAATCACATAATATTTAATAATAGTACATTCATTTAAAGTTAGGCATTTTGACACTATCCACACAAAAAATACACCTACCGGCCTCATAGGTGTGAGTACTACTTTCATGTTGTTTTTCGCAGTGCGAATTAATTAATTTTGAAAAGGTAAAGATTGGCTGGAGGGCGCTGCGTCGTAATCGGCCAACTTTACCGGGTGGAAGGGGGGGGGGGTCCACATAGAGGCGAAATTAAGGCCAAATTTTTTTTCTATCGATTGGTATATAGTACGCAAGTGTCGTGAGAAAGGTAATGTTGAGTACATTCCACTTTTTCGCATTTTCTTCAAATTTGTAGAAAGGGGAACAGTGGGGAGGAGAAAATATTAGTTCGTAATTGCCCCCCCCCCCCCCCTAGCATTTCAGGAGTGCTATACTTAGAATTATGAAAACTTACAGGAAGGTGGGTTCCGAACAGCATATAAAATGGAAAATAATCGAATTTGTATATCTTCTCAGAATAGGTCGATAATAGTGCATTTCTATATGTAGTTGCAGTTAGCACACACGTTCGAGGTCAAAAGTACTGATGGCCAACGATAACCAACACCTTAGGCAATAATATGTTCTAAGTTTCGTTACAATCACGTAATATGAATTGGCATGTAAAATGAAAGTGGGTAAGACATTTTAATTATGTTTCTTTTTATCCATCTGAGTGGTATGAAGAAGAGCAAGGAGCCGATATTTACATACCAAAATAAGCGCTTGCTACAAAACCCTCGGATTGCGGGCGTTGCCCTCTATATTCCGGTTTCATTTTTATTGCTACAGTTTACTCACCAAAAGCTCACCAACCTAAGACAAGGTCATGATCACGCTGAAACGTGAGTTCATGCGTAGTATATTTTTTTATCTTCCCCACTGGATCAGTCACATTATTTTACCTGCACAATAGCTCAAGAAGCGTCTGGGATAGAAAAAATGAGGCCATTTTTTGGCGGAAAATTATGGTAGCGGATTCGGAGAAAACTATCACTACCTACTTGGGTACAAACTTGAGACACCCACGCTCATTTATGGAGTCTACTAACTAGCATAAGTCATAATAAGGCATGTTTTTTGTACTTTCGTGTATTCTAGGTTAAAGCGCTTTACTAAAAACCTTCCAGGGTTGAATGTCAAAAGTGCAATTGAGAGCATATCTGGAGAAATATCTGTGATATATTCGAAAACGAACTTTGGTAATTATGCATTTTAAAATAACTACTTCACCTCCGATTTTCTTAAAATTTTAGTATGTTGCAGAGTTCACCATGCTGATCAAGAATACTATATATACATGTTGGCGCGGAAACTATTTCATCACATAGTAACATACTAAAATTTCAGGAAAATCTTAGGTGAAGGACTTATGAACAATTACCCAAACTTGATATATAAAAAGTCAAATCCAATTACGAAATTTTTACTTTTCCGTAAGAAATGTGCCTTTTGGCAATGCGAGCGACTTCTGGTTACATAAGAATATCTATCCGAGACAGGTTTACTACTTCGTTGAACTTCCCAGGTTTATACAGGTAAATGTTTTTATGTTTGTTGTTTTTGTGGTAGCGATGCTTCGAATACTGCAGTTCTCCTTGCATCGAGGGGGTTTGGCAGCTCTTGGCCGTTGAAAAACGGATCGTTCCGGTACGAAGAACCGGCTGCTGCAGGAACGAACGTATTATTGCAATTGAGTGTTGTTAACCGGAGTTAAGCTACACGGAAGCACAAAACAACACAAATGTACATACTAGAGCCATTTGTGATCTACCTGCTCGGTTTCAGTAGGTGAATAAGAATGGTAGTCACGTTGACAACATTTTATCGCAAGCATGTTAATTGATTAACGGTACTGGCAACAGGTTACACTGATGAATCGGTCACAGCCATTAAGTTCAATAACGTACCGCTGTGGAAAATTGGTATGTATCTGTTATCTCAATGCTATTAGACTTTCCCAGATTTTTAGATCAAGAAAAGATTTGTGTAAACTCCAAAGAGACAACGACCACGTACGGTGACTCCTATTTGATGTGTGGGCTATACTATAATTATAATAATGATGCATCGCTCGTGTCGTTGATTAAATTACGAGTATGCTATTTTTATTTGAGAATCTGAGGAAAAAATCATTGGGCGGGTATTATTATGCCCTAGTTTTCTGCCACTGCGACACCGAAGATGCTGTATGAAGTACAAAGAACCAGGTCGATCAGCCTATTTGTCAAAGAAATAAGGTTATTTCTCGTAAGCCGAGGTGGGAAATCAGTAAAAATGTGTTGTTTTTTAACAATCTTTTCTGTTTTTTTTTTTCTGTTTTTTTTTTCCAGTGCAAGTAAGTAATATTGATTAGTAATTAATTACTTCCGCTAATTTTAATGCGTTGGTTAACATTTAGCCTAATCTGACCTCAATTTTTTTGTTTTTTTTTTTTTCTAGTATGGGAAGGTATTTTTGGCGAGTCCCATAGAAAATGTAGGGAAGTATAAACTCTCTCTACTATTGTAAATCACTACATCACTACATTTCAAGAGAGAAATAGCAGCATTTAAAGGTGTTTTCAAAGTCAGTAGTCTACAGGATAAACCTAAAAATATAGTAAATAAAGATCTGCCTGTAAAAACAGACCGCGACGAAAAAAAGTGTTACAAAAGTGAATGATTTTGAGCATTCCTCGTAATACTGTAAAGTCTCCAAGCAAGGGAATCTGAATCCCATAGAAAACCTTCCAAAGCCATTACTAGAAAAAATCATGATCACCAAGCAGAAACCGACAGATATCCTTAAAAATGTGTGCAATTACGATCCCAGCCGCCAATACAACGCAAAATCATGCACAAAACGCATTCCCGACTTATGAATTTCATAATCGCAGCGATCAAAGAGTTTCATTATTATATTTTAAGATCTCTTTTTTTTGTCCTCTTCACATCACCCCGTATGTACGTCAAACTACTCTTATGTATAGTTTGTGAATCAAAATTCTGTAAGCATTTATGGAGATATAAAAAAGATTCCAAACGAACCAAAAAAAAAAAGTTTTCCAATAGCCCTTCATCGTAAGTTGGCGAAATATCTCCCAGAAAACTAATAGTTGGTATAAGCTTTTAAGTCCTTTTTCATTAATATGAATGTTGTTTTGTTGTTTGTTTGCCCTAACCCCATGTGGCTTGGTTGACGTTTCGTTAGCATAACCTGGTTTCGAACGATGTATGTTTGTAGCATGTACCTCCTGCCCATTTAGCTAAATACATGCGACAAGTCAGGAAAGGTTGTGGCTTATTGTCAGACCCCACACCCATTGCTGCCCTGTTCAACTAAAGTGGTCATCACACTGACGGGGAAAAAAATAAAACAGAGAGCAAATTGCTCACAAAACAAATTTTTGGCAAAAGACTACAGATTCATTATCCATGAGGTACGTATCTTGTTTCTAGTCGGAGCTATTTTACAGGCGTAACCGCCTGCAAACGTTATTCCCCGACACCCTTGATCGTCCATAGAAAATAAGGAAGGCAAAGACACGTCACGGTTATTGGAGGTCAGTGCCTACCACAGAAAGTTGAAAACAACGATCGAGGATCCCGCATTGAATGTTGAAAGTAAACTTCTGACACCTTTAACTTCAAAGGGTATCCATGCCGAAATGGCAAAATGCATTCGAAGGCAAAACATCATAGGCGCATCCCGTTGGGGGATAGCTGTGGAAAAGAAGGGGTACATGGTTGTGATAAGGATTAACAGAAAGAAAAACAAGCTAGCCGAAGGCTAGCTTGCCGATGGTATTATACCCTCCACGCTTCGCGTGAAGGGTATCATACCTTCGTTGTGTTTTGTGGTACATTTGCCTTTTTGAAATTAGTAGTAAAACTTGTTCCGATTTCACTGTTTCTATAAGAGGTATATGAAATAGTGGGCCAATTTCAACCAAATTTAGGAACGTGGCTTAGCAGTCAATACGATTGAATAATATGCAATTTCGTAAAGATACCTTCAGAAATAAAAAAAAGTTTTTCCGACAAAAACTTGCTTTTGGGACGGTCGTTCCTATGACAGCTATATGATCGAGTAGTCCGCTTTCAGCCAAATTCGGAAATATGGTTACGCTTAAGATACTATTGATTAATGTGACATTTGAAAACAATACCTTTAGAAATAAAAAAGTTTTTCTCACAAAGACGCATTTTGGACCGGTCGTTCCTATGGCAGCTATATGACATAGTAGTCCGATTTCAATCAAATTCAGGAATGTGATTTAGCTAAAGATACTTTTCATTAGTGTGAAATCTAAAAACGATATCTTCAGAAATAAAAAAGTTTTTCTCACAAAGACGAATTTTTGGACCGGTCGTTCCTATGGCAGCTATATGACGTAGTGGTCCGATTCCATTGGTTCCGACATATATACTGCCTGCAATAGAAAGAAGGCTCTCTACAAAATTTCAGCTCGATAGCCTTAAAACTGAGGGACTAGTTTGCATAGAAACAGACGAACAGACGGACAAAACTTAATCGACTTGACTCATCATACTGACCAAGAATATATATATTGTAGTTTATATGGTCGGAGATGCTTCCTTCTGTGCGTTGCAAACTTCATGACAAAGTTAATATACCCTATCACATCCGTGAAGGGTATAAAAAATGGCCAGTTTACGTGAAGCACAAATAATAGGACTGAACCTCAAAAATTACCGAATGGCGTCAAACGTGAGGCCTAATAATTTACCGTTAAGATTGATTTTGGTCCTTGGATGACCGCTTCGCGCACATAGGGCCTTAAAAACTCCGGCCATTTTTTTTGCTCCTAATCCCATCCATGTAAGAATTTTCGCTACTATTATTTCATCACTATTAAGACCGCATCAGGGCTTGTATTTGTTGCCAACAGCGTCAAAATAGGCAAATCCATCTGCATATAACCGCTATAGAAAACTGATGGAGCTGCTGATACGGTACCGCTACAGTGGGGTAAAAGAAACCAGTATAACCCTGGCCACACATTGTCGAATAGTAACTTGAACACGAACATGGTAGAAGTGAGTCTGTTGCCTGCAGATTTACGTGAAGTGTGTGTGTGCCTTGAGCCATCCGGAGGACATTTGTACCATGTTCGTGTTCGACTGTGTAGAGCCGGGCTAAGCCTCTTTAAGATGATCTTAACGTTTTTTTTCACGTCAGTGACACTTTATAGCAAGTAACAGTGGGAAAAATGGTCGCAAAAGCTCCAAAATGTGACTTGATCGCTAATTGCAGACAATATGCGACGATGGTGTGCCTTGCAAAACACACCTTTAAAACCTTAAAGCTACCTTAAGCCGGCCATATCTCTCTCTAATTGCCTTGACCACTCCAGGGGCATGGGCGCGTCAACATCTCTAACATTTCTATGCTTGTTGACGTTTCAATAGCATATCTACTTTTTGGAAGCGCAGTTGCTAGCATGCACCTCCTATCCGCGCAGTCGTTATACTGACAAGCTCGGAGTACTGTGAGAGTTCTATTGTACTCACAGGCAGTTTTTTATTGGGCCGAGATTTGATATCCGAGCTCTAGATTAGTATCGTAGAGCGGTGACCGAACAATCACGGCTACCGAGCGCGACAATGCCGGCCATATACGTTCAGGTATACCTTGAAGTATTCATTTACAGGTACGACTGTACAGGTATACCTGAACGTGTGTGTTGTCGCCTGGACGTATACCTGCACAGGCGTCCAGACCTGTACAGGCGAACGGAGAAGGATGAATTGGAAAAATTGGAGAGATCAACCGTGTATGTAGCGGGGTAAACCGAGAGAATATAATAGAAGTGTATACCGCCGGAGAGGTAAACTCTAGTGGTTGCTTTCTGTCGGAACGTTTCACGCGTAGTATTACTTGGCAGGATACACTTGATCAATTATTATCTGAACCAATAAATCATTGCCACTCTTTCAACTTGCAGGAATCTTTGCGAAAAAGAGGATGAAATGGTTTGAGCCGCTTTTGCTTTACATGGGATACCCTTCTTTCCTAAATGTCACTTTGATACCAAGTAGATCCTTTCGCCGTGGCATACACCTACAGCAGGACCAAAATATCAGCGTAGAGTCATAGTAGTGTAATAGTCCTTGTAGTAGGAGGAAACTATGTATAAAATTTTGTTGAAATCGTACCACGGGAAATGCCTGGAAGAGTGATCTTTAAAAAGGCTTAAGAGAGCAACATTGATTTGAATTGAACACAGCGGAGTATACCATTAGTCCGGTCGATAACCGAATTCGCTGCCACCGTACCGAGGTCAGGGTCACCCAAGACACCTACATACCGAATTTGGTTAAAATGGAACCATGGGAAGTGCAAACATTTTAGTAGTCCACAAACAATTTCAATACTCAGTACTTTTGTACTAATTTTTTCTACAAATATTATCGTCACAAATGCAAATTTTTGTGCATACATTTTCGTACAAAAATTCGTCTAAATTTTTGCTAGTCTAAGATGCTTTATAAAATATGAACACATAAACCTCGGTTTCCTCCCCAATTTATCAAAGAATTCTAATTCTTCTCCGTTCGCCTGTGCCTGTGCGGATGCCTGTATAGCAAGACAACAAACACACTACGGTAGACTTGGGCAGGCATACCTCAAAGAATACCTACACAGGTATTTCTGAGCGTACATGGCCGGTTTTAAGGTTTTTTTTACATCACGAAGAAGTGGAAATTGTGGAGATTTCGCACCCTGTTCAAATGCACAGTCTGCACATATGGTAGAACCGGGCCTGCCCACACCACATGCAGAAGAGAACGCAGACATCCATGGGCATGGCGTGGACTCAGTCCTGTAACTGACCTACATCTTAAGACATCATTCCGACGCGACGCATCAACGCACTGAGCTACTGGCCTCCTCAAAGTTCCCTAGTTCCAAGTAGTCCCATAATCGTTATTCAATTGGATGTATCAGTTAAAGGATTCAAAAGTTAAGAAGTTAAAGCTGCTTGAATGTGAGTTTTCAGCATTTATTTGAAAGATAAAAAGTGCACCGCTGTTTTAATGTTTTTGGGCAGGCCATTAAATAATTCGATTGTGTTATAGGGCCCGTTATTAGGAACTGGAAGAGAATAGTTATCTACAGTTCGTACGGAATAGGAATGAATTTAATCCACCACGCGCAGTGCGATGTTGGTTGATATTTGATTCATCCTGTCTTTATACTCATAGATTTCGAACTAGTTAGTAAATACCTAACTAGAGTCTTACTTCTCTTGTATTCACAGTACGTGTAGGTGTACGTGCGGGAATATGATTAATTAAGCTTATCGTCGATAACCTTTCAGTTGTAATTATCACCAATTCGCTATTAACCAACCACTGAGAGTACGTTTGAAGGTCAACAGTAATTATTTCCTGTAGAACTGATGCACTTTAATGGCAGTGAAGCATCAAGTTGTCATCTGTAAACTTGACCCCTTTTGCCTTTAAACCGATATCCGTTTTAGTATAGATCCTGCAGAACGCCGATGTTAGTACTCTCTGGATTACTGGAAAGAGTTTCTGGTGGTTGAAATTAGGTTACGAAGATAGGCTCTGATCATTAGCTTTTCTGCTCATACCACAAAACCCGATCTTACAAAAAACAAAAAAACAAATGCATGCTGCATTGTGTCGAAGCTTAGCTAAGTCATCGCGCTGCTTTTATTATACCCCTCACGGATGTGTATATTAACTTTGCCATGAAGTTTGCAAAGCACAGAAGGAAGCATCTCCGACCATATAAACTATATATGTATATTCTTGGTCAGTATGATGAGACGAGTCCATTAAGCTTTGTCCGTCTGTTTCTATGCAAACTAGTCCCTCAGTTTTAAAGCTATCGAGCTGAAAATTTGTACAAAGCCTTTTTTCTATTGCAGGCCGTATATATGTCGTTACCAACGGAATCGGACCATTACGTCATATAGCTGCCATAGGAACGACCGGTTCAAAAATTCGTCTTTGTGAGAAAAACTTTTTTATTTCTAAAGATATAATTTTCAAATTTCGCACTAATCAATAATATTTTTATTCAAATTATATTTCCTAATTCGGATGAAATTGGACTACTCTATCGTATAGCTGTCATAGGAACGACCGTTCGAAAAGCAAGTTTTTGTTAGAAAAACTTTTTTATCTCTGAAGATATATGAAATAGTTCCTTGTAACACGTTATAATATAGCGAAAATGCAACAAAATAAAGAATGTAATGAAACCCCATTTCCAACCAAGACCGAACAAGAGGGGGTCCTAAAAACATATGGCGTCGATCTGTGGCAAAAGAGTGTAAGGAGCTGGGTTCATCGTTCGGGGAGTTTCGATGCCAAAAATGGAATGTACTCGGTGTTACCTTTCTCATGATACCCCACTTGCTTATACCAGATGAACAAAATTTGTTGACCTTCATTTCCCCTCTATGGGGACCTCCCGTTAATGTCAGCCTATTACGACACATCGCTCGGAGAATCATAATAATTCTACATATTTCCACAAAATTTCATATATATGTAGCTTAAGCCTTTCGTGAGATATTCTATGGACAGGCGGACGGACAGACATTTGACCGATTTCATAAGGGTTTTGTTTTTACTACAAAGCCCTAAAAATAAGTTTTAACCCATTAACTTAGTAGATTTTTTTAATTCTTTGCCGGGTTTCCACCAAAGAGACAGTTTTGAAAAACACGGACAAAAACTGTTTTTCTGAACAAAAACACAAATGTTCTGTAAAAACTGAACAGTTTTTAAAACATTTGTGTCTCTAAAAACTGTTTTAGGAAACAAAACACTTTCCCATCGCGAATGGGAAAATGTTTTTATACTCTAGATGAAATCTGAGAGTATTATAAGTTTGCCACAAAGTTTGTAACGCTAAGAAATAAGGCTCGCAGAAAAAAATGAATGATACAGAAGTTCATATTATCACTTGAATATCTCAAAACCGGATGTCCGTCTGTCCGTCTGTCCGTCTGTCCGTCCGTCCGTCCGTGACCTCTCTAGCTCGAGAACGCGTTGAGCTATGAAGTTCAAATTTTGCACACGTTATTTCTGACAAAAAATGAAGGCTAAGTTCGTGAACGGGCTAAATCGCTCAACCCCTTCTACCCCCTCCCATACAAAATGACACATTTTTGAAAATTTACAATAATCAGATTTTCTCAGAAACTATAAAACATATTGCTTTGAAATTTTTAATCTATCACTTTTATGATAATTGTAACCTATGTTATAAAACTTATTGTAATCCTCACCCTCCTTCTACCCCCTCCCATACAAACTGCACTATTTCATGAAATACGTTAAGCCAATTTACTCAGTACGTATACAATTCATCGGTCTGAAATTTTGTACTTAACACTTAATTAACAATATCAGTTAGATTCAAAAAAATTAATCGATTACCCTTACTCCGTCTACCCCCTCCCATACAAAATGACACATTTTTGATAATTTACAATAATCAGATTTTCTCAGAAACTATAAAACATATTGCTTTGAAATTTTGAATATATCACTTTTATGATAATTGTAACCTACATTATAAAATTTATTGTAATCCTCACCCTCCTTCTACCCCCTCCCATACAAACTGCACTATTTCATGAAATACGTTAAGCCAATTTACTCATTACCTATACAATTTATCGGGCTGAAATTTTGTACTTAACACTTAATTAACAATATTAGTTAGATTCAAAAAAAGTAATCGATTACCCTTACTCCGTCTACCCCCTCCCATACAAAATGACACATTTTTGATAATTTACAATAATCAGATTTTCTCAGAAACTATAAAACATATTGCTTTGAAATTTTGAATATATCACTTTTATGATAATTGTAACCTACATTATAAAATTTATTGTAATCCTCACCCTCCTTCTACCCCCTCCCATACAAACTGCACTATTTCATGAAATACGTTAAGCCTATTTACTCAGTACGTATACAATTTATCGGGCTGAAATTTTGTACTTAACACTTAATTAACAATATCAGTTAGATTCAAAAAAATTAATCGATTACCCTTACTCCGTCTACCCCCTCCCATACAAAATGACACATTTTTGATAATTTACAATAATCAGATTTTCTCAGAAACCATAAAACATCTTGCTTTGAAATTTTGCATATATCACTTTTATGATAATTGTAACCTACATTATAAAATTTATTGTAATCCTCACCCTCCTTCTACCCCCTCCCATACAAACTGCACTATTTCATGAAATACGTTAAGCCAATTTACTCATTACCTATACATTTTATCGGGCTGAAATTTTTTACTTAACACTTAATTAACAATATCAGTTAGATTCAAAAAAAGTAATCGATTACCCTTACTCCGTCTACCCCCTCCCATACAAAATGACACATTTTTGATAATTTACAATAATCAGATTTTCTCAGAAACTATAAAACATATTGCTTTGAAATTTTGAATATATCACTTTTATGATAATTGTAACTTAAATTATAAAATTTATTGTAATCCTCACCCTCCTTCTACCCCCTCCCATACAAACTGCACTATTTCATGAAATACGTTAAGCCTATTTACTCAGTACGTATACAATTTATCGGGCTGAAATTTTGTACTTAACACTTAATTAACAATATCAGTTAGATTCAAAAAAAATAGTCGATTACCCTTACTCCGTCTACCCCCTCCTATACAATATGACACATTTTACCAACGTTGCTCTCTAGGTTGATATCGCTTTGAGCTAATACAAAATGTTGTCTTTTGACAATAAGCTGATTTTCTCGAAAAGTGTTACAGCTATTAGTCTGAAATTTGGAATATAAAGCTTTGATGAAACCGAGATTGCAACCAAAATTATTTATTGGCTTTAACCAGGTTCAAATTCATCTAGAGTATTGCATGATTGGGGTTTACCCCAATCGTATTTTTTTTATGTTTTTTTTTTGTCTGCTTTGTTGAAACATGCACTTTTTTTTTCTGCGACACTTCCACACAGTTATCGGCTGTAATTTTAAAGGTTGAAGTGATATAAATTTTACTTTTTTTGTGTTTTTAACTTAAAATGTGTTCAAACAAGAAGCAGTTAACTGAGTGCAATTATAACATCCTCATTGTTTGACATTTTCTGGGATAAACAACAAGATAAACAGAACTAGAAACAAAACCAGTCTGTTCAGTTGAAACAGTTTGTTTACATAAAACAGATCTGTTTTCAGAAAACAAAACTTGTTTCTGTTTTTGTTTTTGAAAACAAAACTGTTTTTTAAAACTGTCTCTTTGGTGGAAACCCGGCATTATTAAATAGCTAAATCCGTTTTTTTTTAAACTGAAAATCGGCAGAACATTTGTGGTTTTATTTTGTTGCATTTTGGCTGTATTATAACGTGTAACAAGGAACACGTCGAGTTACCAGTAACCCTGTATAATATTTTAATACATTGATGCTTGTTCAAGTTACGATAAAGGTACTACATAAGGTGCGTTCTTTTGTACGGCGGTGAAGGGTAATCCGGCAATACATATACTCATTTGCCCTAACTCCGAGTGGGGCATAGCGCATCAACTATTCCATATGGCTTAGCATTTCCTTGGCATAAACTATAATAGTTTCGGACGATGCACGTTGCCAACATACACCTCCTGCTTTAGACGCCTACTTGCAACAAGACATGAGACTGACACCGCTACGTACTGAGCTACCCGGTGCCCCAATTATAATAATGCGTTAACCTGACCTTGACCCGCAGAGCTCCATGGGTTAGCTAACCTACACTGTATAAAAAAAAGTGTTGAGGATGAATTCCCGCCGAACGTTCGCGGGTTGGACCGCTGGTGCGAAGCGCGTCTCATGCTTGGCGCCTCGCACCATAGAAAGAGGAGAGTGGTGACCGGGAACAATCCAAGTTGGGTGTTGGATCGTCCATGTCTTGTTCGCAGTGCAAATTGCTGCGTTCACGACATGGGTGCGAATTCCAACCTGAATACAAATTGCAACGTGCAACTTGCCGGTATGGAATTCAACTCAATCGTTTGTTGTAGCCTAGTACCAGTGGCTACATTAAGGCGCAGTCAGACGCTCTGACAAATTGCCATATTTCTGCCATATGTCTATGCTAATCTAGTATGTATGTATGTGGCGTATTTGATATGTTTTCTTTCTATTTTTAGCAGCACACTCTGTCCTCAGCTTCTTCTTCTTCTTGACAGGCCCCGAAGTAGAAGCTGCCCTGTAACGAACCACAGGCAATGGACCATATTATCATAGATAAACAGACTACAGACTACTTTGTTTATCTATGATATTATAGTCTGGTAGTGCTGCTTCCTCAGGCAGATCGAAGGCAGCACCCGACGAGTAATGGTCTGTCGGTGGAACGAAGCCAGGGACCGAAGCTCCCATTAAACCCGGACCCGATGCGAGTGCGAGAGCACGTTAGGCTCCGTCCCCACGGGCATCTTCGAATGCCCACTGACCGTCCATTACAGATAGAAACACACACATATCAAAACCCGCAATGTAGAGTTTCTTTATGTTTTTTTGCTGGCATTGAAGCAACTATACTACTTAGTGGTGAATTTACACTAACCGCCGCCCTAGTGGGCAGGAAAAATTTGCCGCCCGAATTTTTTTTACTACTTATCCTTGCCAACACAACAGGTAAGGGACTTAGAAAGTGCTTCCCGAATTTCCTGAGAGAAGAGTCATAGATATGCTTGCTGTTGCTCCTGTGGCTTCTGTTTTGGGTGGAAATTTAGAGGCTGAGATAAGAAAAACTATAGACTCTATAAATTCTTTTCTTTTTTCTTAGCTTATTTCTCCATTAGTATGTTATCTAAAAAATGTGTACATTAACGTTTCCCCTGTGATGTGGGGCGTAGAAAAAGCCACACCCTTTCTGTCGCTGTGCGGTCATAAGGGGAGATTGACCCGGTACGTAAAAGCGGTTAAAGCCGGGTAATGTGAGTAGCTGGCTTTTGAAATCTGGTGACATGGATTAAGCAGAGCAAGAAACTAGAGTAGAATGTTTTCTCGGCTCTTGATGGTTTCTAGCGTTACCAACCTGACATTTTTGCGGGCGCAATTTCACAAATGCAGAATTTAATGTTTCGCCAGAAATCCGCCGTCCTCAGAAATTTGCCGCCCTTAAAAATGCGGCGCCCCTGACAGCCGTTTTTGTTGCTGGTATAGTAAATAAAAATAACTGGTGTCTATTTTAAATTATATTCTAAAAAATTAAAAAAAAAATTGCCCGCCCTGGGCTGTAGCCCATCTTGCCCATGCCTAAATCCGCTACTGATACTACTCATCACTTGGAGTTGTGCATCTTAATTTTTTTACTTATAGAAACATAGTTCGCCTTCTGTGCGCTGGGCTCCTGGTTCGAATCCTACTGAAGGCAGTAATTTTTTCGATTCACTTGCCGGACTATGAGCCCAATCATCTGTTAAATGAGTATTTATTCGGTGTAGATAACTCGGTTGGGCGTATTGCTGATCACACACCTCCAAGTATATCATCATGATCGTGAAAATCAGATCATGCTACCTCATCTCGAGGTCTTGGCCCATGAATTGGACTGTCACGCCAGTTAATTACTTATTTTTATTCATACCGTAAGTTACCATCTACTTATCTTCTGATTCATATCAATTTAATGGTTGTAACTTTCGCTTTCATTGCATCTTCTTTGTACCAGAAATTCCCAGATAATACTTTTTCCTCAGAGCAATCATCATTCAATGATGATCGTCGAGCTTTAAGCTTGTTGTGCAACTTTTGGCTATAGCCGCAGTCGCTCGAAGGAACACAGTCCCATTTCAAACACACACAAATAGCTATGATCGCTGGGTGGCTATTAATAAGCGATCATCGCAATGATCCGAGAAACACGGTACGCTTTACCTGGGTTATCGAACTCGCCACTCACTTGCAGCAAAACGATGTACAAGTAATTTCTTAATACTACTACTACTCAATTGCCCTAACCCCTTGTGGGACAAAGCGCGTCAACTTTTTCATGTGTCAAAGTTGACGGTTCGTTGGCACAAACTGGTTTCGGAAAATGCAGTTGCCAGCATGCACCTCTTATCTCAACTGATTTCAGAATGGATCTCCACAAATTTGATTGGTTTCTTGAGATAGATTACTATAATACCGGTATTTTTTTTTTTGTGAAAAGTATGTACTTATATTATATATATATGTACATATTTTTCGCAAAAAAAAAAGAAAATACCGGCACTGTTACTACAAATGCTGCGGAGAGAGCATTCTGCAAACTTATTTTATGTAAACATTACTCAAAATATAATATTAATAATTATTATCTTCAGGATGGTGCCAAGTTCAACTAATTTTTTACGGAGATGTGGACGAAACATCTTTCCTAATTAGTTCAAAATCGAATGAAACCATGGTACCCACTTTCGAGGTTTAAGGATACTATCTTCTGCTTATTTTCAGGGGTGCCGGTAAGCATTACTCACATTTTTCGGCATCGAATGTGATGTACAATATGTGTGTACTCCCAACAAATCATCTAACAAAAAGTATCAACTATCTACGAAATTCTCATAAATCGTACATGCAATTTTTGAAAGAAGCTTTAAAAAAAAGACACCACAAAAACGTACTATTCGTGTTGCTAGCGAGAATGAATAGTTCTAAAAAGTGAATTTATAAACAAAGTATTCCCAGAGGCGTTATCCTTCTACTAACTTTAAATAAACAATAAATTAATTGAAGCCGTTCACATACCTCAAAATCATATTTTATATTTCGTATTAATCCACACGTATGTAAGAAGTTAAATTCAGTAGCTACTCGTATATCCAGATATGTAGTTGCAACAATTGTTAAACTGATTGAAACTTCTTCTGCTTTCTTCTCTCGTTAAAACTTCTTCAACATTTAACTGTACGCAAGTATGCTAATCAGAAGACATTAACGCCGATAACTATACACGATTTTTTTTCACTATTAATCGATATTTTAACACACGCACTGAAACGAATTCGCGTCCGTAATAGGAATTTTCTTTACAATGACGAAGCGAAGATGTCTGGGAAACCCGTCCGTTTTACAAAAGGTAACATACACTACTTAAGTTTTCGATCTTGTAAAGTTTCCATATGAAATTGAAACAAGTTTACATATCTTCTTGATATACCGTCTGTATCTGCGAACAGGTAAAAGTTAAGCTATTCTTGTTTTCGAATTGGAAGTAAAAGTGAATCAAGTCAAGAAATAACGGACGATCCGCGGACAAACGGACACCAATTTGAATTGAAAGCAAAACTGAACCAAACGAACGAATGTCCAAACATTAACTGAATGCGCTAACTTTGCAGCTGTCGCGGTACAAGAAATTCCATCAGCAGTCTGCAGCAGCGGTGGTAGATACCACAATCGTAGTGTTACTTTCCAATTGCCTAAAAAGCGCATGCATAAGGAGACAGCCAGTGACTATTAGTAGTATTACTATCTTTTTTTCAACTATGTATTTTGCGTAGAGTGGTAGTCAAGAACTGAAGCTTATGGTACAAATCAAGTGACGCACTTCCAATACCTACCACCACCTGATTATTGCGAACGGAACGTTGTTGGCTGGATTTTTTTTATATTTGAGTTGATCACAAGAGAAGGTCTCATAATATTATCAAACCCTTTCCTTTCGGTAGACTAGACACGTACAAGTTACAAACATATCTTCACGTACATATGTACTTGTTCATTGCTTATGGAAAAGACGTCTACGTTACAATAGATATTCAAAGCTGGGGTTTAATATATTTTAGTAATTGCACATTTGCACACATGTAAGATATATCAAGCTTAAGGTTATTTGATAAGCAGGAAGTAATAAACGCTTCATTCATCATTTGTTTACGAAATGAATAGTTTTACTATGGCACGAATGCTTTTTAATGCCGAAGTTCGAATTAATTACGAGTAATCCGACTCCAAGTAGTTTGAAAGAATCAGCTGAAACTATACATAGGTGAATTTTTTGCGTAACCGTGTAGGGTCCCTGGTTGTACAAAAGCACGCTCTAGGATAGCATCCAGGTTAAATTTCGAATAGTCAAGTTGTCTGCCCCCAAGTGGCATTTGAGATTTGACAGTTGTGGCAATTCAAAAGTGACAGTTGTTTTGATAACAAGTCTTTCCTGACCTAATAATTTTGTGGTGGTGGATATCACCGAACCGGCTACGAGTGCATTTCCAGAGCCCAGGAACTCAGGGACATCTCACCCGCTACCATTGCATGGATAAATGTCATGCTCCATGGACAAGATATTCACTCAACTCTAGGGAGTACATCCATATGCGTGAATGCCGTAAAAGGTGTGCACAAGGTGGCGTTATGTCACGCCTTTTGTGGTTCCTTGTTGTAGATGAGCTGGTTTCCATGCTTAATGAGCGCGGTTATCTTACTTTGGGGTACGCGGATGATTTAATTACAAAAGTCAGGGGAAAATTCGAATCTACCATCACGGAGGTGATGGGGTCGGCTCTTGACATAGTTCCATACGGGTGTGTTGCTGTAGGCTTACATGCAAGCCCACAGAAAATTGACGCTGTGCCTTTCACGCAAAAATGAAAAATAACATTGGATCCCATTAATTAGGCGGCCCGACCTTAGATTATTCCGCTGAAGTTAAATGTCTCGGGCTAATATTAGACTCGAAACTCACTTGGAATACTCACACAGATAGTGAACTAAGCAAAACACGCACAATTTGGGCTTGCAGAAGTCTCTTCGGACGGACACGGAGCTCAACCCAAAGATATGTAACTGAGTGTTTATATACCATGTTTGTGCGGCCAATGGTGACGTACGCAGCGTTTGTGTGGTGGCCGAAAACTCAATAATCTTTTGCTTTACTGAAGTGCAATAAGGTTCAACGCCTTACCTGTTTTGGCATGACTGGAGCTATGGGCACTTGTACTACGCCACCTGGAGGCGATTATTGGATTTACTCCGTTCCATATATTCATTGAAGAATCAGCAGCTCAGAATGCTCGATTAACTTCCGATGTACATAGTGAAGAATTTGGTCACATGAGCATTCTGAATCAAATTCCTGAAGTGCAGATCTGCTTGAGATCAAATTGCATAATGACGGGGGTTCGCTTCGGCAGAAAATTGTCAGCTCTCATCCCTGACCAGATCCCAAATGTATAAAATGGTTCACCGATGGGTCTAAAACAGAACAGGGCGTTGGTGCAGGCGTCTTTGGACCCAACATCAGGATTTCGGTCGCAATGGGAGTCTCGCCCAGCGTTTTTCAAGCTGAGATCCACGTCATTGACGTCTGCGCCAGAGTAATCTTGGAAACGGAACTTCGCAGCGCTCACATTGCTATCTACTCAGGCAGCCAAGCAGCTATAAAAGCGATCTCCTCATATCAGTTCTCTTTAAAACTGGTGAAGAAGTGTTATGAACTCCTCTAAAAAAATTCCTCTTCCATAGTCCTCCGCGTGGGCGCCCCCTAAAACGGCAGTGGTCACTGACCATTGCTAACCAATGTCAAGCCGTCAGTGACGGTGGTGCGATGATTTGGTTGAGGTAACCCTACTCCCTGTGGTGTGAATGTAAAAATAATTCCACGACCTCTTCCTTTGACGTCCTGTCGTTAAAACCGACAAACAAAGGACAGGATGTGTATGCCAGCAACTTGCACTATTCGAAATCTTCTATATGCTAACGAAACGTCAACTATGCCTCGGATAAGGACTGACTCAACCGTTACGACTTTTGGCTATCGTGCAAAGACAAGGATGGGATTCTGAAATATGCGTACTCTCCTGGCCAATGGATCAGAAGGTCCCAAGAACGCACGGTTCATCACTCAAACGGGTAGCACTGCAATGTTGTACTCCGCTAGAGCTATCGGTAGTGGTCGTGAGTCAGGTGTGGGGCTCCTTTTAACCAGAGCCGCATGAAACTGTCTCTTATCCTGGGACCCTGCCCGTCTGTCTGCCCGTTCGCACGATAACTTTCGATAGAATGAAGCTATCATTATCATCATCGTGGCGCGACAGCCCGACGTCGGGCCTTGGCCGCCTGGATCAAAATGGAAAATTTGCCGTAGAACCTTACGTTCAAAAGTGTCTAGCATGTTTTCGGAGGCTTGAGTTAGGGTCCATGCTTCGCAGCCATAGCATAGCACTGGTCGTATAATGGTTTTGTACACGCGGAGATTCGTGTTTCTGTGCACATGCTTTGATTTCATTACGGGGAGAACCGAGAAAAAAGTCTTATTAGCTAACTGTATCCGTCGCTTGATTTCGTCAGTTTTGTTGGCGTCCCTTGACAAGTTGCAACCCAGGTAAATGAAGTTGTTCACGAACTCGATGCTGAGGTCACACATTGATGCTTGGTTGTGCAGGTGGCCTTGTCACCGATTGCATCATTATTTTAGTTTTACCCTCGTTAATATGTAATCCAACTTCCTTTGCAGTGGTATCGAGCGTATGCAGAAGTTCTTCTGCGTCAGCCAATCTTCGGGACATGATGTTGATGTCGTCGGCGTACGCTGCTAATTGTGTCGACTTGATCAGTAGCGTCTTGCTGTTGTCCATATTCATGGTCCGAATAACGTATTCCAGTGCTAGGTTGAAGAGCGTCGGTGCCAGTCCATCGCCCTGTTTCAAACCAGTGCGTGTTTCAAATAGATCATTAAGTCTATTCTGGATCCTGACTTGTGAGACAGAGTTGGTCATCGTCATCTTTGTCAGTCGAACTAATTTTGCCGGTATACCAAATTGCAGCATGATGTTGTACAGTACTCCACGATCGATACTGTCGTATGCCTGCTTGAAGTCGACAAAGATTTGGTATACGTTTACGTTGTATTCCCAGCACCTCTGGAGTATCAGTTTGACTGAGAAGAGCTGATCGGTTGCTAGGTCTGAAACCGCTTTGATATTCGCCAATGACTCGTTCTGCGTACGGTTTTATTCTATTTTCCAGAATTTTCGTCAAAATTTTATAGGACGTACAAACTAGTGATATGCCCCTGTAATTCTCACACCGCAGTTTATCTCCCTTTTTATGAATTGGACAGATGATGCTTCTGCGCCAATCGTCTGGGATCTCCTCGTTCTCCCATACTCGCAGGAGAAATTGATGTACGGCATCAACTAGACTCGTTCCACCGAATTTTAGCAGTTCAGCTGGAATCTCGTCAGCGCCCGGCGCTTTATTTCGTTTTAGTGACCGCAAGGCGAGATCAACTTCCTCTACTATCGGGAGTTGAATGGGTGGGCCTAGATCAACAATATCGTCGAGAGCTTCCTGTGTGGGGATGTTAGATGGTCGGTTTAGAAGCTCTTCAAAATAAGAGGCCCATCGTTTGTTAATACCATCGGTGTCGCTGATGATGTTTCCATCCTTGTCCTTACAAAGGCTAGACCTGGGTTGGTAGCCGTTCTTAATTGTATTTACTATGATAGTTTGTACGCTTGTCTGGTGTTCCTATTAGCTAAGTTTTCGTTTATGTTCAGCAACTGCTAGTCAAAGTATTTACGTGTCTTACGTCTAATTATATTATTTCATATTTTTCTCTTCTGGCTCTGGTTCCTCGTTGAATCCATTGTCTGTAGGTCTCGTTTTTCGCGTCAAGTGAATTTTTGCATTCTTCGTCGAACCAGTCATTTCGCGCTCGCCGGGCTTTATATCCCACGACCTTCTCTGCGACATCGTTGATGGTACCCTTGAGTTCTTCCCAGAACCCATGGACGCCTGTGTTGCTGATGTTGTGTAGAATAGGTGATAGTTTTTCCTCAAGGGCGGTAGTATACGCCACCGCTTTAGCATGACTCAAAAGCTTATCAACCGCAAAGATTTTGGGAGGGCTTATTCTTGATTGGTGCACTGACGAAATTCTACATCTGTAGGTCGTCTTCACCAAGTGATGATCTGAGTCGCAGTTTGCTCCTCGATAGGAGCGGACATCCATGACACTAGACGCCCATCTCCTGGAAATGAGGACGTGGTCAATTTGTTTGACGGTATGTGCGTCTGGAGACTTCCAGGTCTGCTTGTGAATGCGTCGATGCGGGAAACACGTCGAGCTTACGACTAGATTCCTGCTACAGGCAAAGTCGATAAGTCGCTGGCCTTTATCGTTACATTCTTCATGGAGGCTGTGGCCTCCAGTAGTCCCCCGGTGCCAACTTTCATTTCCGACTTTCGCGTTAAAGTCTCCCAGCAGCAATTTCGTTTGTTGGAAGTGAGTCGAAGAGAGTTTCAAGGCGGGCGTAGAACTCGTCTTTTACTGCGTCTTCTTTAACTTCAGTGGGGGCGTGCACATTGATGAGCCAGAGATTGAAGAATCGAGTCTTGATGCGAATCGCACACAGCCGTTCATTTATGGGTTTGAAGTCAGTAATATGCGGTTAGAGGTGATTGTTCACTATAAATGCTACTCCAAACTCCTTGCGGCCCGATGGTTTGCTACTTGTAAAAATTGTGTGCGATTTCTTGTCATTAATCTCGCTGCCAAGCCAATTTGTTTCCTGGACTGCAGTAATGCTCAGTTTGTACTTTTCGACCTGTTGAAGGAGGGCCTTCTCGGCCCCCGGTTTGTTCAGGGAGCGTACATTCCAGGATCCGAAAGAATAATCCTTTAGTCGTTTGCGTGGTCGTCGTTGTTGATCCGTCCAATCCGAGGCTTTTGTTCCAGGTTTCTTGACATGGAGTGGTTTTTACAAGGACGAGTTGTCAGCACGTCGCTTAACCCCATTCAGGGGATGGCCTCGGAGATAGCTGCTTCAGATGGTTTAATAAACGTGCTGGAGCCCGCACAACTATGTAGCAGGTCCAACTACGCAAGTGATTCCATCCTACTAGACCTGAGACGCTTAGGTGTTCGTCAGCCATTCAGGCTACAGCTATCTGCCTTTTCCAAACTGTCTTATCGCTAAAACATTGGCCGTCAGCGAATTGATACACTGCCGTTACCAGGGGGCGCCCACGCGAAGGACTATGGAAAAGGTCTTTGCCCCCCCCCCCTATGAAGCTATAGCCTTGAAATTTTGGTCAAATATTTGCAGGTTAATCTAGTTGGTTGGTATTGAAAATGGGCATGAACATGCCAAGAGAACGCATGCCTCCCCTACATATGTAAAATAATTATTGTAAATGTACTTAAACTCCCTAGTAAATTAACACGAAAAACTCTAGCATTGGTTGATTACTCACGAGGATAATGTTATACTCTCCTGTTAAAATAAAATCGATCAATTGAAAACTAACTATAAGTTTCTTACAAAGAGCCCCGTACTACCCTACTTTTCACGTTTTTTGGCTATAACTTTTAAATCAATTGACGTAGACACCTGGGTTTGGCATGTAACGCTGAGGTGGGAATCTGCTCGAGTTTTAGTAAGTTGGGCATAATCAGATCAAAGGAGCGCCTACCTCCCGTACAAAATTAAAGAATTTTAATATTCCTTTAATTACGATAACTTTCGGCGAAATGACTCCAGCGAGTTGAAAATTTGGCAGAATGTTGGTAGTAAAATTCATTAAGTTGGTATTGAAAATGGGCAAGATCTGACCCAAGAAACCCCTACAAATGAAACTTCAAACAAGCGATAACTTACGTTAAAATAAAGTTGGTGACTTGAAATTTTGATCAAGTGTTTGTCATCATCATCGTGGCGGGATAGCCCGACGTCGGGCCTTGGCCGCCTGGATCATTGTCCTCCAATTATCTCGGTCACGTGACCGCGTCCTCCAATTTTGGAAGCCCAGTAGCTGCGCGGCGCCCACACCTACTGAGCTCTCCCAACGAGATCTCGGTCGTCCTCGCAGTCTCGCTCCGTCCACTCGTTCTGCATTCATTACTCTCTTAGGCATGCCATCATCGTCCATTCTTTATACATGCCCTGCCCATTGAAGTCGTTGTAGTTTGACGATTTTCGAGACTTGCAGCTCATCGTACATTTCATACAACTCATGGTTGTACCGAATGCGCCATCCATCTCGATCGCAAACAGCCCCGAAAATTCGCCGTAGAACCTTACGTTCAAATGTATCTAGCATGTTTTCGGAGGCTTGAGTTGGGGTCCATGCTTTGCAGTTATAGCATGGCACTGGTCGTATAATGGTTTTGTACACGCGGAGCTTCGTGTTTCTGTGCACATGCTTCGATTTCATTATGGGAAGAACCGAGAAGAAAGTCTTATTAGCTAACTGTATCCGTCGCTTGATTTCGTCAGTTTCGTTGGCATCCCTTGACAAGTTGCACCCCAGGTATATGAAGTTGTTCACGAACTCGTAGTTGAGGTCCCCCACATTGATGCTCGGTTGTGCAGGTGTCCTTGTCGTCGATTGCATCATTATTTTACTTTTACCCTCGTTTATACGTGGTCCAACTTCTTTTGCAGCGGTATCGAGCGTATGCAGAAGTTCTTCTGCGCCGGCCAATCTTCGGGACAAGATGTTGATGTCGTCGGCGTACGCTGCTAATTGTGTCGACTTGATGAGTAGCGTCTTGCTGTTGTCCATATTCATGGCCCGAATAACGTATTCCAGTGCTAGGTTGAAGAGCGTTGGTGCCAGTGCATCGCCCTGCTTCAGACCAGTGCGTGTTTCAAATAGATCAGTAAAGGTCGATTCACACACATCAGTGACGTCACGTCACAGTTTCGTCAGAACCGTCCGGTATCAGTCACAAAAAATATCGTTTCTTGAAAATCAAGTGGCGCTGTCTACACTGAGCCGGCGCAGTCACGAATCCGAACCGTCAGTCGCGCTTCCGTCACCGAACAGTCAAATTCACATTTCTTCCCAACGATATTTTTTGTGTTTGACGGACGTCAGTTTAGAAAGTGAACATGGGCAACGACGAAGAATTAATCGAGTTGGTTCGAAATTACCCCGTTCTGTACGGTTTATCGCAAAATAAATGTATGGATATAGCATATAAAAACAGGATATGGAAGCAAATTGGAAATGAAATAAAAATAGATGGTAAGCAAAAAAACAAGATTATTATTATAAATAAAATACAATCAATTCGTTTTGAAAATTGAAACACCAATACTTAAATGTATTTTTAAATTCTTGCATGTTGCCACGGTACACTCCCTTCTTCTGAGTTGAAATAGTTTAATATTTAAATCGAGGTACACTCGAGAGTACACGCAAAAAATGACTGACTACTGACGGCTACGGATATATGTGAATACAGCCGCAATTTTGACTGTGACTTGACGGCGACGGTTAGGATTCGGAAGTTTGACTGAACTGTGACGTGACTGATGTGTCTGAATCGACCTTAAGTCTATTATGGATCCTGACTTGTAAGACGGAGTTGATCAAGTGTTTGTAGCATGATCCAATTGGTTGGTGGCAATGATGAGCAAGATCTGACCCAAGGAGCCCCTACTTCCCATACAAATGAAATTTCAAATAGGGCATAACTTTCGATAAAATGAAGCTAGTTTTGTGAAATTTTGGTCAAATATTTGTAATATTTGGTTGTTAATAAAAAAAATGCGCAAGATTCGACAAAAAAAACCTCTACCTGCACTACAAGTGAGACTTTAAATAAGCAATAACTTTCGATAGATTGACGCTAGTAACTTAAAAAATTCGACAAATATTTGTAGAATGGGTTAGTTAATATTCAGAATGGTCAAGATCCGCCTGAATGAGTGCCAACCTCGCCTATAAACTGGCCATATAGGAAACTCACTTTTAATGCATATGGTCATTGCCAATTGGTACTTTTGGAACACTCAAACAAAATATGCAACACAGCTAATACTTCCCTCTTTTACAAATATATTTTAGATGTCGTTCAAATCAGACGAAGAGTTTAATTGTTATAGCTCCGCAAAGTAAATTTTTATGTTTTTCTAAAAAAAAATTATTTTTGAACACTTTTTCCTTCAATTTTTGCATGCATAATGTTTTGTCTTCCATCAGGAAAAACTTCCATATTCCCTAGTGATCAATTCCCGTTAACATTTTTTTATCCTTAATTTTAAAGTTCTAGTGGTTGCGGGCGTTCAAATGTATGAGGACAGGTTTTTTTTCCTGTATCGGAGTTTCACTTTTTCAACAAATTAGCTCATAAAAATATTTCTGCAGGTAACAAGGTTATTTGTTTGTAACATGCAATAATGTCCGTAGCATTTTAATGACCTGCTAAAAATTTTAAGGTATGAATCAATAAACATTGCATATAAATGCGTTGGCAGGATCACTACATCCTTATATTTCGCCATTATTGGTCAGATTATTTGTAAGTAGAAAAACGAGTCAAACTTTTATAGTAAAATGTGTTCCGCCAGCCAATACTGTGATATGGTTCTAGTCCTTGGAGCATGGGATAATAATAGGCAATGGCTGATCAGCTGCTGAATATAGACGAAGATTTCCGAACCGAGGACATCCCGATCCAAACGTGTTTCGAAGGTTAGAGATCCGATGGCGAGAGACAGGACATCTGACAGTTATGCAAGCCATAGACGCTCGTACCAATCCGTCGGATTGGTTGCAAGTCAACCACTGATACGCGAACCGTATTCATACAATTTTACTCAAGAAAAGTAGTCAAACAAGTTATTCTCTATCGCCGCGACACGCTCCGCATAAGTGTACAGCGACAGCCCGCGCGACTACCTTTTCTGATCCCATATTGTAGTTGTTGTTTGGGTTGGCTCTGAGTTCGTGTCGAGCTCGATGCTGAACACTTCGAGCCCAGACCCGTCCCAACAACAATTTCAATGTAGAGTCCGACCGGTATTTGAATAGGTGAATTGTTGTGAATGAACGATTACGGTGTGTGTCAAAATACAGTATGGTCTGCTTATTGACGAATTTTTCAATGCAGAATTTATAGGCACGATATTATATACGTATACATGCACGTACATATGTGAGTATTATAGAAGTCTCGTTGTTATTAAGATTGGGTAGATCTTCACCGTCTCCTTAATCAAAGTTGAACAGGTGCAATAATAAATTCAGCCTGCAGGTAAATGGGAATTATGACCATTCACCTCCCCATTACCATCATCCCGTACAACGGTCTCGAAAATCAGCTCCTCTACTACATTACATTACATACATATTACATAGATAATATACCATATAGGATCCGCTACAGCACAATTCAAAATTTGTTCAAGTTTCCAGCCACCCAAAAAATTATATTCCAACGATTATCAGTATAATTACATAATTATAATAAATCCTTCATTTCATTCAAAATTATTCACTATTACCATAGGCTAGGTTTGTTGATATAGTATCATTTTATCAAAGAAAATGTGTCTTTTCGATTTAGACATTTTTCATACATAAGGTCACAGCAGCCAGAAATCAAGCAATTAGGTAGGAGTGTTTTTATTGTATGGTTTGATTGTAAGAAAATAGACACCTAATTTTTAAAACAGCCATAATTTATAATGTTCCTTATTATTTTTTATTGGAAATTGCATGTGGCACTGCCCGTGTGCAGTCATATCGAAATATGTTTATTGAAAGCATTTCTATCTCCAACATCAAGGGCTAGAATTCTAAATATTCTCCCGTCCTCACTTTTCTAGCTTCTTCCCATTTAATCTTGGGATATTTCACAAGAGGTGAGAGGCGCGCCCCGGAACACCTTGGGCCTTACTGAGGCCGATCTCTATCTGAGGCGAAGAGTATTTGTCCCGATATTTCATCATCATCGTGTCGCGACAGCCCGACGTCGGGCCATGGCTACCTAGACCGTTGTCCTCCAATTATCTCGATCACGTGACCGCATCCTCCAATTTTGGAAGCCCAGTAGTTGCGCGGCGTCCGCATATACTGAGCTCTCCCAACGAGCTCTGGGTCGTCTTCGCAGTCTCTCTCCGTCCGCTCATTACTCTGTTTGGCATGCTTTCATCGTCCATTCATTGTACATGCCCTGCCCATTAAAGTCGTTGTAGTTTGACGACTTTCGACACCTCCAACTCATCGTACAGCTCATACAACTCATGATTGTATCGGATGCGCCATCCATCTCGATCGCAAACAGTCCCGAAAATTCTCCGCAGAACCTTGCGTTCTAATGTGTCTAGCATATTCCGGGAGGCTTGAGTTAGGGTCCATGCGTCGCAGCCATAGCATAGCACTAGTCGTATGATGGTTTTATTCACGCGGAGCTTTGTGTTTCTGTGCACATGCTTCGATTTCATTATGGGGAGAACCGATAAAAAAGTCGTATTAGCTAACTCTATCCGTCTCTTGATTTCGTCAGTTTCGTTAGCGTCCTTTGAGAAGTTGCAACACAGGTATATAAAGTTGTTCACGAACTCAATGTTGAGGTCGTCTACATTGATCCACATTGTGCTGGCGTCCTTGCCTTCGAATGCATCATTATTTTAGTTTAACCTGCGTTGATACGGTGTTCAAATTCTTTTGCAGCCGTGTCTAGCCTATGTAGAAGTTCTTCTGCGTCGGCCAATCTTCTAGACATGATGTTGATGTCGTCGGCGTACGCTGCTAAGTGAGTCGACTTGATGAGTAGTGTGATCTAGTTGGTTGGTATTGAAAATGGGCATGATCAGCTAAAGAGAACGCTTACCTCCCCTACATATGTAAAATACTTAAATGTATCTATAACTCCCGATTAACATGAAAAGCTCTAGCTTTGGTAGATTACTCGTGAGGGTAATGTTGTGCTCTTCTGGGAAAATAAAATTGATCAGTTGAAAACGAACGGTAATTTTCTTACAAAGAGCCCCGTACTACCCTACTTTTTAGGTTTTCTGTCTATAACTATTAAACCAATTGCCGTAGACACCTGATTATTGGCATGTAACCCTGAGGTGGGAAGCTGCTTGAGTTTTAGTAAGTTGGTCATAATCAGATCAAAGGAACGCCCACCTCCCCTACAAATTTCAAAAAATAAAATATTAGTTTATTTACGTTAACTTCTGATAGAATGATACTAGCAAGTTGAAAGTTTGGTGGAATGTTGCTAGTAAGACCTACTTGGTTGGTATTGAAAATGGGCAAGATCAGACTCAAGGAACCCCCACTTCCCCTACAAATGAAACTTCAAATAAGCGATAACTTTTGACAGAATGAAGCCAGCGACTTGAAATTTTGGTCAAATGTTTGTAGTAGGATCCAGTTGGCTAGTATTGAAAATACGTAAAATTCGACCAATGAAACCCCTACTTCCTCTACAAATGAAATTTCAAATAAAAGATAACTTTCGATAGAGTGAAGCTATTGACTTGAAATTTTGTTTAAATGTTTGTAGGGTGATCTAATTGGTGGCAATGATGGGCAAGATCCGGCCCAAGGAACCCCTACCTCCCCTACAAGTGAAA
Organism: Chloromyia formosa; assembly: GCA_964017055.1. Lineage (NCBI taxonomy): Eukaryota > Metazoa > Arthropoda > Insecta > Diptera > Stratiomyidae > Chloromyia > Chloromyia formosa. Next base: position 70,721,049 of record OZ024813.1, on the reverse strand, counting down.
CTTCAAATAAGCAATAACTTTCGATAGAATGAAGCTAGCGACTTGAAAAATTCAACAAATATTTGTAGTTAGTTAGTTAACTCATTTTGAGAATGGTCAAGATCCCACTGAATGAGTGCCAATCTCCCCTATAAACTGGTCATATAAAAGACCCACTTTTAATGCATATGGTCGTTGTCAATTGGTACTTTTGGCATCACTACTAGGTCTGTAAAAGTCTAGTGTATATACGCTTCGGACTCGGTTTTAAACTGTCTTAGCGTTAAGACTTGGCCGTCAGTGGTTTGACCAATTGCCGTTAGGGGGCGCCCACGAGGAGGACTGTGGAAAAGGTAATTGGCCCCCGATATTTGGCAATACATATATACAGAAACCAACCAACCAACCACATAAACAAACCCAAGTAAGGTTCTGTTGGCTTACATACTCTATAACATAAATAGAAGAAGGAAATCGTTCGAATTCTTGAGTTAAAACTACACAAAACCTCGCCGCCAGATTCGAAAAAAATATCCTACCCTATTCGTTCAGTTTTAAATGTGTTTCAGTTTATAGCACACTTATGTTGAGATGCGACCATCGATCTAACTTTGAGTGTTGCAAGCTTGAGTCTAAAGTTCGTCATTCACAATTGTGCGGATAATTTTTTGGTTCGGCCGAACTACGTCAATCTCATAGAACGTGTGTAAAAAAACCTATCTATTGTCTATGTAAATGGCGTGGTTCGGTGGTGGTTTCGAACCGTTCAGTTCAGTTGACTGTGGCAACCTTTAGTTTCAAGCTCTTTTCGGACAACCACCCTTATATGGCTCTCTTACGGGTGTGCGACTCCAGGATTTTCTTCGTAAACGTATAATAGTTGCGTTTTTTAACAGGCATGCAGAGCAGAGCAGGCTAACACCACACAATTACTCTAACAATTTGATCTGCTCTGAGTAATGAACCATATCCTGGTCAGGTTATGCTGCTTCCACTGGCAGATCGAAGGCAGCACCTGATGAGTAGTGATCTGGCGGCAGCACGAAACCAGAGCCCGATCGTGCCATGTCAACCGGACCCCGATCCGAGCGCAAGGGTTTCTATGTAGTCCGCCAACCATCCCATCTTTATCGCCCTATTTTTTTATTATTCCCCATTTTTGCCACCCATGTTTGGTTGTCTTCCCCAGCCCTATGTAATGAACCACCTGTAACGAACCATATTATGGTCTGGTAGTGCTGCTCCCACCAGCAGATCGAAGCAGCACCTGATGAGTAGTGATCTGTTGGTGGTATGAAACCAGAGGCCGAGGGTCCCATTACTCCTGGACCCAGGTGCGACCGTGTGGGCGTCTGATCCGTCCGCCAACCATTCCATCTTTATCGACTATTTTTTTATACCCCATTTTTACCTCCCCTGTTTGTGTTGTCTTCCCCAGGCCAATGAATTTTTGTTAATACGTAAAGGACAGGGGCAACGAGCGGCGAAAACCCTGCCCACATCTCCCGAACTGAGCTACAGCAAGCATAGGCCGTTGCTTAGCTCGTTGAGGGGCATATTTCTTCGCCAGATGGCACAGCCCGACCTTCATGGTAATATGCTACCTTAGGCTCCGTCCCCACAGGCATCTTCGGATGCCCACCAAACCGTCCGTTACACCTATGAATTTTTATTAATACGTAAAGAACAAGGGCTATTACCACGGGCATTTTCGGATGCCCACTAAACCGTCCATAGCATCGGTATAAAAGCTTATTGCAAGAATGCGGCTCCGTTAGTATTGAAATGCAAGCGGTGCAGGTGTCGAAGCTTTCGGGGAGTTTACAGTTTGAACATAACATAAAAATCATTAGCTGTCAAAAAAATGTTCGTTTTGTGTAATTATATTTAATAGTGAACATAGAAAAAAAAACGGAATATAGATGTCTACGCCCGCAATCCGAGGGTTTTGTAGCAAGCGCTTATGCTATGTAAATATCGCCTCCTCGCTCCTCTAAATACCGCTTAGATGAATAAAAACACCATACTTCAAATGTCTTATCCATGATATACATGCCAAATCAAAGCAAAAAGCTCCCAAAAGTAATAATGTTAAAACGGGAAGCTGTATTGTAGATAGATGTGTATGTCTACGAGGTAAACTGTCTTACTCTTCGAAATACTTATAATTCATGTTAAGACGACATTGCTTATTGCAAACTTGCATAAAAAAAAAAAAAATAATAAATAAAAAAAAATTGTGTGAATAATAATCATCATCAAGTGGAGTCGGCGATCAGCCTAACTTTTCCCACCAATCTTTACCCTTTAAGAAATGGTTAAACTACAATTCGATCTACGAGAAACAATATAATGTACAAGTACTTAATACTCGCACCGACACATGAGGCAGATATTTGAATTTTGCCCAACTTTAAATGAATATTTAATAATAATACGAGTATTACGTGATTGTTACGGAACATGCAAGGATTATTGCCTATAGTGATGATTATAGTTTGCCATCAGTACTTTTAACATCAGACGTGTTTAAGGGATGCAGGGGTGTGCTAGCTGTACCTATATAAATAACCTATTATTAACATATTTTGAGAAGATATCCAAATTTCTTTATTTGCTATGCTATTCGGGAGCCACCTTCACGCAAGTTTTCATATTTCTAAATGTAACGGTCTCGAAATGTAAGGGGTGTGGGGTATAATACGATTTCATATTTTCTTCTCTCACACTGTTCCCTTTTTTTCAATTTAAAGAAAATGCGCAAAATGGAGTGTTCTCAACATTACCTTTCTCACGCACGGCACCCCACTTGCCTACAACAGTCGAAACAAAAAATAGCCTTAATTTTGCCACTACGTGGACCGGGGGCATTCACATAGAGGGGGGGGGGGGCTTAAATTTGGCCAATTACGACATATCGCTTTCTCCAGCGAATTATAGCATTTATACACGTTTTCACTGAATTTGATGTGTGTAGCTTCAACCCTTCGTGAGATATTTTATTGAAATACGGACGGAGAATTGCAACATTGTAATTCCACATATTTCCACCAAATTTCATGTACTCGTACTATACCTATATATAGCTTCATCGATTCGTGAAATATTTCATGGACAGGCAGAAAGACAGACGGACGTTTGACCGATATCATAAGGGTTTTACTTTTATTACAAACCCCTAAAAATGTCTTTGCTGCCTGAATGAAATTTGTCCGATTGTACAATATACATATGTATATATTAAGGATTTAAGTTTCCTCTTGAAATTTGAGTTGACGTTTGAATGCTAACTAAACCAAGACACACTCCCAGCAAGGACATGTCCCGCTTTCGAGTTCGCTACTGTAATCTGCTCTCGATCGTTTTATTGCCGCTTATCCTGCTCTACTCTGTTCAGTACAAAAAAAAAAAAACAGCTAATGTAATCAAGGATATCCACCGCATATTTTTAATTTGGAGGCATTTGAATTCTGAGAGTATATTTGGTTCAGTTTTCAGATATATTGAAAAGATTCATGATCAATGATTTCTGTTAAATTTAGAACACTTTAGGACTAGAAATAGGTCAGTCGAATCCAAATTCGTGTTTGAGTCGCTATGCCGGCAAAAAATGATGACAAACCAAAATACACCTTAAATTCGAGCGTGCTTCTTTTAGGTATTTCTGAATTATTGCCGAAGCGGTCCAGTCTGCAACAACTACGATTACCTTTTTAATTCAGTCATTTCATTATGGACCGTGGACTATGGTATATGTCCATTAAAATTGAAATTTTTCGGGTGCCTATCCATATAGACATGTTTTGCTGGTGTTATACTAGAGCACAACAATATTATTTCACTATGTTGCGATTACACACCAGATTACATTACGTTACCTTGTACGTGATTTGAACAACAAAAATTTCAAAGTTATAAATTTATCGAATTATGCAATTGACGCTGAATTGGTTTAAAAGGCAAAATAAATGTCAGTTCGGGTAAATTTTTGACAGGCCATTGAGGAATTCGCGAACGAGAACAAAACGTGTGGCGAAAGTGCACATGAAAATAAAATTTGAGATTGTTATTCAGTGTGATATTTTGGAAACATTTGGATTAATATTATTTAAGGTTTCCCGCATGATTATCGCGATAAACCATAATGAAATCACGTGGATAAGTATTACTTGCAGATTTTATTTAACATTTCAAAGTTGAACAGATTTATCAGCAAACTGTCAATCAACGAATATTATATGAGTGTGTATTCATAAAACCACCTATAAACTTTCACATTTAGACTAGACGCTGACAGGGATTGAGTATGCAAAATTAGCGGACTTCGGTTTTTCTATAGAGTCTTGTCTAGGGGGTGTATGTCACTAGGAAAGTGCAGGGTGCTCGCCGCAAATGGTGGTCGTTACTTTTTTAACATTGATATACTTTTCCGGGAAAACTGTCATTTTCCAGCAATATTATCTCATTAAAAAATTGCAGAGGACTAAAATGAACAATTTGAGACCAAGGAGAGCTATTTACGATGAATGGTTACCGATTTACAGCCGGTTTTCCATCAAACAAATTAAGTGCCATTCTTATTCGGCTCACTTTCATCGCTCCTCTCTTACAGGGTACCGCTTTTCCAACCACTAACCCTAAAGCCTGCTCATAGATCCCGTCACGCGATTTTTTTGAAATTTTGTCAGGAAGTTAATATTAGCTATAATAGCAAATTTGCAAAATCAGATCGATATGTGCAAGATGAACGGAGAATGAAAGATGAAATGGGTATTTAAATACCCAACAGGCTTTAACGAGTTCTAAATCTACATGATTTGCATACATTCGCTGTAAGAAAGTAATAATAATAATAATAAAATAATGTCTTATTATGTTGTTGTATGAGTGTTTTCTGTATTATTTTGATAATAAAATCATTATTTATACACTGGTCTTCATACATCAAGATACCGGGAGGGTGCGAAAAGGGACCAAAAACAGTGGTCTGCTTCGGATATCCCCCGGAATTCAATCATTATTACCATATATTAGTCCATTTTCAATACCAGATTCTTTTACAAACATTTGGTCAACATTTTAACTTCCTAGATTTAACCTATCGAAAGTTATCACCTATTCGAAATATCACTTGATGGGGATTTAGGGGCTCTTTTTGTCGGATCTTGCCTATTTTCAATACCAACTGTCTAGAGATACAACCATCATTGTACCAAATTTTTAACTCGCTAGTGTCATTATATCAAGTTATTGTAGTTATAGGAATATTTCATTTTTTTTAATTTTTAGGGGAGGTAAGCGTTCCTTTTGTCTGATTATGCCCATCTTACTAAAACTGAAGCAACTTCTCATCTGAAGGTCACATGCTGAAAATCAGGTGTCTACGTCAATTGGTTCAAGAGTTATAGACAAAAAACTTGAAAAGTAGGGTTGTACGGGGTTCTTTGTAAGAAAAATACCGTTAGTATCCAACTGGTCGATTTAATTTCTCCAGGAGAGTGTAAAATTACACTCTCGAGCCATCTACCAAAGCTAGAGCTTTTCACGTTAATTCAATCGGGAGCTACATTTAATTATTTTACATATGTAGGGGAGGTAGGCGTTTTCTTGGCCCGATCATGCACATTTTCAATTCCAACTAACTTTTCACATGGATATGTCTTATGGCTGGGGGTTATTCCGAAAATTTGTCCGTCATGCCGATGTGAAGATTTGTAACCAGGCTCGCAGAATTGACAGCTGGTGAAGTTTAATTCAAACGAGTGTAATGAGTATTATTCTCATTCGTAGACAATTTGGCACATTTCAGTTTTTTCTCATATTGTGCAAACAAGTTCCATATGAGATGTTTATATTGTAACCATTTGTCGAAAGGAGCCGGTTAGTGCATTCAAGCAAAAGCTTTCAAATTTCATTACTCTCGGCGACGAAGTATGTATAGTTTCCAATGGATATATTCGAGTAGATCTCCGAAGATATGTTTCCCCACGAGTGACAGTGAGTTTCTCAACAGTCATCATCTTGTGGGTGGTAAATGTAAGCACAAGCCCTGAAATGTTCGCCTCGTGGGGAAATAGCCAACTTCGGAACCATTTATATATCAACTTTTTATATATCAACTTTTGAAAATTTTGCTTGGTGAACGATTAAAAGGGAAACAGTTGATTGCCGTTGAATGAAATTGAAAGTTCCAGCTTTAGGATGAAAATAGTCTACAGCTTAGTCCACGAACCTAGTAGTCATCAGCCAACTGATGTCGAGTATCTACAATGTATCTAGATACAAAGGTACATGGATATGTCTTATGGCTACCGAATGCGTGGAGATCGAATATGTTTTGCGGAATGATTTCATCCAATATAATTAATATTACTGGGATCTTGATAAAGCCTACGTCGATATCTTTGACAAAACACGTTCCACGCATTCGGTTGCCATAGAGGACATATCCATGCACTGATGTATCTACATACAGTGTAGATACTCATCATCAGTTTATTGATGATGAACAACCAGGTAAGAAAATACGAGTACTTTGATTCAGAAATGTTTGCCTTCAAACCCATTATGCTACAAAAACTTGAATTATTTGTACGCAATGATTAACAATTGCTTTCATTCTTGCGCTTAAATCACTACTTATACTTAACTCAATTTATTTTAATATTTTTATACTCTAGATGAAATCTGAGAGTATTATAAGTTTGCCACAAAGTTTGTAACGCTAAGAAATAAGGCTCGCAGAAAAAAATGAATGATACAGAAGTTCATGTTATCACTCGAATATCTCAAAACCGGATGTCCGTCTGTCCGTCTGTCCGTCTGTCCGTCTGTCCGTCTGTCCGTCTGTCCGTCTGTCCGTCTGTCCGTCCGTCCGTCCGTGACCTCTCTAGCTCGAGAACGCGTTGAGCTATGAAGTTCAAATTTTGCACACGTTATTTTTGACGAAAAATGAAGGCTAAGTTCGTGAACGGGCTAAATCGCTCCACCCCTTCTACCCCCTCCCATACAAAATGACACATTTTTGAAAATTTACAATAATCAGATTTTCTTAGAAACTATAAAACATATTGCTTTGAAATTTTTAATCTATCACTTTTATGATAATTGTCACCTATGTTATAAAACTTATTGTAATCCTCACCCTCCTTCTACCCCCTCCCATACAAACTGCACTATTTCATGAAATACGTTAAGCCAATTTACTCAGTACGTATACAATTTATCGGGCTGAAATTTTGTACTTAACACTTAATCAACAATATCAGTTAGATTCAAAAAAATTAATCGATTATCCTTACTCCGTCTACCCCCTCCCATACAAAATGACACATTTTTGATAATTTACAATAATCAGATTTTCTCCGAAACTATAAAACATATTGCTTTGAAATTTTGAATATATCACTTTTATGATAATTGTAACCTACATTATAAAATTTATTGTAATCCTCACCCTCCTTCTACCCCCTCCCATACAAACTGCACTACTTCATGAAATACGGCTTAACGTCTTAACGACTTACGTCTTACGTCTTAACGATGCATCCGAGATTGCAACCAAAATTATTTATTGGCTTTAACCAGGTTCAAATTCATCTAGAGTATTGCATGATTGGGGTTTACCCCAATCGTAGTTCTTTTATGTTTCTTTTTTTTTTTAGTCTACCGTTTTGACTTATATATCTACTTTTACTTAAATACATTTTTATACTCTAGATGAAATCTGAGAGTATTATAAGTTTGCCACAAAGTTTGTAACGCTAAGAAATAAGGCTCGCAGAAAAAAATGAATGATACAGAAGTTCATATTATCACTTGAATATCTCAAAACCGGATGTCCGTCTGTCCGTCTGTCCGTCTGTCCGTCTGTCCGTCTGTCCGTCTGTCCGTCTGTCCGTCTGTCCGTCCGTCCGTCCGTGACCTCTCTAGCTCGAGAACACGTTGAGCTATGAAGTTCAAATTTTGCACACGTTATTTCTGACAAAAAATGAAGGCTAAGTTCGTGAACGGGCTAAATCGCTCAACCCCTTCTACCCCCTCCCATACAAAATGACACATTTTTGAAAATTTACAATAATCAGATTTTCTCAGAAACTATAAAACATATTGCTTTGAAATTTTTAATCTATCACTTTTATGATAATTGTAACCTATGTTATAAAACTTATTGTAATCCTCACCCTCCTTCTACCCCCTCCCATACAAACTGCACTATTTCATGAAATACGTTAAGCCAATTTACTCAGTACGTATACAATTCATCGGTCTGAAATTTTGTACTTAACACTTAATTAACAATATCAGTTAGATTCAAAAAAATTAATCGATTACCCTTACTCCGTCTACCCCCTCCCATACAAAATGACACATTTTTGATAATTTACAATAATCAGATTTTCTCAGAAACTATAAAACATATTGCTTTGAAATTTTGAATATATCACTTTTATGATAATTGTAACCTACATTATAAAATTTATTGTAATCCTCACCCTCCTTCTACCCCCTCCCATACAAACTGCACTATTTCATGAAATACGTTAAGCCTATTTACTCAGTACGTATACAATTTATCGGGCTGAAATTTTGTACTTAACACTTAATTAACAATATCAGTTAGATTCAAAAACCAGGTTCAAATTCATCTAGAGTATTGCATGATTGGGGTTTACCCCAATCGTAGTTCTTTTATGTTTTTATATGATACTTTCTGATAGTTTTATTTTTACGTTTGAATTGCTGATATTAATCTTTCTTTAACTTATTATACTATATACTTTATTATGCAAGGACTTAAAATTTTTATGAATTTCTTCACGATACGTTGTATGGGATTTTAATTTCTGTTTGTAATCTGCCTTAAATAAATAAATAATTTAAAGAAAAATGAATGATATAAAACTTACGAAAAATTATAGAGATCTGAGTCCAGGCGACCAAGGCCCGACGTCGGACTGTTGCGCCACGATGATGATAGAGATCTTATAGAAGACTGATCAAAAACTTACGGAAAATTGGAACAAAACTGAAACTGATATGATCGTATAAAAACGGCTGTAGTTGAAACTGATATTATCGCCTGTTGTTTGTTGAGTGATGTGTCACAGTTATTATTACATATGTCCAAATTAGTCAAAAAGATGATAAATTGTTTTCGACCTTGATCTGCGACCAGATTTCGACAAACATTTTAGATGGCCTCTAACTCTAATGTAATTGATAATTCTGTAATGCACATTTGGAGTACAATGATACAATTAATATGTACATACATTCTATACTGATTGCACAAACATTCTAGAAAATTATATATTTACATTCAGCTACTATCTATTTTCTCACATTGATATTTGCGGGAACACCGCTTACATCGCAGATAGCTGGGGGGCTAGCGATACTTTTCGTTGTCATATTTGTTAAAGTTTGGTTTGTCATTTTATTTGTCGTAATAACATAGCCTATCAACAAAATGAACTCCTGTCACATCAATAACGGGACCACGCGTATAAACCGACTTTTTCGTTCATGTTGACGCCAGATCCAGTCAAATGGCTGGAAGCATTAATATCTAGGGGCGCGGGAGCGTCCCGCCCGCCAAAGAAAAAAGAAAAAAAAAAGAAAAAAAAATCGGAAAAGTGACCAAGACTATGTTTACGCGACACAACAAGTACGGGTTTTCGCACCTCTGTATCTCCGGCACCGGGTGATTTTGGGGGTTCAAATTTGGTATGGTCATTGTCGTCTTACGAAGTGTTACAAAAATGTGAAATTTTATAGAGTTTCTCGCTTAAGTCTTCTCATTGATTTCAAAGGAAAAATTTAGTCTTTTTAATGATTTCAAAGAAAAAGAAGATAAAAGACGAATGTAGTAGACTATCGTTGAAGGCATTTTGAGCCCTTTGGATTGGGAAAATGGTATTCTTTGCAAGGAAGTGATATCTAGGCAGAATGAGTATCATACGACTGGGGATCGTGGTGCAAATGCACAATGTTTCAAGTTTAAGTAACCTGGGGTTCGGCGTGGTAATGTAGAACCATGGCTCGGATAATTCCAAACCAACAGATTGGTAAAACTTATAGAGAAAAATTTATACACAAAAAAAATCAGTTTTAGGACTCAAGTTCCATAAAATGGAAGTTGAAAATCTGTGGAGTTAAAATTTGGTATTAATTGCAGCAAATTGTTTCGGATGTTGTTCTATGTATTAAAAACCTAAACGTTGGTAATCAATAGTACATAACGATAAATTTTAAGCATTCTAAAGCAGTTTTAGAATTTATATCCGGTTTCTTTCCATAAAATGCAAAAAGATGATACTCGTATCTTCCAAAAACAACTCTGTTGTAAAAAATTTCCCGCCAAAAAAAAACTCAGCAGCCGCAAAAAGGATTGATAAGAATATAATTCCGCCAAAGTACTCGTAGCTTTGCGCCTCCTTCCACGGTATGCATATTTAACCCTGATTAAATTTATTAATTTCTTTTAACGCTGTTGGGCGGGGAGCTTGCTTAAAATAAAAACGGATAAGCAGGAAGATCTGAAGAACATGGAATGATTTCATTGAAAAGTTCAGTTAATTAAATAAAAGCTGCTCAATAAAACGGAAAGTGTAATTGATTAAAGAGAAGAAAGGAGTAGAAACTACGTATTAGCTGGTTTTTCCTTTTGTGCAGTGGATATCAAATGCAGAACAATAATCATACGCATTACACTAACAACCGGCTCAATCCAGATCAATTTTGTAAGTGTGACGCGTGCAATTTTTGTGCTACTCTGATCTGTGCTGTGCACACAATACGAATATTGTCCATTGATCACTTCTGGCCTGAAGTGCATCTTTAGTATTTTATAAGGCAGGAAGCTTTATAAAGGAACCCGGGCGAGAAGACAGTACTTGGCATAAGAGCTTATGCTCATAAAGCTCCGCGCCAATCAGCGTTAAAAGAAATTAATTAATTTAATCAGGGTTAAATATGCATACCGTGGAAGGAGGCGCAAAGCTACGAGTACTTTGGCGGAATTATGTTCATATCAATCCTTTTTGCGGCTGCTGATTTTTTTTTTGGCGGGAAATTTTTTACAACAGAGTTGTTTTTGGGAGACTTCCATTATTTTAAGTATTGAACGAATGGTAAGGAAAATGTAACTTTAAGCATGTAAGTAAAATGAGTTTTAGTTTTAGCATAATAACCGCTTTCGATTCACCGAATTTGAGGCCATTTTTATACAAAACGGCAGACCGGTTTTAATCTAGGTCTTGTACGGGATCTCATCATATCAAAGTTGGAAGTCATTTGGTTGAACGTCAACTTATTTCGCCTCTATCTAAATGTATACTGAGTCCGCCATTCGCCCCAACGACATCAAAGTATATGTATGGTGACTGTTTCAGTTCGCTCGGCGCTAATTCGTGTCGGTCTTTTTATCTGTGTGTGGTCTGAAGCCTAGTGTTGTGTTCTGCGAAACGAAATTGTAATGAACCACTTGTAATGAACCATTTCTTGGTAGTGCTGCTTCCACCGGCAGATCTATGGCAGCACCTGATGAGTAATGATCTGACGGTGGTACGAAATCAGAGGTCGATGGTCCCTTTACACCTGGACCCGAATGCGAGCGCGGGGGCAATTGAGCCGTCCGCCAACCATTCCATCTTTATCGCCTTATTTTTTCGTTATTCCATATTTTTGCCTTCCATATTTGTGTTGTTTTCCCCAGGCCTATGCATTTTTATTAATACATAAAGGACAGGGGCAACGAGCGGCGAAAGCTTCGCCCACGTCTTCCGAACTGAGCTACAGCGACCATAGGCCGCTACTTCGCTCGTTGAGGGGCCTTTTCCTTCACCAGATGGCACGGTTCGACCTTCATAGTCATTATGCAACCTTAGGCTCCGTCCCCACGGTCATCTTATGATGCCGTCCAAACCGTCCATTACCTATTTGGCGCCCAACGTTGAGCCAAAATAAGTAGGCAAAATCTACTCTTCTATCATTATAGGAACATATGTAGCTTTCAGGAATTACCCGTGCAAGTGCAGTACAAAATTCGCGACCCGCTGAACGTTGGTATCAGGCAAGGAGCAGCAATACTGAAGAGGTAATAGAGTGGCATTTTGTCGGGTAAATTACGAGAAAGCATGTGCACAAAAGACATTTATTAGCTAATCCACCTTCTTGATTTTCTTATTCTCTAGATAGTAACTAATGCTGACATTCATTTTTATCATTTTAGGCTAATTCAAAAAGAGATTTTACTCTGCATTTCCCAAGAGGCGGACTGTTTACGGGGTGAATGTCAAACAAATGGGAAAATATCGAGTGTTGGAAAGTTGGCCTGCCTGTTAACAACCCCGCGGTAGCGCAGGTGCAGGCAACGCCAATATGTCAACACTGTGTAAAGTATTCAGCAGAGCTGCAGTTTATTTGACGGTTGCGGTCTAAACGAGCTTCGGTGGTATCACGGAACATAGTCACAAGTAAATTCTTTGCCCTTCTTTGCCCCTTTTACCTATAAATAAGGATTCCGGCTTTGATGTGTAATTGTCTTTTAATTTGATGGCCTGTGGGGATGATATTCAGGCCATTGATTTGAAAACGAAGTTGACACCTTCGGGCTTGTACATCAAGCAAAAGTGTCACTAGGAGAAACGATACATTACAAAATGTAACGGAAATTCTCCTACGGAATAGAGCGAAATAATTCTGAACACTGTAGATGTATGATAAATATTTTATTCGCACTTATCATAAAATTTACGTTTCCATGGTATCACGAGGAAAAACACAAAATATTATCATTGCCAATGGCTAAGTTCATAACACACAGCGGAATCGGAACATGCTGTCGCAACAGTATCGAAGCAGCATTGCAACACGTTGTTGTGTTCTGAACTGCACTCATCATCATCATCGTGGCGCGACAGCCCGACGTCGGGCCTTGGCCGCCTGGATCATTGTCCTCCAATTATCTCGGTCACGTGACCGCGTCCTCCAATTTTGGGAGCCTAGCAGCTGCGCGGCGTCCACACCTACTGAGCTCTCCCAACGAGATCTCGGTCGTCCTCGCAGTCTCGCTCCGTCGACTTGTTCTGCATTCATTACTCTCTTAGGCATGCGATCATCGTCCATTCTTTGTACATGCCCTGCCCATTGAAGTCGTTGTAGTTTGACGATTTTCGAGACTTGCAGCTCATCGTACATTTCATACAACTCATGGTTGTACCGGATGCGCCATCCATCTCGATCGCAAACAGCCCCGAAAATTCACCGTAGAACCTTACGTTCAAAAGTGTCTAGCATTTTTTCGGAGGCTTGAGTTAGGGTCCATGCTTCGCAGCCATAGCATAGCACTGGTCGTATAATGGTTTTGTACACGCGGAGCTTCGTGTTTCTGTGCACATGCTTCGATTTCATTATGGGAAGAACCGAGAAAAAAGTCTTATTAGCTAACTGTATCCGTCGCTTGATTTCGTCAGTTTCGTTGGCGTCCCTTGACAGGTTGCAACCCAGGTAAATGAAGTTGTTCACGAACTCGATTTTGAGGTCCCCCACATTGATGCTCGGTTGTGCAGGTGTCCTTGTCACCGATTGCATCATTATTTTAGTTTTACCCTCGTTAATACGTAATCCAACTTCCTCTGCAGCGGTATTGAGCGTATGCAGAAGTTCTTCTGCGTCAGCCAATCTTTGGGACATGATGTTGATATCGTCGGCATACGCTGCTAATTGTGTCGACTTGATCAGTAGCGCCTTGCTGTTGTCCATATTCATGGCCTGAACAACGTATTCCAATGCTAGGTTGAAGAGCGTCGGTGCCAGTCCATCGCCTTGTTTCAAACCAGTGCGTGTTTCAAATAGATCAGTAAGTCTATTCTGGATCCTGACTTGTGAGACGGAGTTGGTCATCGTCATCTTTGTCAGTCGCACTAATTTTGCCGGTATACTGAACTGCACTCGCATCTAGTGATCCTCCAATTGTCAAATTTGCAGTTCAAAACTGACTACTGTCGAAAAATCGTATGAATATGACAGCGCGAGTGTCATTTCAGGATTATCATCATATGCTGGTCCTAGTCAGCGGAGAAATTTTTCTGGTGGAGAAAATGACATTTTTCATAGCATGTTGCGTTCATCAAAAACTCAGTGAAGAGAGTTCGTAAAACAAATTGGCAACAGTATGCCAACTGTTGTGTGATATGAACTTAGTCAATGACATGATACGTTTTTTCGGCTCACGAAAACCTCAACGAAAATGTAATCGGTAATAAAATATTCACATATGGCATGTCACAATGCCAATAATGTCAAACTTTCGTCGTTGTAAAAGGAACTATGTCCCAAAGATGTAAGAACAGAAGAGGAGTGGAACTACTACTAAATTGGCTTAACGCCTTGTGGGGCATAGTGCGTTTACTACACCGCCATCGCGTTCGGTTTCCGGCCATATTACGTATCTCAACCCAAGATTTCCCCAGTGATTTACACTCGTCGTCCACTAATCTACGCCACGAGATTCTAGGACGATCCCTTCGTCGGCCGCTTTGGGAAAAGAGGTTCCATCGCATTGCGCGTCCAGCAATGCAATTATGGTCTTTACGCAATGTGTGACCAATCCAATGCCACTTTCGCCTGCGAATCAATTCGTCGATAGGCATCTGCGCCGACTAAATTCTTCATTTGAAATTGTTCTGGGCCAGAAAATTCTTAAGATTCGACGAAGACAGGAATTGAGGAAAGCCTGCAATTTTCTGGTAACTGTTGCGATTACTTTCCATGTGCTGCTGCCATACAGCAGCACAGACATCACAGAGATAATGCTTCGCCAGATTTTGGACAACATGCCGAAAGTGCATTTAGCCTGGTTGATGCGACGAGCGAACAATGCTGCCTAGGTAGACAAATTCGCCCGCCTGTTCCACAGCCTGTCCATTAACATTAATGGCTAAGAACTTTGGTCTTGTTAATGTTGGTCTTTAGCCCAACCTTGTTTGCCTCCCTCTCCATGATTTTGTGGGAGAGGAGGCATATATCATCAGCGTAATCCAGGTGTTGTAAGTGAGACATCAAGGTCCATTCTACGGCATCCCACGGGTAAAGCTGCATGCAACACATCACCAATCACTAAAATGAATAGGATCGGTGAGAGGATGCAACCCTGCCGAACTCCGCTTTGAACTTCAGAGTCCCCCGATACCTCACCCTTGTGGAGTACGCGACATCTCGCGCCGCTGTAGGTTGGCTTAATAATAGTCTAATAGTTTATGTGGACGACACAGGTGAAACCGGATCAAAACCCAGCCTGCTCTTCTTCGATTGTGCTTTCTAAAATAAGTGGAACTTCAGCCTATCCAAGATTATTCTAGCTATTATTTTGGTAACCGAGGGTAGCACACAAATACCCCGCCAATTATTGCATTCTGTAAGGCTGCCCTTCTTCAGAATTTTGATTATCAAACCTTCCTTCCACTCAGTGGAAAAAGTCTACGTCCCATGCTTTACCAATAAGTGGATGCAGTAACTCGACTGTGATGCTTGGTGCAGCTTGGTAAAGTTCGGCAGGAATACCGTCGAGCCCAGCAGCCTTGCTTCAGTGCAATAACGGCATTAGCAATTTCCTCTTTAGTCGGAGCAGTTGACCGTATACGTGCATTTTGATGGCCACATGAGGGGGAACTTCGCCAGATGTCACACGGTTCAAAACCGTAGCGGAATGTGTAACCTTTTGTTTCGTTGTGGTGAACCTCAACTGCAGGTCTTAACGACCAGCCTCGAGGTCGTTCAGACCTGCAGTGCCAATATCTCCTCAGACATAACCTGAGTCGACGCGTGCTCAACACTTGCTCAGCTGTCGGTAGTGTGGGCGGGGTTATTGTAGGTCAGTCTGCTTCTCATCGCTACAAAGAAAAACTCACGCGTCTGTCCGAGGGCCTAAGCCACACGGATGTCTCTCCACGGAGAGAATTCTAAGAAAATAGGCCGCGAAATTCCCCAACGTCCCTGCCACTAGCACGGGAGCCCCCTTATGGCGATGAGGCTCCGCGCTCCCACACCGATCTTGGGTTGAGCCGCACACTATTGCTCAACCCCCATGCGAAAACCGCCGAGACTACGCGGATAAGCGGAGTCCGAAGCGTATATATCCTATACTTGTACAGACCTAGTGGTGATACCAAAAGTACAAATTGGTAACGACCATATGCATTAAAAGTGAGTTTCCTATATTGCCGGTTTATATGGGAGGTTGGCAATCATTCAGGAGGATCTTGACCATTATCCAACTCAATTAACTAACCCATTCTACAAAGATTTGTCGAATTTTTCAAGTCACTAGCTTCATTCTATCGAAAGTTTCACTTGAAGAGGAGGTAGGGGTTCCTTGGGTCGGATCTTGCTCAGCATTGCCACCAACAAATAAGATCATGCTGCAAACATTTAAATAAAATTTCAAGCCTCTGGCTTCACTCTATTGAAAGTTATCGCTTATTTGAAGTTTCACTTATAGGGGAGATAGGGGTTCCTTAGGTCGGATCTTGCTCATCATTGCCACCAACAAATAAGATCATGCTGCAAACATTTAAACAAAATTTCAAGTCTCTAGCTTCACTCTATCGAAAGTTATCGTTTATTAGAAGTTTCATTTGTAGGAGAAGTAGGGGTTTCGTTGGTCGGATTTTACGTATTTTCGATATTAGCCAACTGGATCCTATTACAAACATTTGACCAAAATTTTAAATCGCCAGCATTATTTTGTCGTAAGTTATCGCTTATTTTAAGTTTCATTTCTAGGGGAGGAACGGGTTCATTAGGTCGTATCTAACCCATCTTGAATGCCAACTAACCCGATCTCACTTCAAGCATTTGACCAAAACTTCAAGCCTCTGGCTTAATTCCTGAAAAAGTTATCGCTTATTTGAAGTTGCATTTGTAGGGGAGGTAGGGGTTGCTTGGGTGGGATCTTACCCATTTTCAATACCAACCAAGAAAATCTCACTAACAACATTTTGTCAAATTTCCAACTCGATAGGATCATTCTATCGAAAGTTATCGCAATTAAATGAATATTTGATTTATTGAGCTTTGTAGGGGAGGTAGGCGTTCCTTCGATCTTATTATGCCCAACTTACTAAAACTCAAGCAGCTTCTCACCTCAGGGTTACATGCCAAAAATCAGGTGTCTACGTCAATTGGTTAAAGTTATGGACAAAAACCTGAAAAGTAGGATAGTACGGGGCTCTTTGTAAGAAAATTACCGTAAGTTTTCAACTGATCGATTTTATTTTTCCAGGGGAGTATAAGATTAGCATCACGAGCAATCTACCAAAGCTAGATCGTTTCATATTTATTTAATCGGGAGTTATAGATACATTTATTTATTTTACATATGTGGGGAAGGTAGGCGTTCTTTTGGCCCGATCATACCCATTTTCAATACCAACGAATTAGATCATACTTCCAACATTTCAACAACATTTCAAGGCTCTAGCTTCATTCTATCGAAAGTTATCGTGCGAACGGACAGACAGACGGACAGACGGACAGACAGACAGACAGACAGACAGACAGACAGACAGACAGACAGACAGACAGACAGACAAACAGACAGACAGACAGACATGGCTAAATCGAATCAGGAGGTGACCCTGATCATTTATATAAATACATTGCTATGCCTCCGGAGCCTCCTTTAGGGTGTTACATATTTCCGTCGTGACAAAAACAATATACCCTATACTAAAAGTCTAGGGTATAAATATTCGGTTATTTACGTTAACTTCTGATAGAATGACACTAGCAAGTTGAAAATTTGGTGGAATGTTGCTAGTAAGACCTACTTGGTTGGTATTGAAAATGGGTAAGATCCGACTCAAGGAACCCCCACTTGCCTTACAAATGAAACTTCAAATAAGCGATAACTTTTGACAGAATGAAGCCAGCGACTTGAAATTTTGGTCAAATGTTTGAAGTGAGATTGAATTAGTTGGCATTAGAGATGGGTAAGATCCGACCTAAGGAACCCGTACCTCTCCTAGAAATGAAACTTAAAATAAGCGATAATTTACGATAAAATAAAGCTAGCGACTTGAAATTTTGGTCAAATGTTTGAAGTGAGATTGAATTAGTTGGCATTAGAGATGGGTAAGATTCGACCTAAGGAACCCGTACCTCTCCTAGAAATGAAACTTAAAATAAGCGATAATTTACGATAAAATAAAGCTAGCGACTTGAAATTTTGGTCAAATGTTTGTAGTAGGATCCAGTTGGCTAGTGTTGAAAATACGTAAAATCCGACCAACGAAACCCCTACTTCCCCTACAAATGAAATTTCAAATAAGCGATAACTTTCGGTAGAGTGAAGCTAGAGACTTGAAATTTTGTTTGAATATTTGTAGGGTGATCTAATTGGTTGGTGGCAATAATGGGCAAGATCCGGCCCAAGGAACCCCTACCTCCCCTACAAGTGAAACTTCAAATAAGCAATTACTTTCGATAGAATGAAGCTAGCGACTTGAAAAATTCAATAAATATTTGTAGATTGGGTTAGTTAGTTAACCGATTTTGAGAATAGTCAAGATCCCACTGAATGAGTGCCAACCTCCCCTATAAACTGGTCATATAGAAGACCCACTTCTAATGCATATGGTCGTTGCCAATTGGTACTTTTGGCATCACTACTAGGTCTGTAAAAGTTTAAGGTATATACGCTTCGGACTCTGGTTTTTTTTTCATGTCTTTTTTTTTCTTATCTGTGTAAAGTATATCCTTGAAATTATTTTACCACGAAGACTGGAAAATAGATTCTATTATTAATGCAGTTAAATCAAAGGGCATCTCACATTAAGGTTCGCAATATGTGTCATCTCGCGGTGATATCAAATATAATTGTTAAATATACATTCATGTAACGTACGAATAGCCACCCTGGTTACCATAATTTGGTGCGATGTTTCCCTTAATATCTACAAATTCCTTAATTCCGTTAACTCTGGTAATCTCTATTCCAAGTATGGGTTACATTAATATAATATCAAATTATTGTGGCTATACACTTAATCAAAAAAAAAAAAAATCCTTAGTTGGTAAGCGTGCTTAAACTCTCAAA
Source organism: Chloromyia formosa (assembly GCA_964017055.1). NCBI lineage: Eukaryota > Metazoa > Arthropoda > Insecta > Diptera > Stratiomyidae > Chloromyia > Chloromyia formosa. Next base: position 70,701,968 of record OZ024813.1, on the reverse strand, counting down.
CCGAACCGGAATAAAGAAAACGAATATCCGACTTACTATGCCTAACTTGGGCAGAACACCGAAAAAATCATGTATTCAATAAAAAATTAAATTATCAACCTACTATTCGCCTTGTTATTTTATTTAGTTTGTTATAGTCCCTATCGCTTACGCCTGCATGGAGGCGCGTCCAAGTAGGAGGTCTTGGGAGTGACCACCAAGAATCGTGTAACCGGAGTAATGCAGTGACACCCACCAGTGCTTCAGAATCTATTCGGAATTTCAAGGTACAGTACCTGTGGTGACCAACCAATTATGGCGGCGTGCGGACGATGCGATTCCGGACAACGGTGTCGACGACGCAATCCTAGCTGAACTCGTAGTGTATGCTGGGCCCAGGCGGCTGATCACTGGTCTGCGTGGGCGTTGTGGCCCGTACTGTGGCCGAGCTGCGCGGTTGTTATGGCCCCTGCTGTTGCCGGGTGAGGCATCGGCGCGGTTTTTAGTCCATCGTTGTCGGTAACAACCTTAGTATTCAAGTCTCCCATTACCATTACAATGTCGTCCTTAGGTGTTTTACTCTGGACGGCGTTAAGTTGTTCGCAGAAGGAGTCCTTCGCCTCGACGCTGTCTAGTTCAGTTGGAGCACAGCACTGTATTATTGTAATCTTTCTCATTTTGGTCCGAAACCTGGCGGTCATAATTCTGTCTGAGACCGGTTCCCAGCGTATGAGGCAACTACGTGCAGGTCTTGTTAAAATGAGCGCTACCCCCGATTCACGGACACCAGAAACTTTTCCGGAATACAACATCACAATGCTACGTGTTGGAGGAATGTATCTCTCCACTATTCCACCATCTAATTTCGCTAAATCCCAGGATGCTCAGTTTGTACCGCTGAAATTCGCTCTCAAGTTGTAGAAATCATACGTGAGGATTAGAAGATAGCTCATAAATACATGTGAAAACAACAACAAAAATTGGGCCAATTCACTGGCTATTAATTGTTGCCCTGTAAAATTTAGGTAGTTAAATGTCAAATATTTAAGGATTTTCCGATTTTCATTTCGACTGATTGAAATTTAAATTTTTCTTGTAATAGAGTGCCATTTAAATGCAATTTGTCGTGTAAGTTACACCAAATCGTGTCCAAAAAGATAATCATTAGCTGGAACACTTTTAATGAAAAGTTGCGCCCAAAATCTTTCTTATATTCCATGAATCTGCGTACTGGACAGCGAAATCAAATGGGCATAGGACCATTCTGTCCACCCTTTAGGGTGCGGTGTACAACATGCTACCAACGGACTACATCGTAGCCCAAAACAGACTTCCAGAAACATTTCGCTACTGGATATCCAACTAGAGCAGAACGGTGTGACGAAGATGTGCTGTCGGGATATGACCTGAGGATTATGACCGATGGCTCGAAAATGCCTTGTGGTGTCGGTGCAGGGTTATTCGCTGAATACCTGCCGGATGTTGAGGCAAATCTATACCACAAAGGATATCGCAATATTCACGGATATCCAGGCTGCCATTACGGCCCTCGAGCCGGCGATAGTGTCATCAAAAATAGTAAAACCATGCCTTCAATGCCACCCTTAACAAAGTTACCTCCTCTGGGTTCCGGGTCATAGGAAGCTAGCGGGAAATGAGCAGGCCGATCACCGATCAGGAAACTACATAAATCCCACATAAACTTAGCGAACAATAGATGGGGCGCATTGAAGACGTGCATCACCTCTAGGAAAATATGACCATCCTATAATACACAAAGAACTAATGGCCTTCTGAAAAGAACCCGTCCAGAGGTGGCCAGGACTGTCGTCGTTACAACGCGTCACTGGCCTGTGGGAGAGCACGCAGCCAGACTTGGTATTCCCTACAACGATGGCAGTGGTAGTTGCAAGGACTTTTACACTTTCTTTGTAGATGTCCGGTACTGGCTAGGGCGCGGCACGTTCTTTGGGCTGTACCTTTCTTACAGGCATAACCGAGATCTCCTCGTTAGGAACAGCCAAGCTACTTCATTTCTTAAATTCCACAGGGAGGAATTAAGGAAATACCCAGCCTGACCCCTCTGATAGACTTAATAGCATCGGTTTTCCTCTTATGATGTTTGTGGCATCAAAACGGCGCGCACCAGCGCTAATTGGGTACTTCCCTTTTGGGGGCTCTACCGCCACCTAAACCAACCAACAAACTACAGGGCGGAACGAAAATGTTCGTTGACGAAATGTAACCAAATAATCAGAATATTTTTCTGGGATCTGACATTTCGTTTCGTTTCGCTGTGAATACAGTACTAGGCTTGAGACCGAAATCCAATCCGAAGCAATTTTTGTTCTTACTAAAATCTAAATAAACAATGGGTAAAGTTTCAGCTTTTATAATTTTTAAAAATTTGTCGTTATTTGACAATCCGCTCATAAGCGTTGTCTCGCTGGTGCGCAGGCAGGAGACGATTTTATGTTAGTAAAGCGTTTATTTCCGATCGTTTGTAGTTTGGCTATAATAAAACAAATGAATAGCTTGGGTGGCTTGGGTTCCAATTTCTAAGATGTTTATTTCGTGTATTGCAGATACTAGTATTTCTAGAGCAACTTGCTCCTTTCTTCAGTACAAAGCTATACAGTAATCCCTTATTAATACGAACCAAGATAGCACGAACATTCGGTTTAAGCTAACTACTTCTTATCCCCCGAGTAAATTCAATGGTGTCAAATCAACCCCCGCTGGCAAACACGAATTATTTAGTTAACACGAATTGCGAACTCAATTTTGTAACGCCAATACAAAAATGTTGGTTAAAATGAATTTTATTGTTGACAATAGAAACGCAAAACGAAAGTATGATAATGATAATATAATACGAATATTTACTACTAAATAAAACGCGGATGGCGAGTGATTTTAACAGAAATTCTATTCACTCAAAACGTGCACACTCTCGCTCTTGACATACCAATCCAATCCAACTTTCTTTGGGCATCTGTCAAAAAGACGCCCTCTTGTTTTTAACCATACAATAGTTTAGTCAATTCACAATGGTATAATTTGTATAACGTATAATTTGAATTTAAATTTGAATTAATATTATGCTACAGCTCGGCCGTCCTGATAATTATGATTGCCCTCAATCTAGTACTACTCGTATCACAAATCTAACATTAACTTGCCAGTTATTATTTCTATTAATGGACTCCTAAGGTGGTGTTGCCAGGTACCGCCAGCGAAGCAGAACCCTTCACCTCCCGCTCTATCCACTTTCTTATACGGCATGACTCTACCACCCCATCATATGGTAGCTGAGTGACCTGACAATTTTCCACATCTCTAATAACATATCTATCATGTGGCAATACTTTATGGATGATGTACGGTCCGCGGTATTTCTCATTCAGTTTCTTATTAGAGCCCGCGGTTGTGTCAACATGTCTTATGACTACGAAATCTCCCGGTACGAATTTTTTAGGCGATTTATTTTTAGTAGCGAAGTATTTTGCATTGCTTTCCTGCGATTTTTGTATTGACTCTTCGGCCTCCTGTCGTTTATCTTCTAATTCCTGTCCTCGCTCACAACTACTTGTCCCTTCCAAAAACTCAGTAAGGTAGTCTACAACCTCCCCCTTCTGATCGACCCCGAACAAAAGTTGACTTGGAGTTTTCTTCGTCGATCGATGAGTCGAGTTATTTAACGCGAACTCCACTTGTTCTAACATTTTTGCCCAATTCGAATGTTCCAATGGCTCAGTGATTTTACTCAACATAGCCGTGATGACTCGGTTCACTCGCTCAACTTGACCGTTTGCTTGCGGTGATGCTACGGCTATTTTCACGTGTTCTATGTTTCTTTCCAATAAATACTCCTGAAATCTTAACGAAGTGAAACTTGTGCCTCGATCGCTTATAATGCGCCTTGGTCTGCTATACATAGCGAAATATTTACCTAAACATATTTCTACCTCTTTGGTCCCGGTAGACTTAACGGCAAACAACTTTGTAAACTTTGTAAAACTATCCACAACTAACAAAATATGCTTCCTAGCGCCCTTGATCGACGGTAGTGGCCCAAAATGGTCGACATGTATAGTGTCAAACGGAACGGGTTTCTTCGGTATACTGTATAAATTTTTTTCATTTATTCGTGCCGGCGGCGAGCACATGATACATCTAATACAATTTTTTATGAACTTATCTACCTTCGTTCTCATATAGTCGAACCAATAATTTTTTCGAATCTGGTCGTAAGTTTTATCGACTCCTAAATGACACATTTTCTCATGTATCATTCTAATTACATTGTCTTCCATCTCCTGCGGTACATATAGCTGTAATTTACCATTTTTATCCTTTCTAAAAACTATTCCGTCTTTCAGAGTGTATCCCTCTACTCTTTCTTTTTCTAATCGGTCCCTTAAAGCTAATATTTTGTCATCCCGATTTTGAGTGGCTTCAATCATAAAATTCACTTCTACCGGATTCGCCACCGTTATCACTTTACAGGGTATTCTTTTAAAAACTTCGGAGTCATCGGTAACTTCGGTATCGATATCTTCTATGGCGTCGGCTATCTCATTATTTTTCTCCTTGACGTTTTCTCCTTTCGACATCCCCACAGCCACCATACGACTCATTACATCGGCCTGATAATCTATCGGTTCTTCAACATGCGGTTTATGACATCGGCTTAACGCATCTACATGCCCCATTAATATTCCACTGCGGTGCTGTATTGTGAAAGTAAAATGTTGCAGCTCAAGTGCCCACCTTGCAATCTTCGGGCACATATTCTTTTTATCGAATGTAAGAGATAATGCACTACAATCAGTCACTATTTTGAAAGTAATACCATGGAGATAACTACGAAACTTCCTGACAGCGTACACAATGGCCAGCGTTTCCAACTCATAACTATGCATACGAGATTCGTCTGGTGAAGTCGTCTTTGAATAATAATACACCGGATGAAACTTCCCATCTTCTTGTCTTTGAATTAATATGGCTCCATATCCTGTGCTACAGGCATCTGTATGCAATTCCGTTTCTCTCGATCGGTTAAATATCGCTAAGACCGGCGGGGACATATATTTTTCTCTTAATTCGTTAAAGGCTTGACGGCATGCGGTATCTATTTCAAACTTCACATTTCCCCGTAACAATCGTTGTAGTGGGTGGGCAATTTTAGCATAATTCGGTATGAATCTTCGGAAAACAGAGAATAATCCCAAACACGAGCGTACTTGCTTATAGGTATGAGGCATAGGATAATCCCTCATAGATCGTATATTAGCATCACTAGGGCGTATTCCTTCCTTACTTGCGAAATGACCTAAAAATTCAACGTTTTCGTAAACGAATCTACATTTTTTAAAATTTATCTTCAGTCCACACTCAGCTAAACGATGCATGACTTCGGTGAGTACCTCGAGATGTGAATTCAAATCATCCGTGGCTATCGTAATGTCGTCCATATAAACAATTATTTTACCTGCCTCTATTAATTCTCTCAATCGGTGATGAATATATCTAAAGAAAACCGCTGGTCCATTCTTCGTACCAAAAGGCATTTGATTGTACTCATATTGCCCATACGGTGTAACAAACGAAGTATACTTTCTTGAATCTTCGGCGACTTTCACATGGAAAAACCCATTCTCCAGATCCAACGTCGTAAACCACCTTTTCCCCCCTAAATAGTCTAAACAATCTTCCATTAGTGGCAGCGGGTAATTATCTCGAATCATTACTTTATTGAGACTGCGGTAGTCAACACACTTCCTGTATTTCCCATTTTTCTTTTGTACCATCACAATGCTGGATGTATACGGCGACTCACTAGGTCTAATGACTTGCTTCTCTAGTAAATCGTCAATTATTTCTTTTAACGCGCTACGTTCCTCGTACGATAATTTCTTAGGATAATGATGAAAAGGTACATCCGACTCCAACCGAATTTTCATTTCAAAGTCGCACGGCTTCGGACTAACCTCGGGACAAATATACTTATCGGCTATCATCTGTTTGACTTGCGCGATGACATCCTTATCCAATAGCGGATTGATATCTACGTCCTCTATTCCAAATTCCACTCCTATTGCCAAAATTTCCCTATTCTCATTTCCTACCTCATCACCCCTAACTACTTCGTCCTCCTCTTCCCTACTGATACATGTTGACACAAACACTTCGGTTGTACTTCTCGGTTTATTTTCCCGGTTGGTATCCCCTTCATATTCAGACAGAGCGGAAGGTAAAAAGCCCACATTCGCTAACGCTACGTTCTCTAAGGTGTTTGAATCCAATGAACAAAAATACAACTCGTTTTCTTTACGTTCTCCGGTTCCCTTCGGTTTATTTTCATTTATCGGTAATACATTTAATGTGCTGCGGTTTATCATTCTTAATACTATGCCCAGCTTTTCCAATGCTACTCGTCCCAGAAGGATGGGCGTCGGAATCAATTCGTCTGGAACAACAAGTAAAAGAATTTTTTCGGTTCTGTCCCGGATAGTGATTTTACAATAAATTTTACCAAAAGTTTTAATCGGAGTTCTCGCAATACCACAAAACTGTGTGTCAAATAATTTCGGTTGGACTTCGAAGGGAACGGCGGACTTCTGGATCAGATTAATCGGACTGCCGGTATCAAAAAGGGATAAACGAGTTATATTCACGCTCTCATTGCCTTCAACACCAATAAAAGCAACACTTACCAAGGTAATAGCACTAATCGGCCGAGCCTCCTCATCCTCTTCTTCGTTCGAGTTGATTTTCGTGACAGCGGCGACAACGGTTGAGCTCTTTAACTTCTGAAAATATTTCGGGTATTGGCACAGCTTTCGATCATGCCCTGGTTTCCAGCATCGATAGCATACATTGCGTGGTCGTTCCTCGTACGGACATTGGGGTCTTCGATGACCTAACCTCGAACAATTAAAGCACCTGTCTTCGGAAACACCCGTAGCTGCGGCGGCGGTATCGACTACTTCAGTTGTATTGCTACTCGGCCTGGCCCTCGACCCGGCGGTGTCCAGTTGTACTTCGTCTCCTCGCATAGCTCGCCTCTGCTCATGTCGATCAACGGCTGCCTTGATATCTTCCATCGTACCGGCGGCGTTAAATAAAGTGTAATCGGCGATGCGTTTATTAAGTCCCTCCTGAATAAATACTACCAATTCGCATTCGGTCACGTCACTGCGATAAGCAATCGCTTCCATTTCCATAACATATCTGCGAATGCTCTCGTTTGGTCGCTTCGTCCTCTGCCTTAGCGTCTGGTATACTTCTTGTCGGCTGATAGTTCTCCCAAATTCCTTGATTAGACTATCCTTTAGCTCCCCGTAGGTCAAAGCTCCACGAGTTAATAGCAATCGTGCCGATCCAGTTAGAGAGTTTCGTAATGTTAAAAACTTTAGCAGCTCGTCGGCTTGCACTTGGAAAAAAATTTGCTCCAAATGTCTGAAAAAATCGTTCACGCTGTATGTTCGGTCCTCTCCACTGAATTTTATTATGGCATGTTCAATCTCATGAAAATGCACCCTTCTAACGTCGGTGTGTACTACCGGTGCGGCGGTGACGGCGGATACTTCAACCGCACAACGACCTTCTCGACGTTCTTGCGGAAATTCTCCTCGTTCCATCAACTCAATTTCTCGCTTTAACCTCAAAATCTCATGTCGACGTCGTAAATTGGCGATTTCTCGCTCCAACTGCTCGGTTTCCTTTTCGTCTTTGACTCGCTGGGATGACATCGGTATTTCTGCCTGCCTTGCTTGCGGCGATAGCTGTAACGTCAACTGCGGCGGTGGTTGCTGTACGGATAGCGGCGGTGGTGGTTGTATCGGTTGCGGTATGATTTGCGGCTGAGACTGCGATATCGGTTGTGGCGCCTCTAGATTCGTCGGTTGTTGCCCCTCCGGCTGCGGTGGTTGCCTCCTCGTCAAACTGACCTCTCTTACCTTCCGGCTCAAAACCTCGTCCTCTTCTTCCTCCAAGGTCGATTCACCACTATCGTCGGTGTGCCCCTCCGGTTCTCCTCCTTCCGTCCTCGCTTCTATTTGCCGCCGATTCTCTGCGAATGTCTTCCGTAACTCGGCCACAGTAGCTTTCTCCTCAAAACTTATGTCGGCGGCATCCAACACTTGGATCAACTCTTTTCTTGTCATGCGGTTTTCCATTTTCTCGCAGACTCAGCAACTTCGGCGTGTTCCCAAAATTTCAACGATCGGTCTCGAATTTTCGTCAAATATCCTGTTTCTAAATGCTCAGGTCTGGTATCCCACTTCTGAGCTATAATACGAATATTTACTACTAAATAAAACGCGGATGGCGAGTGATTTTAACAGAAATTCTATTCACTCAAAACGTGCACACTCTCGCTCTTGACATACCAATCCAATCCAACTTTCTTTGGGCATCTGTCAAAAAGACGCCCTCTTGTTTTTAACCATACAATAGTTTAGTCAATTCACAATGGTATAATTTGTATAACGTATAATTTGAATTTAAATTTGAATTAATATTATGCTACAATAATAATGAAGGTATGATACCCATCACGCGATTTTCACCATGCCCCATGGGTGCAATTTTTATACCCTAGACTTATAGTATAGGGTATATAGGTATTGTTTTTGTCACGACAGAAATATGTAACACCTTAAAGGAGGCTCCGGAGGTATAGCAATGGATATATATAAATGATCAGGGTCACCTCCTGATTCGACTTAGCCATGTCTGTCTGTCCGTCTGTCTGTCTGTCTGTCCGTCTGTCTGTCTGTCTGTCTGTCCGTCTGTCTGTCCGTCCGTCTGTCCGTTCGCACGATAACTTTCGATAAAATGAAGCTAGAGTCTTGAAATTTTGGTCAAATGTTGGAAGTGTGATCTAGTTGGATGGTATTGAAAATGGGCATGATCAGGCCAAGAGAACGCCTACCTCCCCTACATATGTAAAATACATAAATGTATGTATAACTCCCGATTAAAGAAATATGAAAAGCTCTAGCTTTGGTAGATTACTAATGAGGGTAATTTCATACTCTCCTGGAAAAATAAAACTGATCAGTTGAAAACTAACGGTAATTTTCTTACAAAGAATCCCGTACTACCCAACTTTTCAGGTTTTTATACCCTAGACTTTTAGTATAGGGTATATTGTTTTTGTCACGACGGAAATATGTAACACCTTAAAGGAGGCTCCGGAGGTATGGCAATGTATATATATAAATGATCAGGGACACCTCCTGATTCGATTAAGCCATGTCTGTCTGTCTGTCCGTCTGTCCGTCTGTCTGTCTGTCTGTCCGTTCGCACGATAACTTCCGATAGAATGAACCTAGAGCCTTGAAATTTTGGTCAAATATTGGAAGTATGATCTAGTTAGTTGGTATTGAAAATAGGCGTAATCAGGCCAAGAGAACGCCTACCTCCCCTACATATGTAAAATAATTAAATGTATTTATAACTCTTGACTAAATAAACATAAAAAGCTCTAGCTTTGGTAGATTGCTCGTGAAAATAATCTTCTACTCTCCTGGAAAAATAAAATCGATCAGTTAAAAACTAACGGTAATTTTTTTACAAAGAGCCCAGTGCTTCCCTACTTTTCGGGTTTTTTGTCTATAACTCTTGAACCAATTGATGTAGACACTCGATTTTTGGCATGTAATCCTGGGGTGAGAAGCTGCTTGAGTTCTAGTAAGTTGGGCATAATCAGATCAAAGGAACGCCTACCTCCCCTACAAATTTCCAAAAAAAAAATATTCTTTTAATTACAATAACTTTCGATAGAATGACACTAGCGAGTTGAACATTTGTTAGAATGTTGTTAGTAAGATTTACTAGGCTGATATTGAAAATGGGCAAGATCCAACTCAAGCAACCCCCACCTCCCCTACAAATGCCACTTCAAATAAGCGATAACTTTTGACAGAATCAAGCTAGCGACTTGAAGTTTTGGTCAAATGTTTGAAGTGAGATTGGGTTAGTTGGTATTCAAGATGGGTAAGATCCGACTTAAGGAGCCCCTACCTCCCCTAGAAATGAAACTTAAAATAAGCGTTAACTTACGTCAAAATAATGCTAGCGACTTGAAATTTTGGTCAAATGTTTGTAGTATGATCCAGTCGGCTAATGTTGAAAATACGTAAAATCCGACCAACGAAACCCCTACTTCCCCTACAAAAGAAAATTCAAATAAGCGATAACTTTCGATAGAGTGAAGCTAGAGTCTTGAAATTTTGTTTAAATGTTTGTAGGGGGATCTAATTGGTTGGTGGAAATGCTGGGCAAGATCCGACCCAAGGAACCCCTACCTCACCTACAAGTGAAACTTCAAATAAGCGTTAATTTTCGATAGAATGAAGCTAGCGACTTGAAAAATTCGACAAATATTTGTAGAATGGGTTAGTTAATTGATTTTGAGAATGGTCAAGATCCCACTGAATGAGTGCCAACCTCTCCTATGAACTGGCCACATAGGAGACCCACTTTTAATGCATATGGCGTTGCCAATTGGGACTTTTGGTATCACCACTAGGTCTGTACAAGTCTAGGGTATATACGCTTCGGACTCCGGGCAGAAGCGAAGCTTCGGCCTGGTTTATCTCTGTTCTTCGTTAGCTGACGAACATAACACAGCCATTTTCTTTCTAAAGTACATCGGTGAAAAAACGTGAATTCTTTCAGATAAAATACTGTGCACCATGTCCAATTTGATACGGGATTACTACTAGTAAAATTTCGGATGACAACCCGATAGTTTAGCGCATAAATTATCAGAAATATTACTTGTTACCCGTGTTGATACTGGAATAGAACTGGTACAATACCAGATAAAATAACGAATTATTTGCAGGAAAATTATGGATTATTTACGAGTATAATAACGTGGAATAGTACACCCTTCCCACTAGCTACTACAGCCTACCGACATATAGTTTTCAACTAGTACCATGCCCTTATTTTAAAAATTTATCCCATAGAAATCAGTGGAATTGTTTGATGGTTTACCTCTATAAAATGCAAATTTTTATTTTTATTTTTTAAAATCTTACATTTTTATTACTTTTTCTCGTATGTATGTACGTATATGTAATTTAATGCAATACGAAATATTTATTGAAAAATAATGATTTTTGGACTTAAATGATTTTCTTTGACAGGCCCGCAACTGCCAGAAATTAAGAAGTAGGATGAAATGATCTAAGCACGGTCTGAGCATAGGAAAATATGGATTCGATTTTTGAAATAAAACTTGGACATTATGCATACGAAAACAGTAAAAATAAAATTGCATTTTATAGAGGTACAACCAACAAACTATTCCTCTGATTTTCGAACATTATGTATTTGGCATTAACTGGAGAATTCTTTCTATTTCATTAGAGAGAATTTTCACAAAACTCGAGCAATTTCCGCTTTAGGACTTACAATATTTCCCTGCGTGGGTTCTAGGTTCTTACCACCTAAAGCGGAAATGGACCACCTAAAGTGGAAATGCCGCAATTAAGGATTCCCTCTAAATGCAATAGAGAAAATTCTCCTATTAAAGCCAAATCCATAATGTTCCCTGATTTTAATTGGATAAATTTTTTAAATAAGGGTAAGGTAATAATTGAGATTAGGTGTTAATTTGAGAGTTCTAGCTTGAGTAGGTTTCCAGTTATTGCATTTTTAGTAATGAAAAATCGGAAATGATGTTAACACGATAATAAAATACAGAATTAATTTTTGAAAGAGAGCAAGTACACTACGTATGCGAAAATTAAAAGAAAAGGAAATTGTGGAAAAAAATTATGTTTTCGGAGCAAAAGGAAAATTTTTACTTTAAAAATTTATAACAATTACAACGCTTGTCTGAGTTCCACCAAACAAAACAATCAAAAATTATTATGACAGCAAGGCTGTCATTTCTGAACTGTCAGCATATGCTGGTTCCAGTTAGCGTAGAAATTTTTCTGATGAAGAAAATGGCATATGGCACAGCAAGTTGTGTTCATCAGAAACTCAGTGGGGAGAATTCATAAAACAAACTGGCAACAAGTATGCCAACCGCTGTGTGTAAACCCGTGACAGACGATCGTCGTTAAACATGTTTGCGTCAATGATCATTAAGTCCAAACGTGTTTATCGTTGACTAGTGACACACGTGAAAAACATAATTACGTTCGAACTGTCAAAGTATCGAATGTGAGCAAAATGCTAGTGAGACGGAGGAGAATGAACCATCCATGAACCATGTAGCTGACGGTAAAGTTCTCGGCCAGAGGAGCCACCAAACGTCCCAGCAAAATGTCCCATCGGGCTCTGTGGTGGAGTCGAGCGGATTCGGTGGTTTCAATGTAGTCATAATCTCTTTGCTGGATGGTTGATGGTCATGGTCAGTAATTTTGTACTCAAAGAAAGAAGAACACCTTCTAACACACTCCAGACGGTCGACACCAATAATGGGACTAGCACTAGCGGGAACCAGAACAAGATTTGTGCGGTTTTGGACGCATCAATTTCCAGACACCTGGTATATGAATCCCACACTACAGACGCGCCGAAAAATTATTTGTAAGAGTGGGCATGTATGATCACTACAGAACATGAACTATTTTCCAGTGCAAGAAGACATGTAGTCCGGATGACGCAACGGTTAGCACGTTCGCCTTCTTTGCACTGGGCCCTGGTTCAAATATTACTGAAGCAAAGTAGTTTTTTCGTTAAAAGGGGATTTATACGTCTGATTATTAGCCCACTAAGATGTTGAATCAGTACCCATTTGAGGTAAATGACTCGTTTGAGTATGTTGCTGATCATACACCTCTACATAAAGACAAAGCACACCGTCACGATATTGTTAATGAGATGATTGCTAACTCATTGGTTCAAAATTGCGTCAGTTATTACTTTTCTTAAGAAGCCATAAAATGTTTGTACAATTTTTCTTTCATATAATTTTGAACAAAAATCGTCTGTAGTGTGAGGGACCCACGATCATGCAATACTCTGTGTACACATTTTTGAACAAAAATTTGCGTTTAGAAATTTGTACAAAATTGTTAAGCACATGTATGTATATTCGGTGAAACACACCTGTACTCGTATAGGTATACACTCATAAAATGTGCAACCTTTGAAAAAAAAATAGGAAATGTCTTATTTGAAATGCGCTACTGAAATTCCCAAATATCAAACCCGTTTTCGGCGCCCCCTGCTAATGGCGCCCGGGGCGGTCGCTCCCTTCGCCCCTCCCTTCGCACGGCCCTGCGAGAAAGTGTGGGACGGAAATGAAACGTCAACCAAGCTTTTGCGGGCGGTGCAATTTGAATTGTTGGCAGTACACTATTGGTTTTTTTTTTGCCATAGTTTCTAAACTATAAGGAATTTCGGATTTTTGACAAAATTCCCCCCCCCCCCCCACACACACATTGTACACCCCCAAGCCCGTGGGCCTCGGAGCATCGATCCCCACTATTTTTATACTCCTCAGTCTGCTTTTTAGGGTTTTGTATTAAAAACAAAACCCTTATGAAATCGGTCAAATGTCTGTCCGTCTGTCCGTCTGTCCAAGAAATATCTCTCTAACGGCTAAAGCTACATACATGAAATTTTGTGGGAGTATGTAGAATTATTATAATTCGCCGGAGAAAGCGATTCGTTGTAATAGGCTGACTTTAAAGGGATGTCCCCATAAAGGGGAAATGAAGGTCAAATTTTTTTTTTCATCTGGTATAGGCAAATGGGGTATCATGAGAAAGGTAACACCGAGTACATTTCATTTCCGGTATTTTCATCAAATTTGAAAAAAGGGAAAAAGAGATAGAGGGGAAAATATGTGATCCGAGTCTGTCCCCCCCCTTACATTTCGATACCGTTATACTTAGAAACATGAAAATTTGCAGGAAAGCGGCATTTTACTAGTATAGAAAACCAAAAATCGTAGAATTTTGATATCTCATCAAAAAAGGTTAATAATAGTACATTTCTATAGTTGCAGTTAGCATACCCCTGCAAGCCTTAGCCTCACCCGAGGTCAAAAATATTGATGGCCAATGATAAACAACATCATTGGCAATAATATTTCTAAGTTTCATTAGAATCACATAATATTTAATAATAGTACATTGATTTAAAGTTAGGCATTTTGACACTATCCACACAAAAATTACACCTACCGGCCTCATAGGTGTGAGTACTACTTTCATGTTGTTTCTCGTAGTGTGAATTGCAGTTATTTAATTAATCATTTTTGAAAAGGTAAAGATTAGTTTGGGGGCGCTGCGTCGTAATTGGCAAACTTTACCGGGTGGAAGGGGGGAGGGGTCCATATAGAGGCGAAATTAAGGTCAATTTTTAGGGTTTTGTATAAAAACAAAACCCTTATGAAATCGGTCATGCGTCCGTCTGTCCTTCTGTCTGTCTGTCCATGAAATATCTCACGAACCGCTGAAGCTACATGCATGAAATTTGGTGGAAATATGTAGAAATACTATAATTCTCTGGAGAAAGCGATGCGTCGTAATAGGTCAACTTTAAGGGGGGGTCCCCATAGAGTGGAAATGAAGGTCGAAATTTTTTTTTCGTTTGGTATAGGCAAGTGGGGTATCGTAAGAAAGTTACCGTCGAGTACATTCCATTTTTGGAATTTTTTTCAAATTTGAAGAAAGGAGAAAAGAGGGAGAGGGGAAAATATGTGGTCCGAGTTTGTCCCCCCCCTTGCATTTCGAGACCGTTATAGCTAGACATATGAAAATTTACAGGAAAGCGGCATTTCACCAGCATAGAAAACTAAAAATATTAGAAATTTTAAAATTTAAAACTTATCCAAAAAGGTTAATAATAGAACATTCGTATAGTTGCAGTTAGCACACACCTGCACCCCTCAAGCACACCTGAGGTCAAAAATATTGATGGCTAATGATAACCAACATCATAGGCAATAATATCTTTAAGTTTCATTACAATCACATGATATTTAATAATAGTACATTGACTTAAAGTTATGCATTTTGACACTATCCATACAAAAAATACACCTACCGGCCTCACTCATAGATATGCGTGTTCTACTTGCATGTTGTTTTTCGTAGTGCGAATTGCAGTTATTTAATGAGCCAACTTTGAAGTGAAGATGGTGATCCTAACAATAACTATTCACACAATTAATTTTTTTTAGGGTTTTGTGTCTTAAATCTTACAAAATCGGTCAAATACCTGTCTGTCCGTCTGTTCATAGAATATCTTACGAACGGCTGAAGCTGCACACATAATTCGGCGAGTATGTGTAGAAATGCTATAATTTGCGGGAGAAAGCGTTGTGTTGTAATTGGCCAACTTTAAGAGGGGGGGGAGGGGATCCACATAGAGGCGAAATTAAGGTCAATTTTTTTTATCCACTGGTATAGCCAAGTGGGGTGTCGTGAGAAAGGCAATGTTGAGTACATTCCATTTTTGGTATTTTCTTGAGATTTGTCGAACAGTGGAGGAGGAAAAAATATTAGACCGTAATTTGTCCCAACCGCCCTGAATTCGAAGCCGTTACACAAGTTTGCAATTTGCAATGTCGTCTTAACATGAATGGTTAAGCATCTCGACGAGTAGGACAGTTTATCTCGTATACATACATATCTATCTACAGCTTCTCGTATTAAAACTATTACTTTGAGAGGTGACAGATGCAGTCTTTTTGTGAATTGGCATGTAAGATACTATATCATGGGTAAGACATTTAACTATGGTGTTTTTATTCAGCTCAGTGGTACCAAGAAGAGCAGGGGGCCAATATTTAGATACCAAAATAAGCGCGTGCTACAAAACCCTCGAATTGCGGGCGTAGCCCTCTATATTCCGGTTTCATTTTCTTATCGACTGGTATAGGCAAGTGAGGTGTCGTGAGAAAGGTAATGTTGAGTACATTCCATTTTTTCGCATTTTCTTGAAATTTGTAGAAAGGGGAATAGTGGGGGAGGAGAAAATATTAGTTCGTAATTTGCCCCCCCCCCCCCCCCGTGGCATTTCAAGACTGTTAGAATTATGAAAACCTACAGGAAGGTGGGTTCGGAATAGCATATAAAATGGAAAATAATGGAATCTGTATATCTTCTCAGAATAGGTAAATAATAGCTTATTTCTGTAGTTACAGTTAGCACACCCCTGCTTGCCTTAAACACTTTCGAGGTCAAAAGTACTGATGGCCAACGATAACCAACACCTTAGGGCTTAGGCAATAATATGTTCTAAGTTTCGTTACAATCACGTAATATGAATTGGCATGTAAAATGTAAGTGGGTAAGACATTTTAATTAAGTTCTTTTTGTCCATCTAAGTGGTATCAAGAAGAGCAAGGAGCCGATATTTATATACCAAAATAAGCGCTTGCTACAAAACCCTCGGATTGCGGGCGTAGCCCTCTATATTCCGGTTTCATTTTTTGTTTTCATACCCTAGTTTTTCTTTAAAATTCGGGTTTTTGGCCATAACTTCTAAACTATAAGGAATTTCGGATTTTTAACAAATTCTTTGGGCGAGATCCAACTCAAGCAACCCCTAACTCCCCTACAAATGCAACTTCCAATAAGCGATAACTTTTGACAAAATCAAGCCAGCGACTTGAAGTTTTGGTCAAATGTTTGAAGTGAGATTGGGTTATTTGGTATCCAAGATGGGTAAGATCCGACCTAAGGAACCTCTACCTCCCCTAGAAATGAAACTTAAAATAAGCGATAACTTTCGACAAAATAATGCTAGCGACTTATAATTTTAGTCAAATGTTTGCAATAGGATCTTGTTGGCTAATATTGAAAATACGTAAAATCCGACAAACGAAACCCCTACCTCCCCTACAAATGAAACTTCCAATAAGCGAAAACTTTCGACAGAGTGAAGCTAGAGACTTGAAATTTTGTTTAAATGTTTGTAGCATGATCTTATTTGTTGGTGGCAATGATGGGCAAGATCTGACCCAAGGAACCCCTATCTCCCCTAAAAGTGAAACTTCAAACTTGAAAAATTAGACAGATATTTGTAGAATGAGTTAGTTAATTGATTTTGATAATGGTCAAGATCCTCCTGAATGATTGCTACCCTCTTTTATAAACTGGTCATATGGGAAACTCACTTTTAATGCATATGGTCGTTGCCAATTGGTACTTTTGGTATCACCACTAGGTCTGTACAAGTCTAGGGTATATAAGCTTCTGCCTGGTTTTTTCAAAAATTCGGTTTTTGACGTGACAACGTCTATGGGGAGTGTGTCCAGAAAGCTTGCGACGGAAGTGGAGTTGAAAACGAATTGAATTGAACGCTTGGTGTTGACAAAAGCTCACTTTTGGACATGAAATGAAATCTAAAAAATACGGGTGTCGTCTGAATTGGGGTGATGAGGCCAATGTTCTAGAGTGTTATTGAAGGCGCTTTTAACTCTATGGTGTTGAGACGAACACATTCTTGGACAAGAAGTGAAATCTAGGAAATACGGGTGTCGTCTGAATTAGGGTGGTGAGGCTTAACCCTATGGCGTTGAGATGAATACATTCTTGGACATGAATTGAAATCTGGGAAATACGAGTGTCGTCTGAATGGGGGTGATAAGACCAATGCAATGGAGTGAGGTTGTTGACGCTGTTATCCCTATGATGTTGAAATGCACACATTCTTTGACATGAACTGAAATCTAGGAAATACAGGTGTCATCTGAATCAGGGTGATGAGGCCAATGCTCTGGAGTGTTACTGAAGGCACCATCATAGGGCAATGGTGTTGAGATGAACACATTCATGGACAAGAAGTGAAATCTAGGAAACACGTGTGTCGCCTGCATAGGGGTGGTGAGGCCAATACTCTGAAGTGTTGTTGAAGGTGCTTTTAATCCTATGGTGATGAAATGAATACATTCTTGGACATGAAGTGAAATCTAGAAAATACGGTTAATTTCCGCTATTCATGGTTTATTAGAATCTAAAGTACACTACGATTGTGTAATTCAGAAATTCAGATGATTATATGAAATCCTGAACGAAACCAATATCTTCATTGTGACACAGACATGATTCAATATTATTCCCAATAAGGGGAAAGTTTTAGTGTCTTTTTATACCCTTCACGGATGATAGATTAGATTAACTTTGTCATGAAGTTTGCAACGCACAGAAGGAAGCATCTCCGACCATATAAACTATATATATTCTTGGTCGGTATGATGAGACGAGTCGATTAAGCTTTGTCCGTCTGTCTGTCTGTCCGTCTGTCCGTTTGTCCGTCTGTCTGTCTGTTTCTATGCAAACTAGTCCCTCAGTTTTAAAGCTATCAAGGTGAAATTTTGTACAGAGCCTCCTTTCTATTGCAGGCAGTATATAACCAATAGAATCGGACCACTACGTCATATAGCTGCCATAGGAACAACCGGTCCAAAAATTCGTCTTTGTGAGAAAAACTTTTCTATTTCTAAAGATATCGTTTTTAAACTTCGGAGGAATCAATAATATCTATAGCTAAATCATATTCACGAATTTGGTTGAAATCGGACCACTATGTCATATAGCTGCCATAGAAACGACCGGCCCAAAAATTCGTCCTTGTGAGAAAAACTTTTTTTTTAAAGATATCGTTTTCAGACTTCACACTAATCAATAGTATTTTTAGCTAAATCACTTCCCTGAATTTGGTTGAAATCGGACCACTACGTCATATAGCTGCCATAGGAACGACCGGTCCGAAAATTCGTCTTTGTGGGAAAAACTTTTTTGTTTCTAAAGATATTGTTTTCGAAATTCACAATAATCAATAATATCTTTAGTGAAATCATATTTCTGAATTTGGTTGAAATCTGACTACTCTATCATATAGTTGTCATAGGAACGACCGTCCCAAAAGCAAGTTTTTGTCAGAAAAACTTTTTTCTTTCTGAAGATATCTTTACGAAATTGCATATTATTCAACCGTATTGACTGCTAAGCCACGTTCCTAAATTTGGTTTAAATCGGCCTACTATTTCATATACCTCTTATAGGAACAGTGAAATCGGAACAAGTTTTCTACTAATTTCAAAAAGGCAAATGTACCACAAAACACAACGAAGGAATGATACCCTTCACGCTTCGCTAGCTAGGCTAGCTTGTTTTAAATTGCTTTTGAAAACACTTTGACGTTGTCACGCAAAAACTTAGGCAGTGCGTCGGGCACTTATCGAAACCTATTGCTTTTGAAGTCTCACTTGTAAGGGTGGTAGAGGTTTCTTTTGTCGAATCTTGCGTATTTTCAATAACAACCAACTAGATCCTAGTACAAAAATTTGACCAAAATTTCAAGTCATCAACCTCATTTTATCGAAAGTTTTCGCTTATTTAAAGTTTCATTTGTAGGGGTTCCTTGGGTCGGATCTTGCCCATCAGTGCCACCAACCAATTAGATCATGCTACAAACATTTGGCCAATTCAATTCTCTAGATTCATTCTATCGAAGGCTATCGCTTATTATAAGTCTCATTTGTAGGGGAAGTAGTGGTTTCTTTGGTCGGATTTTTTGTATTTTCAATATCAGCCAACTGGATCCTACTAAAAACATTTGACCACAATTTTAAGCCGTTTGCCTTATTTTATCGTAAGGTATCGCTTATTTTAAGTTCCATTTGTTGGGCAGGTAGGGGTTCCTTAGGTCGGATCTGGCCCGTCTTTAATACCAACTAGCCTAATTCTAGTTCAAATATTTGACCAAAATTTCAGGTCACTGGCTTCATTCTATCAAAAGTTATCGCTTGTTTGAAGTTTCATTTGTAGGGGAGGTAGGGGTTTTTGGGTCGTTGGTTTTCAATGCTAACCAATAAGATCATACTACAAACATTTGACCAACATTTTAAGTCTCTATCTTCATTCTATCGAAAGTTATCGTGCGAACGGACAGACAAACGGACCCTGATCATTTATAAATATACATTGCTATACCTCTGGATCTGGAGCCTCCTTTAAGGTGTTACATATTTCGTCTCGACAAAAAACAATATACTCTATACTTATAAAGTCGAGGGTATAGAAACCAAATTGAAGTGAAGTCATCCGTAACATGGCAGCTAAGTCACAATACGGTCAGCATGTTATCTGGCGACGCTTCGACGACAGAGGTGAATTGTTCTCTCCATTCCAACAAAATAAAATGGCTCCAAAATGGATGAGAGAAGGAAGCAAGCATTGTTCGTAGAAGAGCCAGGCGAGCAAAGCTCTTCATGGGAAGAAATCGCATCGGTAGCCACGGAAGAGAGAACGACGTGGGCCATTGACAGCTTCTCGCCATAATAATCTCCGGGGCTTGACGGTATAATTCCCGTTATGCATCAGGAACTGCGTGATGTGGTCTCCCCGTGGCTGGTGGTCGTTTTCAGGAATTGTATAGCGCTAAACCACGTCCCCAAGTCCTGGAGGTATGTGAGGGTGGCTCTCATTCCAAAGGCGAAATATGTGGGCATGGGTCGCAAAGGACTTCAGGTCTATCAGACTCACCTCCTTCGTTATGAAAACGCTGGAACGAATCCTGGATAGCCACATACGACAACTTCTTAGGGAAACATCACTTTCGAAGTGCCAGCTTACGTACACTAAAGGTAAGTCTTCGGAGACGGGTTTCCATAAGATTGTACGCACTATTGAGCATGACTTACATTACAAACAATTCACCCTTGTAGCTTTCTTAGATATAGAAGGCACTTTTAATAACTTTTGAACTAAGGTCATACGAGTGGCTCTCCCAGAAATGGGGGTGGAGCCCCATTTAGCCATTTAGGATAGCAGCAACGCTAAGGAGCAGAGTGATCATAGCAGAGCTTATAGAGAGCCAGATGACCAAATGTGTACGCAGGGGAACACCCCAAGGCGGGGTAATTGCTCCTCTGCTTTTGATACTAGCATTGTAATATCATACGAGATGACGTAGTGATCCCAGTTTCAGGTAAGTTCCTATCAGTGATGAGCGACATCATGATTCGAGCCCTGGACACGGTTAATGCTTGAACTGCAAAATGCGAACTAGGCGTGAATCCGAGCAAAACCAAGCAAGTACTATTTACTACAAAATCCAAAATACCAGAGTTTCGACTGCCACAACTAAATGGCCACATTCTAAAGCTAACTCCCAACGTCCAATGAGTTATTCTTGACTCTAGACTTAGTTGGAAGCTAAACATCGAACATCGCACAAGAAAGCCAAAATGGCCCTCTACGCTAGCAAAAGGACTGGCGGCAAAAGCTGGGGACTACAGCCAAGGATGGTGCTAGTGCTATGGTTATACACCGCGGTGGTTCGACCAATCATCCGCCTATGGAGCGCTGGCATGGTGGCCAGTTCTTCTTGCCGCCGCGATAGCTCTTTGGGATGACGCTGGTTTCTGCTCCTATCTGCGTCACTACACGCGTCCGCATATCAATTTTTAATAAGCCGGCCCACATACTTTCGAACCCGGAACACGGACACGGTCACAATGTCTGATTTGTATGATGTTTCTTAAACCATTCGCTTGAGGATCACTTTTAAGTGCCAATTAATTAATTGTTAATCGTGACAAGACTACTACAATTGACAATTTATTAAAAAAAAAAGGAAAAAATAGTGGGGATGGATGGATGCTCCTCTGCCCGGATTGGGCTGAAAATGGTGTCAAAAATGCGAAATTCCTTATATTTTAGAAGTTATGGCCAAAAAACAGTTTATTTAAAACTAAAAATAACATAAATTGTAAATTCAGGTTCGCTATTATGTGGCCCGGCTTATATAATACAGAGTGACGCTGCGTCCTATCGCATCATGTTATCAAAGTTATTGCTTATTTGAAGTCTCACTTGTAGGGGTGGTAGAAGTTCCTTGGATCGGATCTTGCCCATCATAGCCACCAACCAATTAGATCACAACACAAACATTAAAAAAAAGATGTTAGTTGTCTTGCTTCACTCTATCGAAAGTTATCGCTTATTTGAAGTTTCATTTGAAGGAGAAGCAGGGGTTTCATTGGTCGGATTTTACGTATTTTCATTATTAGCCAACTGGATCCTACTACAAATATTTGACCAAAATTTCAAGTCGCTAGCTTTATTAAGTCGTAAAATATCGCTTATTTAAAATTTTATTTCTAGGGGAGGTAGGGGTTCCTTAGGTCTGATCTAACCTATCCTTAATGCCAACTAACTCAATCTCACTTCAATCATTCGACCAAAATTTCAAGTAGCTGGCTTCATTCTATCAAAAGTTATCGCTTATTTGAAGTTTCATTTCTAGGGGAGGTAGCGGTTCCTTAGGTCTTATCTAAACCATCCTTAATGCTAACTAACTCAATCTCACTTCAAACATTCGACCAAAATTTCAAGTCGCTGGCTTCTCTCTATCAAAAGTTATCGCTTATTTGAAGTTTCATTTGTAGGGGAGGTAGGGGTTCCTTAGGTCGGATCTAACCCATCCTTAATGCCAATTAACTCAATCTCACTTCAAACATTCGACCGAAATTTCAAGTCGCTGGCTTCTCTCTATCAAAAGTTATCGCTTATTTGAAGTTTCATTTGTAGGGGAGGTAGGAGTTCCTTAAGTAGGATCTTGCCCATTTTCAATGCCAACTAACAAGATGTTACTACTAACGTTTTGCCAAATTTTCAACTCGCTAGTGCTATTCTATCGAAAGTTATCGTAATTAAATTAATATTTAATTTTTTAAATTTTGTAAGGGAGGTAGGCGTTCCTTTGATCTGATTATGTCCAACTTACTAAAACTTAAGCAGCTTCTCACTTCAGGGTTACATACCAAAAATCAGATGACGTCAAATTGTTCAAGAGTTATGGACAAAACACCTGAAAAGTAGGGTAGTACGGGGTTCTTTGTAAGAAAATTACCGTTAGTTTTCAACTGATCGATTTTATTTTTCCAGGGGAGTATAAGATTACCCCCACGAGCAATCTACCAAAGCTAGAGCTTTTCATGTTTATTTAATCGGGAGTTATAAATACATTTAATTATTTTACATATGTAGGGGAGGTAGGCGTTCTCTTGGCCTGATCATGCCCATTTTCAATACCAACCAACTAGATCATACTTCCAACATCTGACCAAAATTTTAAGGCTCTAGCTTCATTCTATCGAAAGTTATCGTGCGAACGGACAGACAGACGGACAGACGGACAGACAGACAGACAGACAGACAGACAGACATGGCTAAATCGAATCAGGAGGTGACCCTGATCATTTATATACATACATTGCTATACCTCCGGAGCCTCCTTTAAGGTGTTACATATTTCCGTCGTGACAAAAACAATATACACTATACTAAAAGTCTAAGGTATAAAAAACATGCTGTGTGGTATATGATTTAGGTAGTTTCATTTATGGCATATGAGATATGAATTATGATGTAAGATGATTTTTTCCAATGTGTGGAAGATGGGAAGCGAAGTCTAGGCAAGATGGGTATCACATCACTGGAGGTGATGAGGCGAATGCAGTAGACTGTTAAAGGTATTTTGAGTCCTTTGGGCAGGAAAAATGATGTTCTTGGCAAGGAAGCGATATCTAGGCAAGATGAGTATTATATTATCGGGGGTGATGAGGCGAATGCAGTAAAGTACTGTTAAAGGCACTTTGAGTCCTTTGAACTAGAAAAATGATATTCTTGGCAAGAAAACTATTTGCCCCAAATGGGTAACCTGAGTGGACTCATAGTCCGGCACGTAAATCCCTTTTTATACCCTAGACTTTTAGTATAGGGTATATTGTTTTTGTCACGACGGAAATATGTAACACCTTAAAGAAGGCTCCGGAGGTATAGCAATGTATAAATATAAATGATCAGGATCACCTCCTGATTCGATTTAGCCATGTCTGTCTGTCTGTCTGTCTGTCTGTCCGTCTGTCCGTCTGTCCGTTTGTCCGTCTGTCCGTCTGTCCGTCTGTCTGTCCGTTCGCACGATAACTTTCGATAGAATGAAGCTAGAGACTTGAAATTTTGGTCAGATGTTGGAAGTATAATCTACTTGGTTGGTATTGAAAATAGGCATGATCAGGCCAAGAGAACGCCTACCTCCCCTATATATGTAAAATAAATAAATGTATCTATAACTCCCGATTAAATAAACGTAAAAAGCTCTAGCTTTGGCAGATTGCTCGTGAGGATAATCTTCTACTTCCCTAAAAAACTAAAATCGATCAGTTGAAAACTAACGGTAATTTTCTTACAAAGAGCCCCGTACTACCCTACTTTTCGGGTTTTTTGTCTATAACTCTTGAAACAATTGACGTAGACACCTGATTTTTGGCATGTAACCCTGGCGTAAGAAGATGCTTAAGTTCTAGTAAGTTGGGCGTAATCAGATCAAGGGAACGCCTACCTCCCCTACAAATTTCAAAAAATTAAATATTTTTTAATTACGACAACTTTCGATAAAATTACACTAGCGAGTTGAAAATTTGACAAAATGTTGTTAGTGGGATCTACTTGTTGGTATTGAAAATGGGTAAGATTCGACCCAAGCAACTCCTACCTCCCCTACAAATGCAACTTCAATAAGCGATAACTTTTGACAGAATCAAGCCAGCGACTTGAAGTTTTGGTCAAATGTTTGAAGTGAGATCGGGTTAATTGGTATTTAAGATGGGCTAGATCAAACCTAAGGAACCCCTACCTCCCCTACAAATGAAACTTCAAATAAGCGATAACTTTCGATGGAGTGAAGCTAGAGACTTGAAATTTTGCATAAATGTTTGTAGCATGATTTTATTTGTTGGTAGCAATGATGAGCAAGATCCGACCCAAGGAACCCCTACCTCCCCAACAAGTGAAAGTTCAAATAAGCGATAACTTCCGATAGAGTGAAGCTAGAGGCTTGAAATTTTGTTTAAATGTTTAAAGCATGATCTTATTTGTTGGTGGCAATAATGAGCCAGATCCGACCCAATGAACCCCTACCTCCTCTACAAGTGAGACTTCAAATAAGCAATAACTTTCGATAGAATGAAGCTTGCGACTTGAAAAATTCGACAAATATTTGTAGAATAGGTTAGTTAATTGATTTTGATAATGGTAAAGATCCTACTGAATGATTGCCAACCTCCCCTATAAACTGGCCGTATAGGAAACTCACTTTTAATGCATATGGTCGTTACCAATTGCACTTTTGGTACCACCACTAGGTCTGTACAAGTCTAGGGTATATACGCTTCGGACTCCGGGCCGAAGCGAAGCTTCGGCCTGGTTTTATCTAAGACTACCGCATTCAGTAGGAATCAAACCGGAGCCCAATGTATAGAAGGCGAACGTGCTTACCGTTGCGCCATCTAGATTACCACTACTACTATGCAAAAAGATTTGATATCTCCCAAAAACAACCCTGTTGTAAAAAAAATCCCCGCCAAGAAAAACTCCTCAGCCTTAAAAAGGATTGATATGAACACAATACCGCTAAAGTACTCATAGCTTCGCGCCTCGCTCTAGGGTATGCATATTGAATGCTGATTGCATTAGTTAATTTTTTTTCAACGCGGTTTGGCGGGGAGCTTCCATTAAACAAAATAATTTGAACAATCTGAAGAAGAACGCAGTAGAAAATAGTCTATTAATCACTTTTGGCCCGAAGTGCATTTTTAGTCTTTTGTAAGGCTTTATAACGAGATCCGGGCGAGAAGCCAATAATACTTCGCATAAGAGCTTACAGCATGATCCGCACGCAAGTACTTATCCATAGTTGTGTCAGAGCGACATCGTTGTCATTATCACTGTCATTTTGTCATTAAATCCGTTCGGCGGTGAGTCTTTAGGTTACGAAGCTCCCCGCCAATCAGCTTTGAAAGAAATTAACTAATGCAATCAGCGTTCAATATGCATACCCTAGAGCGAGGCACGAAGCTACGAGTACTTTGGCGGTATTGTGTTCATATCAATCCTTTTTACGGCTGAGGAGTTTTTCTTGGCGGGGATTTTTTTTACAACAGGGTTGTTTTTGTTAGATAAATAATTACTAGAAAGAGAAAAGAAAAGGGATATTTTGAATCTTTGGGGGCCCGTATCCCACGGAACACACGGAACACCGTTAGTTGCGCCACTGGTGCTGAAACCCGGTTCCCAATAGGCGACTTTTGTGGAAAGAGACTAGCCGAGACACAAAAAACAACAACAGAAAAAAACAGAAAACTACACTTTTAGCAGTGTTGGAAACCATTTCAGTCGAGGGACAAAGTATTGTCCCGGTCAATACTTTGTCTCTCAACTGGTGGGTCTTGTGTTTCCGCGTGGTGTTTGGTCGTTCGTTTTCACTTTGCATATGGCGGCGCCCATGTTCCGTGATCTGTCAACAAAAGTTAATGCAACAAAGTATCTGAAAATTGTGTGGTGTTCTTATCTGAAGTGGTCTGTGTTGACTTTTAGTATAGGGTATATTGTTTTTGTCACGACGGAAATATGTAACACCTTAAAGGAGGCTCCGGAGGTATAGCAATGTATATATATATAAATGATCAGGGTCACCTCCTGATTCGATTTAGCCATGTCTGTCTGTCTGTCTGTCTGTCCGTCTGTCTGTCCGTTCGCACGATAACTTTCAATAGAATGAAGCTAGTTTTTCATTGAATTTTTGTGGCGCCGCATCGCGCGGTGTATTTAATATCTCCCAAAAACCACTCTGTTGTAAAAAATTTCCCGCCAAAAAAAAACTCAGCAGCCGCAAAAAGGATTGATATGAACATAATTCCGCCAAAGTACTCGTAGCTTTGCGCCTCCTTTCACGGTATGCATATTTAACCCTGATTAAATTAATTAATTTCTTTTAACGCTGATTGGCGGGGTGCTTTGTGAGTTTAAGCTCTGATGCCAAGTGCGGTCTTTTCGCCCGGGTTCCTTTATAAAGCTTCCTGCCTTATAAAATACTAGAGATGCACTTCAGGCCAGAAGTGATCAATGGACAATATCCGTATTGTGTGCACAGCACAGATCAGAGCAGAACCAAAATTGCACGCGTTACACTTACAAAATTGATCTGGATTGAACCGGTTGTTGGTGTAATGCATATGAATATTGTTCTGCAATTGATATTCACTGCACAAAAGGAAAAACCAGCTAATACGTAGTTTCTACTCCGTTCTTCTCTTTAATCAATTCCATTTTCCGTTTTATTGAGCAGCTTTTGTTTAATTAACTTAATTTTTCAATTCAATGAAATCATTCCATGTTCTTCCTGCTTATGCGTTTTTATTTTAAGCAAGCTCCCCGCCAAACAGCGTTAAAAGGAATTAATAAATTTAATCATTGTTAAATATTCATACCGTGGAAGGAGGCGCAAAGCTACGAGTACTTTGGCGGAATTATGTTCATATCAATCCTTATTGCGGCTGTTGAGTCTTTTTTTTTGGCGGGAAATTTTTTACAACAGAGTTGTTTTTGGGAGATATCACATCTTTTTGCATTTGATGGAGAAAGAACCCGGATTTGAATTCTTAAACTGCTTTAGAATGCTTAAAATTTATCGTTATGTACTATTGATACCAACGTGTAGTTTTTAATACATAGAACAACACCCGAAACAATTTGCTGCAATTAGTACCAAATTTTAACTCCACAGATTCTCAACTTCCATTTTATGGAACTTGAATCCTAAAACTGAAAATTTTTGCGTATAAATTTTTTCTCTATAAGTTCTACCAATCTGTTTGTTTGGAATTATCGGAGCCATGGTTCTACATTACCACGCCGAACGCCAGTTTACTTAAACTTGAAATAAATTCGGTAGATCAGAATATGTGTCGGGCTGGGCTGTCTGAATGATATAAAAAGAGTGATGAATTCATCGGCACTTTAGGCCAGTCCTATGTAAATACATTTCAATTTCATCCATTTGCTTTTCAGTTGTACAAGATTTGCTTTGAAAAGTGTTACCCCAAGGAACTAATTATTTAGGTGGACGTCTATGAGTAAATGTGCCTCGGGCATCAGTATGAGTTGCCTTCGATGAAATTATGTCTTCCTGTACTTTATATCCGTTATTTTTCCTACATGTTCCGTAAGTCGAAACTGATCTTTTCTAAATTTGGTTTTTGTTTAATATCATGCTCTTTACTTAACTAAAGGACTCAAACACTATAAACAGTACTTTAGTGCAAATACCACGATCCCCAGTCGTTTGATACCCATCCTGCCTAGATATCGCTTCCTTGCAAAGAATATCATTTTTCCAGTCAAAATGCCTTCAACGGCAGTCTACTACATTCGCCTCACCCCCCCCCCCCCCCCCCCCCCGACTTATGATACTCATCTTGCCGAGATATCGATTCCTGCAACAGTAGTCTACTGCATTCACTTCATCTCCCCCAGACATGATACCCATCATCCCTTGATAACACTTCTTTTCCAAGAATGTCCTTTTTCCAATCCAAAAGACGCAAAATGCCATCAGTCCTGACCGAAGGACTCAAAATGTCTTTAACCGGACTTCAGTGCATTAGTCTCATTACCACGATTCAGAATATTCCCATACCTACCAGCTTTGGTTTTTCTTTAATTTCATGATTAGGAGAGTCCTTTTGTCCTGACGCACATCTCCAGCAGCACCAAAATATAACCGTGTGGTACTTATAATAACCAAAGGAAGCTATGTACCAAATTTAGTTGAACCACGGATTACGGGTAATATCTGGAAGATTTTTTCTTTGAAATCATTAAAAAAACTAAATTTTTCCTTTGAAATCATTGAGAAGACTTCAGCGAGAAACTCTATTAAGTTTCACATTTTTGGATGTAACTTTTAAACTTTTGCACGGATCAGAGCAAATGATAGCCTATGCACACTCTTGGGAAACAGTCAATCTGTGAGAAAAGAAAACAAATCTCGATACGCTCCCTACGAGGCTGTCGCCCTGTCAAAGGACAACGAGATCAACGAGAACAAGAATAATTTGAACCAGGTCGAAGCGAAACTTCGGCCCGGAGTCCGAAGCGTATATACCCTAGACTTGTACAGACCTAGTGGTGATACCAAAAGTAACAATTGGTAACAACCATATGCATTAAAATTGAGTTTCCCATATGGCCAGTTTATAGGGGAGGTTGCAGCAATCATTCAGGAGGATCTTGACCATTATCAAAATCAATTAACTAACCCATTCTACAAATATTTGTCGAATTTTTCAAGTCGCTAGCTTCATTCTATCGAAAGTTTTGCTTATTTGTAGATTCGCTTGTAGGGGAGGTAGGGGTTCCTTGGGTCGGATCTTGCTCATTATTGCCACCAACAAATAAGATCATGCTACAAACATTTAAACAAAATTTCAAGTCTCTATTCACTTTGTCGAAAGTTATCGCTTATTTGAAGTTTCATTTGTAGAGGAAGTAGGGGTTTCGCTGGTCGGATTTTACATATTTTCAATATTAGCCAACTGGATTCTATTACAAACATTTGACCAAAATGTTAAGCCGCTAGCATTATTTTGTCATAAGTTATCGCTTATTATAAGTTTCATTTCTAGGGGAGGTAGGGGTCCCTTAGGTCAGATCTAACCCATCTTCAATACCAACTAACTCAATCTCACTTTAAACATTTGACCAAAACTTCAAGTCGCTGGCTTGATTCTGTCAAAAGTTATCGCTTATTTGAAGTTGCATTTGTAGGGGAGGTAGAGGTTGCTTGGGTCGGATCTTGCCCATTTTCAATACCAACCAAGTAGATCTTACTAACAACATTCCACCAAATTTTCAATTTGCTAGTGTCATTCTATCGAAAGTTATACAATTAAAGAATATTTAATTTTTTGAAATTTTGTAGGGGAAGTAGGCGTTCCTTTGATCTGATTACGCCCAACTTACTAGAACTCAAGCAACTTCCTACCCCAGGGTTACATGCCAAAAATAAGGTGTCTACGTCAATTGGTTCAAGAGTTATAGACAAAAAACCCGAAAAGTAGAGTAGTACGGGGCTCTTTGTAAGAAAATTACCGTTAGTTTTCAACTGATCGATTTTATTTTTTCAGGAGAGTAAAAGATTTTCCTCACGAGCAATCTGCCAAAGCTAGAGCTTTTCATGTTTGTTTAATCGGGAGTTATAAATACATTTTACTATTGTACATATGTAGGGGAGGTAGGCGTTGTCTTGGCCTGATCATGCCCATTTTCAATACCAACCAACCAGATTATACTTCCAACATCTTACCAAAATTTCAAGGCTCTAGCTTTATTCTATCGAAAGTTATCGTGCGAACGGACAGACAGACAGACAGATGGACAGATGGACAGACGGACAGACGGACAGACGGACAGACGGACAGACGGACAGACGGACAGACGGACAGACGGACAGACGGACAGACGGACAGACGGACAGACGGACAGACGGACAGACGGACAGACGGACAGACGGACAGACGGACAGACGGACAGACGGACAGACGGACAGACGGACAGACGGACAGACGGACAGACGGACAGACGGACAGACGGACAGACGGACAGACGGACAGACAGACAGACAGACAGACAGACAGACATGGCTAAATCGAATCAGGAGGTGACGCTGTTCATTTATATATTTACATTGATATACCTCCGGAGCCTCCTTTAAAGTGTTACATATTTCCGTCGTGACAAAAACAATATACCCTATAAAAGTCTAGGGTATAACTATACTAAAAGTGTAGGGTATAAAAATAGTGTCGCCAGCTACTGGACTATTATTATTCAGAGGAGGTCGCGACTCTGTACTCATGATTGTATATGCTTCTGTTTTATATTGGCTGATGTAATCCGCTTCCTGCAATCTAAATAAAACCGGATGTACAACTTTCAATTGTAACTTTTGCACATTTTCATTTATTTATCCAAAAAAGAGTCTCGGAATGCAACGATGCACGGCGATACTAAGTCAAATGAAGAGAGATAAACAGGTGATCTTGCGAACAGTTAATGCGGTCATTACTATGTACAGTGTTTGCATCTTTTCATGAAACTCGATTTCGCCTTTTATACTTTCGCGAGCATATACTATGCATACTTAATAAAAATAAAATAAATTTGAACCATGGCCTCGAGATGAGTTAGCATCATCTCATTTTCTAGATCGTGACGGACTTGTGCAGAGGTGTGTGGTCAGCAACACGCTCAACCGAGTTATTTACCCCATAAATGGGTTCTCATTTAACAGCTGAGTGGGCTCATAGTGTAATCATATTATGGTCTGGTAGTGCTGCTCCCACCGGCAGATCGAAGCAGCACCTGATGAGTAGTGATCTGTTGGTGGTACGAAACCAGAGGCCTAGGGTCCCATTACACCCGGACCCAGGTGCGACCGCGTGGGCGTCTGATCCGTCCGCCAACCATTCCATCCTTATCGATAATTTTTTTGTATTCCCCATTTTTACCTCCTCTGTTTGTGTTGTCTTCCCCAGGCCTATGAAATTTTGTTAATACGTAAAGGACAGGGGCAACGAGCGACCATAAACCCCGCCCACATCTCCCGAACTGAGCTACAAGCATAGGCCGCTGCTTAGCACGTTGAGTAGCCCTTTTCTTCGCCAGATGGCACGACCCGACCTTCACAGTCATATGCTACCTTAGGCTCCGTCCCCACGGGCATCTTTGGATGCCCACCAAACCGTCCGTTACAATAGTCCGACACTTAAATCCCCTTTTTTTATCGAAAATTACCACATTCAGTAGGAATCGAACCGGGGCCCAGTGCGTAGTAAGTGAACGTGCTAACCGTTGCGCCATCCGCACTACATTCAAACTTAACTTAAAGCAAATGAAAAGATAATTAGGTTACATACGTTTGGGAAACAAGAAATCATTTAAATTATAATTACTATGCACTTGTTCATTTAATATACTTTATGCACTCTTCTCCTGTGGTGTGGAAAATGGGGCCTAACAATAATGCCTTTCCTGGCATGTCGTAGAAGGCGACTAAAAAGGACAGGATGTATATGCCAGCAACTTGCATGATCCGAAACATTTTATATGCTGACGGAACATTGACTATGGCTCGAATAAGGACTGTTACCGCTTACGACTTTTGACTATCGTTTAATGACGAAGACTGATTTCTTTAATGTTCGTATTTTCCTGGACAGTAGACCAGAAGGTCCCCAGAACGGACGATTTCTTCAAGTGAATCACTAGATAAGGCCAATTTGATTATTGAAATCTTCGGTGCAAACTCTTGCCTACTGCCCACTACTCAAAATCCACCAGCCATACCCTTTTGCGATTCACATCAGGGGGCCTTTGCATTCCGGCACTGGGAAAGTATTTTGATACATCGAGCTTTGATAGTACTTTAACTCTCAAAGCTCGACGGATCAAAATCACAGAGACGTATAGAAGGAGATGAAACCACCATTTACTGTACACTAAATTCTGGACGTAATTCCACCACATACGAACTAGTAAAAAGTAAACAGAGAGACACACGCCCTCCACTGCGCAACACCGGCGCAGTCCATATAGAAGCACAAGAAGCAAATGAGATGTCATCCCCTCTCCTAATTCTCCTTTGTGAACCATAATATTCCATTTTGTCTCTCTGCCACAAAACACCCGCCCGGTCCATATAGAAGCAAAAGATATGTCAAATTTCCATCCGCCTTCCTACTTCCTCACTTTTGCCGAATTACTTCATTTCTCTTGCCCTTTTTCATTTCCTCTGATTCTCTCTTCTGTGATCTAAATCGACTGGACCTGATGGCATCACCTCTTTAGTTCTCAGACACTGCGCTTCTTCATTAGCGAGACCTGTCCGAAAACTATTCTATCTATCCTTCTCGACAGGGGTATATCCATCATCATGAAGCTCATGTACAACCAATCCCCAAAAAGGTGACGCTTGTGATCCTAACTATCGACCAATAGAATTCAGGTCGATTCTGTCAAAAGTTTTTGAAACCCTGGTTAACAAACAACTTTTGAGCTATCTTGATTCACGCCATCTCATCAGCAACTGGCCAAAACGCGCTCCACTTGGGAATTATGACTTAACTAGAGATGGAATCGCTCTAATCATCAATTTAGTCAAGCTAAAATCATTACCCTCGACATTTCCAAAGCTTCTGACAGAGTTTGGCATCCGGTTTTTAAGCTAAACTTCAGACCCAAAATTATTTAAGTGGATTGAAAGTTTCCTTCACGGCCGCTCGTTTCGAGTTGTCCAACGTACCCCATCTGCCGCCCAACCCATTCTTGTCGGTGGTGTCAGTATTACTGATTTACCCACACTAATTGGACTATAGGTATTAACATCTGCAGTAAACTAAACTGGTCCGACTACATTTTCTTTATTGCAAAAAATGCAATGAAGTGCCTGGGTTTCATGAATCGTTGTAATACCTACTTTCACCACAGAGCAGATATACTAAGAGTAGAGACTCAGAACAGATTTATTTTTAAAGTAGGATGCAAATAGTCCCACGCACACAAATAAGCCTCACCACTCTAGAAGCAACGGCTACAATTTAAACCGACCTTTAGAGTGATAAGGACAACAACACATCAAATCAGCTGTGTCTGTTGATTAAAAAGCCAAAGGATTCTCAGCTGCTATTGTATGCATTTGGGGCGACCGATAGCGCAGTGCGTTGAGGCATCAGTCTCATGTTTGACTACCGGCGTTTCGGGTTCGAATCCCGTCCACGACGATGTTCGTGGCCATGGATGTGCAGGAGGTGTATGCTGGCAACTGCATTCTCCGAAACCAGATTATGCCAACGAAACGTCAACTGGGCCACATGGAACAGTTGATTTGTGCGAATGTGAAATGAAGGGTTTTTGTATGAAAATAGTTCTAGTATGTTGCGCAGGTTGTGGCTATGCAATCAAGAATTTTTATATGTACGTGAGGAGAATGTATGAAAAGAGACGAATGTACGGTAGATGTAGAGTTCTTCGGTGGCAGCAAGGACATTCGAAAAAGGATATTTTTGGCAGTGAAGCGAAATATGGGGAATAAGGGTGTCATATGAACCGGGATGAAGAGGTGGTGAAAAGGACATTCATGGAAGTCAAGTGACAAATGGGCAATATGGGTGTCATATGAACCGGAGTGAAGAAGCGAATGTCCGGGGGCACTATAAATGGCGTTTAGAGTCCATCGGTGGCGACAATGACATTCGAAAAAGGATTTTTTTGCTAGTTTAGTGAAATAGGGGCAATATGGGTGTCATATGAATCGGGGTGAAAAGGCGAATGTCCAGGAGTAATGTAGAAACTTGAAATCTCCCTAACTTGAAATCTTTCTAATTTGAAATCCCTCTAACTTGAAATCTCCCTAACTTGAAATTTCCCTGACATGAAATCTGTCTAATTTGAAATCCCTCTAACTTTAAATCTCCCTAACTTGAAAGCTCCCTAAGTTAAAAGCTTTCGAACTTGAAATCCCTTTAACTTGAAACCTCCCTAACTTGAAGTCGCCCTAAGTTGAGGTCTCCCTAACTTGAAATCTCCTAAGCTTGAAATCCCTCTAACTTGAAATCCCTCTAACTTGAAGTCTCCCTAACTTGAAATCTCCCTAACTTAATATCTCCCTAACTTGAAATCTCCCTAACCTGAAATCCTTCTAACTTGTAATCTCCCTAGCTTGAAAGCCATCTAACTTGTAATCTCCCTAGCTTGAAATCTGCCTAACTTGAAAACTCCCTAACTTGAAATCTCCCTGACTTGAAATCTCTCTAACTGGAAACCTCCCTTACTTGAAACTCCCTAACTTGAAATCTCCCTAACTTGAAATCTCCCTAACATGAAATCCCTCTAACTTGAAATCTCCCTAAGTTGAAATCTCCCTATCTTGAAATCTCTCTAAGTTAAAATCTCCCTAGCTTGAAATCTCCTGACTTAAAATCTCACTAACTTGAAAGCTCCCTAACTTGAAATACCTCTAACTTAAAATCTCCCTAACTTGAAATTTCCCTAACTTGAAATCTCCCTTGGAACTTGGAATCTCTCTAATTTGAAATGCCTCTAACTTGAAATTTTCCTAACTTGAATCCTCCTTACCTCGAAATCTCCCCAACTTAAAATCTCTCTAAGTTGAAAGCCCCCTAATTTGAAATCTTTGAGGAATTTTGATTTAGAGGGTTTTCCATTTGGATGGATTCTGACTTGCAAGGATTTCGACTTGGAGGGATTTCGACTTAGAGGGTTTCGACTTGGAGGGATTTCGACTGTGAGGGATTTGGACTTCGAGGGATCTCGACTTAGAGGGATTTCGACTTGGAGGCGTTTCGACTTGGAGGGGTTTCGACGTGGAGGGGTTTCGGCTTGGAGGGACTTTGGTCTAGAGGGATTTTGACTTGGAGGGATTTGTAGTTAGACGTGTTACGACTTAAGCTGTGTTTTGCTAGGCTGCGACTGGGAGATTTGCGACTGTGATTTAGATTGCGATTTGCGCACGTCGCACTACTTGTGTGTATTAAATATGGAGGTGTTTTGCTATTGCTAGAACGCGATCTCATTCATTTCATTTCATTCGCGATTGCGACTGCTATTGCTATCCTGCATTGGACGAACGAAAGTTATGAGCGACTGCGATTGCGAGTCGTGCCTAGGCAATGTTGTATATTGGCGCCATGGTGATTGTGGCTTTGTGGCTGTGAGCTGTTGTGTATTTGCACGAAGATGATTGAACACGGTGAAGCGAAATATGGAGAATATGGGTGTCAAAAGAATCGGGGTGAAAAGGCGAATGTCCAGGAGTAGTGTAGATGGCATTTCGAGTCCTTCGGTGGCGAAAAGGACATTCACGAAAGTCAATTGAAAAATGGGCAATATGAGTGTCAACTCCAGTGGCGACAAGGACATTCGAAAAAGGATATTTTTGTCAGGGAAGCGAAAAATGGGCAACGTGGGTGTCATATGAATCGGGGTGAAAAGACGAATGTCCAGGAGTAGTGTAGATGGCATTCCGGATCCTTCGGTGGCTACAAGTACGTTCGAAAAAGGATGTTTTGGGCAGTGAAGTGAAAAGCGAAATGGGTGTCACTTGAATCGGAAATGGAAGACGATTATTTTATGAGGCAGATGCATGTCTGAAAAGGAAGAACAACACATCTCATTTTCCAGAGAAGAAACGAAGAGGGTTTCTTTGGCCAACTTATTGTTGTTCGTAAAGACAACAACAGGTTTCGAGAATTTGTCCGTGTGTCTGTGGGACAGTTTGATTTCTTATTCAAGATAATAAAAGACTATATTCAGAAAGGGTCATGCAACAGAAACCAGTGTCCTATAACACCAGATGAAAAACGCGGAGTTTCATTGAAGTAAGTAACTACTTTTTATATTTTTAAACAGTATCAAACTACCCCTCTATTGTAACAGTATCAAACTACCCCTCCTTTCCAAACTGGAAGCGAATAATCCGCCACGATATATTCGCATTGCTTTGAAACACGGAAAACATGGCGATCGGAAAACTTCGAAATCAAACGTTCATGTTTAGCGATGTGACTTGGACTGAAATTGAAAGAAAATGACGAAATTTGCTAGAACAATTATTTATTTTAAAGGTCGACTTACACGACAAGCATTTTAGTCGCGAGCATGCATCGAACTACGTCAAAGTCAACAGAAAAACGATAGAAAAAAAACTTGCTCATTTCCACTGTTCTATTGATTTTGACGTGGTTCGATGCTTGCTCGCGATCAAAACGCTTGTCCTGCATGTCCATCTTAAGAATCAGTGGAGAAAAATAGGTCAAGCAAGACAATCAGGAAATACCGAAAACAAACGTTGACGTTGTCAATTTCCAAGTATTGATTTGATATGGTTATCGCTACCAAAACAATTACAATACACAAAACGCAGCAATCACCCGGTATTCGTTCGGTTAAGGATAACACAAAAATGCCTGGTTTTTGGTAAGTATTGTACATTATATCATGCTTGTGTTTGTGGTCGCACAAATAATCGCTTTTGTGCTAGTAGTTTCGGTAGCGATTTCTTACAGGGATATCTTCGCATAATTAAGCTTGCCTCGCTAATCCGTCGCGGAAAAAAATTTCCGGATGATGCCTGCGCGGCGGTCGTGTTTTTTTGTTGTTGTTGTTCGGCAAAATAAAAAGGTGTGAGGTGAGTTATCTTAGCACCAAGACCAAGCTGGGCCTTTTTCGCTCCCTGGTACTGTCTGCACTTTTGTATGGTGGGAGTACATGAAAAGTTCCAGTAAGAGTTACCAGAAAGCTTCAAGTTTTCGTCAACTCATGTCTTCGTCGAATTATAAGAATTTCCTGGCCTGAAACAATATCGAATGAAGAACTAAGTTGGCGTACGCGACAGATGCCAATCGACGAATTGATACGCAGGCGAAAATGGCAGTGGGTAGGTCACACATTGCGGAACAGCGATAAACGCATTGCTTTGCATGTCATGAAATGGAACCTCATTTCCAACCAAGGCCGACCAAGAGGGGATCCTAGAATCACATGGCGACGATCTGAGGCAAAGGAGTATAGCGCGGGTAAGTCTGTTGGGAGTTGCGCCCTATTGCCCAGAACAAAGTACGATGGCGCGCAGGAGTAGTTGACGCGCTATGCCCCACTAGGGGTTAAGGCAAAGTTGTAGTATCTGACCCGTACGCCGCCTTAGCTCTTTCTTCAATATTGTTTCGGGCCAGAATATTTTCAGAATTCGGCGAAGACATGAGTTGACGAAAACTTGCAGCTTTCTGGTAACTCTTACGCAAACTTTCCATGTACTGCACCCATACAAAAGTACAGACAGTACCAGGGAGCGAAAAAATATCAGCTTGATGTTGATGCTGAGACAACTACTCTGCCAGATTTTCGACAGCATGCCGTATTCGTACTTAGCCTAGTTGATAGGATGAGCGATGTCCTGGTCCGTACCACCATTTTCGAAGAAATGCTGCGCAAGTAGACGAATGACTCGAAATGCCATCTACATTACTCCTGGACATTGGCCTCTTCACCCCGATTCATATGAGACCCATATTGCCTATATTTTGCTTTACTTGTCCTTGTCGCCATCGAACGATCTGGAATGCCAACTACAGTACTCCTGGACATACGCCTCCTCACCCCGGTTCATATGTCATCCATATTGCCCATTTCTCACTTGACTTTCGTGGATGTCCTTTTCATTACTGAAGGACTCGAAATGCCATCTACACTACTCCTGGACATTCGTCTTTTCACTCCGATTCATACGACACCCATATAGCCCATATTTCGCTTCACCAGCAAAAATATCCTTTTCCGAATGTCCTAGTCGCCACCGAAGGACTCTAAATGCCATTTATAGTGCCCCCGGACATTCGCTTCTTCACTCCAGTTCATATGACACCCATCTTTCCCATTTTTCACTTGACTTCCATGAATGTCCTTTTCACCACCGAAGGACTCGAAATGCCATCTACACTACTCCTGGGCATCCGCCTTCTCACCCCGATTCATATGACACCCATGTTGTCCATTTTGCACTTCCCTGCCAAAAATATCCTTTTTCGAATGTCCTTGTCGCCACCGAAGGATCCGGAATGCTATCTACAATACTCCTGCACACTCGCCTCTTCGCCCCGATTCATGTGACATCCATATAGCCCATTTTTCACTTAACTTTCGTGAATGTCCATTTCGCCATCGAAAGACATAACCCAAGTAACATTTTAAGTAGCAAATACCAATGCTTTCGATTTTGCCACTTTATAACGTTACGGCTACGTTTTTGGTACCAAAATTTTAACTTTATCGTAAGAAATCCTCTAACGTAGCTCGTGGAACGTGCCAGGATGGTAGCAGCTGTAACATTTTGGTGGCATTATTTTGCGGTATTTATTTTGGTTCCAAAGTAGTAATTTTTCATAATCTGGAACTTGAAGAAAATGTTGCCACTATGTATTAACCAAATGAAGGTGAATGCTTCGTTTTGGGTACCACTTTTTGCTACTATCTAGTGAGGAACTATAAAGCATTTTTTTAAAGTGGCAAAACCGTGGTTGTAGCTTCATTAATTCTACCATAAAGGTAGTAATTTTCGTAAGTGAAAAGCTTAGTCTTTGGTACTTTAATTGGTACCATAAAGTAACACTTACTTTATTGGATAGTTCCAAAAGTCACTATAATGTCTCAAGAAACGTACCTGCCACTTCATGTGAGATTCTAAACGTATAGACACAATCATTCAACGTATATTGGGAATTAGGGGCCCGATGATGTAATTCCATTCGAATTGAATTGCTTTCGAACGGACGAAAATTGCATCATATAAATCGAAAGCCAATTTCCCAATCTCGAAAATCATCGAGATTTTCTTCGAACGAACAATTCCGTAACGAACATTCGATGATTATTGAAATGGAGAAGCTAGTTTTCTAGTTACCTAGTATCATTTTTATCCTTTACAGAGCAATACATAGTAAGAAGGCTACGAAAACGTATGTCTGCCCAGTCCTCCCCGAGTCGGTGACCTGTGCTGACCACCACAAGACCGCTCAACATGGTCAGCATGGGTCACGGAACCGCCAGGATCGGGCTGACGTACGTATTACGAAAACGTACGTCAGCACGTTCGTATAATGTCTTACGACGCTTAGCTTATTTAGCCGATTGTGAAAATTGTGTCAAAAATTGTCACTTGGAAGTAATATTTGGAACTATAAAGTTGCTGGGGCTACCAAAAAGTTCCACAGGGAGCTATATAGTGCCAAATGGGTGGTTATTTTTACCATAAAGTTGCAGTTTCACGGTGGCGAAATAAACATTAATGAAACATTCACTTTAAAGTAGCATTTTTAGGTATCAAATAGTTTATGGTACCCAAATGATTAATCGCCATATTTTTCAAAATTTTATAAAATTGCATTGGAATCTTTTTGGAAAAACAGCAATTTTTTCAGATTCTAAGACTTCGGGACAGTTTTATTTTCAAGTAAATATTTTTGACGAAAAATCAAGAGAAAAAAAAAGAAATTGGTAACAAAATTGAATTCAGTTTTGTTGCATTTTTCATATTCTTCTAAGGAATCTTACTAATATTTGAAGGGCGTTACAATTTTTCGAAGTACAATCTGCACTTTCACAGTGAAGTTTCTTTGGCATACATTTTTGTACTTAAAAAGAGACGCTAACTGATGATCATTATGTTCTAAATATTAAATTCATATTTCCAATTCCTATTCGAGAATAAGTTGGCATCAACAATGCAATTCATACATGTTTATTAAATACATATACATTCAATATGTTTATTGAATTGTATTAATCATTTCCAACACACATTCGCAAGTTATGTTTGTATGGGAAAACGGGATACAATAAAGTACCAGGTACGTGTTTGGGTAAACATTTTCACTAGTTTGGTACGTCCCAAACACGTGGCAAAATTGGTGGCGAAATCGAACCAATCACGAACCTTTTCATTCCCCATTTTAGTAACATTTCCGTGGCAAAGACGTCCCTATTACGTACCGATTCACAGTAACCGCTACTTTCAAAGGAGAAACTGGAGTGGCAGCTACGTGACTGGAACCAAAAATGCTAGTTGGGAAATGCCATCTACACTACTCCTGGATATTCGCCTCTTCATCCCGGTTCATATGACACCCATATTCCCCATATTTCGCTTCATTGCCAAAAATATCCCTTTTCGAATGTCCTTGCTGCCACCGAAGGACTTTGCATGTACAGCACATTCGTCTCTTTCCATACATTCTCCTCACGTACATATAAAAATCCTTGATTGCATAGCCACAACCTGCGCAACATACTATATTATAACTATTTTCATACAAAAACCCTTCATTTCACATTCACACAAATCACAAAGGCATTGCGAAAAAAAAAGATATTTTCCCACAAAGCACCACCAAAAGATACTTTGCCAAAAAAAAGATTTTCAACACATTTGGCTGCCGTGTTCAATCATCCTCGTGCAAATACACAACATCTCCCACTCCCAGTCAAAAGTCACAGTCACTACATTTCCCAGCCACAATCGCAGTTGCAAACGCCGTCTAGCAAAACGGGTCACGCGATCGACAATGAATAATGAATCAATTGCTCACGAGTCGCAATCGCAAATCGCCCACTCGCAGCCTAGCAAAACACAGCTTGCTCAATTGCCCTAACGTATGATGGTTTTGTACATACAGAGCTTCGTGTTTCTGTGCACATGCTCCGATTTAACTAATTATGGGGGAAACCGAGAAAAAAGTCTTATTAGCTAACTGTATCCATCACTTAATTTCGTTTGTTTCGTTAACGTCCCTTGACAATTTGCAAACGCAGGGATATGAAGTCGTTCACGAACTCGACGTCGAGGTCCTCCACATCGATGCTCGACTGTGCAGTTGTCCTTGTGGTCGATTGCTTCACTATTTTAGTTATACCCTCGTTGATACGTAGTCCAACTTCTTTTGCAGTTGTGTCGAGTGTATGCAGAAGTTCTTCTGCATCGGCCAATCTGCGGGACATGATGCTGATGTCGTCGTCGTACGCTACTATTGTACAATCGGGTACAATACGCACGCTTTTCAGGTGACCCCTCACATGTTACTGTCCCCTCAAAATTCCGTAAATCATTCCAACCCTGTTTTTGCTCAGCCGCAGGAATTCCAAGGTATGAGTACGCGAGTAGCCTGAGATGAGCAGCCGGGCCTGGAAGGGCCTCCCATAGTGATCTGGTAAATGCGCTTTCCCAGTGTCTTATTCGGTTTCAACATTTGG
Source organism: Chloromyia formosa (assembly GCA_964017055.1). Taxonomy (NCBI): domain Eukaryota; kingdom Metazoa; phylum Arthropoda; class Insecta; order Diptera; family Stratiomyidae; genus Chloromyia; species Chloromyia formosa. Next base: position 70,660,329 of record OZ024813.1, on the reverse strand, counting down.
TATTCAACAAAAAGTTTCTGGACCGAGGATGGGGGCTTTGCAGACGTTGTCTGCTAGTTTGCGCAGATTCCATCCTTGGTACCAACCCAGATCGTCGATCGTTGAAAGGAAACAGTGAACGTTACTCCTTATGTCACATAAAGAACCGATAAGTTGGTGGAAAGAACGCTTTGCCACAATTTTGAACCGTTCAACTTCTGACGAAGTCTCCCAATCCAGAGCTCTGCCACCTGGCTTCGTCCACACGATGGATTCTACTCCCCTACGTGGAAATAAGGTGACAAAGTTATGAATTGGCATATGACCCGATAGTCCGGATGGCGCAACGGTTAGCACGTTCGCCTTCTATGCACTGGGCCCCGGTCCGATTCCTACTGAAGGCAGTAGTTTTCGATAAAAAAGGGGATTTACGTGTCGGACTATGAGCTCACTCAGCTGTTAAATGAGTACCCATTTATGGGGTAAGTAACTCGGTTGAGCGTGTTGCTGATCACACACCTCTGCACAAGACCGTCATGATCTAGAAAATGAGATGATGCTAACTCATCTCGAGGCCATGGTTCAAATTGGACTGTTAGACAATCTATCCGCCATCCACTCCAAGATGAAATAGTCACTGCAATAATTGCACTGAAACGAGGTAATGCCACCGGACTTGACGATATTAGCCGAACTTTATTAAGCAGCGCCAAGCATAAGTATTTAATGATAAAGCGTGGTACGCAGAGACCTTTCCCACTGGGTTTAAGGAAGGCTTGATAGTCCAACTTCCAAAAAAGGGCAGCCTTACAGATTGGAATAATTGGAGATGCATTTGCGTAGAGCCCGGCTGTTGTAATAATAACTAAAATTTCCCTGGAAAACTAAAACAGCACAATTGATGAAGAGCAGGCCAGCTTACGATACGGATTCTTCTGTGATGATCTCATTTACACCTTGCGAATCATCATCGTGCAATGCGTTGAGTGCCATTCTCCTCACACTTGCTTTTCATTGATTTTGAGAAGGCTTTCGACAGTTTGAACCGGGATTCTATAGGTATATAGGCGGCTTCGCGCAGGAGAGAAATCCCTGAGAAGATTGCGGCTATTATTAAGGCAACCTACGATGATGCGAAGTGTCGCGTTTTCATAAAGGTAACTTGTCGGGAGAATTTGAGATTTGGAGTGGAGTTCGGCAGAGGTGCATCCCCTCACCGATCCTATTCCTCATAGTGATTAGTGATACCCGGTCACACAGAGGAATTCGGTTGTTTATAACATCTTATCTACTACATCTTGACTACGGTGACGACATATGCTTACTCTCTCACAAAATCATCGATCTAAACGCAATGGCCTTATATTTCGAGAGGGATGCGAGCACGGTTCGCTAAAGACACCAATAAGACCAATATTCTGTAACAGACGGGCTGGCGGGCATCCGAAGATGCCTGTGACGACGGAGGCTAAGGAAGCATAATGACCGCTATCTGGCGACGAAAAGGGCCCCTCAACGAGCTAAGCAGCGGCCTATGCCTGATGTAGCTCGGTTCGGGAGATGTGGGCGGGATTTTCGCCACAAGTTGCCCCTGTTCTTTACATATTAATAAAAACTCGTAGGCCCGGGGAAGACAAAACAAACGGGGGAGGTAAAAGTGGGGCGATAAGGATGGAATGATTGGCGATCGGCTCAGATGTCCTCGCGCTCCGATCGGGGTCCGGGTATAATGGGCCCCCCGGCCTTTGGTTTCGTACTACCGACAGATCACTACTCATCAGGTCGATCTGTTGTCGTCCAATCGCAATCAGTATTAATGGACCCCTTATGAAAAATGTGGACAAATTCGTTTACCTAGGTAGCATTGTTGCCGAAAATAGTGGTACGGAGTAGGACATTGCTCACTCGTCGTATCAACCAAAAAAATGTCAAAAATCTGGCAATGCAGTTATCTTATTAAGACCAAGCTGGACTTACTCCGCTCTCTGGTACTTCTGTTCTTGTGTATGGGAGCAGAACATGGAAAGTCTCCGTAAAGCCGAGTTCCCATGGAGTGAAAAAAGTAAAAAAAAAAGTCAAGTCAAAAATGGGGAATGATAAAAAATATGGCGATAAGGATGGAATGGTTGGCGAACGGCGCAGATTCCCTCGCGCTCGCATCGGGGTCCAGGCGTAATAGGATCCTCAGCCTCTGGTTTCGTACCACCGACAGATCCTTACTTATAAGCCGCTGCCATAGATCTGCTGGTGGAAGCAGTGCTACCAGATCAGAATATGATTCATTACAGTCTTTCAACAAAAATCGGCTCATGGGAACGCTTTTTAAGGGTTACCAGATAGTTGCAGGTTTTCGGGTCAGATGCCAATCGACGAACTGAAACGCAGACGAAAATAGCAGTGGAGAGGTCACATGATAATGCCATGAAATGGGACCCCATTTCTAATGAAGGTCGACCAACGGGTTGGCCTTGAAAGTAATGCGCCGATTTGTGGGGAAAGAGTGTGAGTATCTGGGTAAGTCGTGGGGCAGATGCTATGCCCCACTAGGGGTTAAGACAAAATAGTACGTTATACCTGTGTGTGTCTGTTATTACACATATCTTTTATTGCTGGATGTAATTGTAATAACTTAAAAGTCACTTACGAATATGATTTGCATCACCTTGACATTAAAGTTTATAACCTTATCTTTTGTATACTGATTGGATACTTTACTGGTAAAGCTTTTGATTCAAGCTTAACTATGCTGAATAAAAGCATTTCAAATGCATATCAATTTCAATTGCATGCAGATCCATGGCCAAATTTGTTAATTTTATTTGTACAGCAGAATTTAAACAGGTGATACCAAACTGTGAAAATATAATGCGCCTGTTTGGCTGATGTATCCGGATGTGAATGTACGAGTGCATTACGTTTTTTCTTTTGAAAAGCGAAAAACTATCGGTTTCGCGTGTTAATTATGTACGAGTATTTGCTGCGATTAACCTAATAGCTGCTACACACAAGTGTCCAGAGCGATAGCCATAGGCGGCGAAAAACACTGAAGCGTAGTGGGTATTAATAAGTATGAGTGCAGTGTAATAAAGGGATTGTGGTGGAAAGGGGGTTTGTTTTTTGTCAAGTAATTATTAATTCTCTTGATCTTAGATACTTATTATTTAGGAACTGAACTAGAACATTCTAAATATCAATTATCGTGCCTCTTCTAAGGACTAGAGCCGGGGTCGGCAAACTTTTTCTGGAACAGGTCAATTTTTTTTAAATTTTCGGCTCATCGAGCCGGATAGCAAATTTGAAATGTAACTGCCAACCGTTGTGATCAACCTACTGATCAACCAATTGAAGGTGCGACGAATAAAGTATGCTAGGGCAAGTCAGCGTATTGAGCTCTGATCTCTAGTCAAAATTGACGAAATTGAATATGCCTACAAGAAGGAATAAAGTTGACCACTGACACAACTGAATCGATAAAACATAACATGAAAAATTGAGGTGACTTCCTTGAGGATATATTCGCATGAAGTTGTTCCTTACATACTGTTCATAGTAGTAAGTTATTCAAATACATCCAACTCAACATTCACTTCTGTAAGAAACAGCAGTAATAATGGGTAATATCGGTAGTAGCGTAGTCAAAATTGATAGTCAAAAAAACGACAAATTCGGCTTCGGAGAAAAATCACACTTTATCAATTTTCAAGCTCACAGATCTTTGTAACGAATGCTCCAAATAGAAAAGCTTATTTGTAAAAGTGGAGGATAATTTGATTGTAATATTTTTGAATTCGGCCCATTTTTAGAGTAGTTATGAACAGAAATTCAAAAATGCCTGCTCATCGATTTATACCATCAAAGCTTTATCTCGGTAAGTATAACAGCTAGAAGCTTTATTTTAGTCTCAAATTGTATATAAATTACTCTAGTTTAATAAAGTTTTGCAAAGTTTTTCGTAAGACCAATTTAGGAGATACTAATAAGAAACTGGACAAGCCAAATAATTACGCACATTTTCAACATGGCGGCGGGGTCCGTGATGGTGAGGGGAAATAGAATACTCGAATTTTTAAACAATGTACCAACTCAAACAATATACCTATATATAAAATCAAAACTACACTAATTAAAGCAACAAGTGTTATAACAATTTAAATGACCAAAGTAATTTAACCTTTTACTTTTTTTTGTAATAAAACGTAATAACTCAAAAACTATACCAGGTAGTATATTCTACTAAAGACTGAATCGCAGGTAATATCCTACCCTAAAAATAGCAAATAGCTCGTAGAAATCAGATGCTTTGTTTAAACACTTCAAGCCGCCTCAGAAGAACTTATATAGTGGCCAGATTGGAACCTACACCTACACCTACCTATGTATGTGTAGCATCTTCTCCATCCATTACTCGGTTGATTGAGTGATATTCAACGCATTCCCTAGAAACGCATTTTAATATTTCAGCGTTTGTCGCAGATGCCTGGTCGTTCCAGAGTCTAAATAGCTTTCCTGCAAAGTCTAGAATTTTCATGATCAGTTAATTTCGCAGGGTCGCCATACAATAAAGAAATCAGATTTTTTCGTGTTTGAACTACACGACATAATTTATTATGTAGAATAATCTTCCTTTCTTCTTGCATACACGCACCGTCACCAATTTTCAGTAACAGATCTGGAAACTCTTGGCCGTTTGGAATTTGGATTACCCCCAGTTCGCTGGTTAAATGTATGCTCAACAATTTGTATTCGCTAAATTAAAATAATGAATGCTGAAATGTCAAATCTATATACATTGAACGAAGTAAGACCTAAAATATACATTTTCATGAATATCTCGAGTCCAACGCCACCTACCGGGTCCAAATTTTAGTGCACAACTTTATTATTATTTAATTAATATATGTTGTGACTTTGAGCCAAAGTAGACCATAAATAAGAATTTTGTAAAATAAATATAGGTAACTCCACTCCAGTGCCACCTACAAAAAAAAAGTTATGCAAATCGGAGGACCAAACGAACATATGGTATAAATATGAGTTGGATAGCTTTATTGGTTCGTGAGTTATAAGAGCAGCAACATATGCGCAAACGTTTTTATATATATTAAGATAAGATTAATTTTACTCAAAATAAAAACTTACTGTTTTGTGTTAACAGTATGTAATACTAATTTTTAAATTTCGGGTCATTTACAGCCCTTTACTTGAAAAAAATACTTTTGATATAATTATATTATTGGAGACATATGTTATGGATGGTTTTGAAACATTTGAAAAAAAATTTATGAATTATGAATTACGATGGATTCCTGCAGTAAGAAGAAGCGAGAGAGGGAGGCCAAGCGGGGGATTTCTCGTCGGTTATAAAAAGAAGCTGAATAGTATTAAATGTACACTTGCAAATTTCGATGATTGGACCTATCTCACCCTGAATATTAGTAATAAACTTTTACATATAGTGCCTACCTACCTGAACTGCAACCATTGGATGCACGACTATAACAAATTAATTGATCTGCTTATAAAAATAGATAGCACTGATATCCTTATCATGGGAGACTTGAATGCAAGAATCGGTAGTGAACAACCGATGGCAAACCGCATGGAAAAATCAACAAGGAAATCCAAAGACAACCTAATCAATGCTTGTGGTAGAAAATTGCTTGATCTGATGGACTCATTTGGATTAAAACTTTTTAATGGCTGTTCAATAAACGATATTGCTGGCGAGTGTACTTACATTGGACGTCAAGGCCACTCCGTAAATGATTTATGTCTGGCCGGAGGGGACTGGCTGCCCCTCATTACGGACTTCACGGTAGGATATAAGCAGTACTCCGATCATCTCCCAATAATAGCTACGATTGGGTTAGATGGTATCGGTAGTGCTGAAACTGAGAACGTGAAGCTACTGCCCAAGATCATATGGAGAAGCGAATTTGCAACATACTACAACGCGAACATGAATAGAAAGTTAGCAGAAACTGCAAATATAAACATCGAGAAATTAAATAATATCATCACAGAGAGTTATTCGAAAAAACCATTCAAACAACCTTGGTATGATAACGAATGTGAGAAAAGCAGACGACGCTCTTTCGCCTGGTTGAGATTATTCAGGCAACTTAATAATGAAATGGCAAGGGATGCGTATATACAAACGAATCGGGAATATAAATCACTATGCAGAGAGAAAAAGCGCTTATTCTACCAGCGGTCTACAGCCTCGTAGGGAGCGTATCGAGGTCTGCTTTCTTTTCTCACGAATTTACTGTGTCCCAAGGGTGTGCATAGGCTATCATTTGCTCTGATCCGTGCAGTAGATCAAAAGATACATCGAAAAAAGTGAAATTTTATAGTAGAGTTTCTCGCTTAAGTCTTTTGATAATTTGAATGCGACACAGCAAATCACTCGCAGAGATCGCATGCCGACGTGGAGAGACGCAAACACTTGATTATGTGAGTACGTGCCGACGACGGATGCAAAAGTCCGTGCGCTCGTCGGGTGAGGAGAACCATATGAGTTCATGGTTGCGGGCGTGGTTTGTGGCAAGTGCATGAATGAAAAGTGTGTCATGAAAAAATTGAAACTGAATGTTTATGGATGCATCTTAAGCTGTGTTTTGCTAGACAGCGGCTTGAATGGGCGATTTGCGACTGCGACTCGAGAGCAATTCATTCATTTATTCAATGTCGGGTTTTTGTATGAAAATAGTACTAGTATGTTCGGCAGGTTGTCTATGCAATCAAGGATTTTTATATGTACGTGAGGAGGATGGATGGAAAGAGACGAATGTGCTGTAGATGTGGAGTCCTTCGGTGGCAGAAAGGACATTCGAAAAAGGATATTTTTAGCAGTGAAGCGAAATGTGGGGGTCTCATATGAACCGGGATGAAGAGGCGAGTGTCCAGGAGTAGTGTAGATGTCATTTCGAGTCATTCGGTGGTGAAAAGGACATTCACGAAAGTCAAGTGGGCAATATGGGTGTCATGCGAACCGGGGTAAAGAGGCGAATGTCCAGGACTACTGTAGATGGCATTCCGGATCCTTCGGTGGCGACAAGGATATTCGAAAAATGATACTTTTGGCAGTAAAGCGAAATACGGTCAGTATGGGTGTCATATGAATCGGGGTGGACACCCGAATATCCCGGAGTAGTGCAGATGGCATTTCGAGTCCTTCGGAGCGAAAAGGACATTCTTGGAAGTCAAGTGAAAAATGGGCAATATGGGTGTCATATGAATTGTGGTGAAGAGACGAATGCCTAGAAGTTTTATAGATGGCATTTCGAGTTTTTCGGTGGCAACAAGGACATTCGAAAAAGGATATTTTTGGCAGTGAAGCAAAATACGGTCAATAGGGGTGTCATATGAATCGGGGTGGATACCCGAATATCCAGGAGTAGTGCAGATGGAATTTCGAGTCCTTCGGAGCGAAAAGGACATTCTTGGAAGTCAAGTGAAAAATGGGCAATATGGGTGTCATATGAATTGTGGTGAACAGGCGAATGCCTAGGAGTACTATGGATGGCATTTCGAGTCCTTCGGTGCCGATAAGGATATTCGAAAAAATAATACTTTTGGCAGTGAAGCGATATGAATTATGATGTAAGATGATTTTTTCCAATGTGTGGAAGATGGGAAGCGATGTCTAGGCAAGATGGGTATCACATGACTGGAGGTGATGAAGCAAATGCAGTAGACTGTTAAAGGTATTTTGAGTCCTTTGGGTAGGAAAAAATATGTTCTTGGCAAAGAAGCGATATCTAGGCAAGATGAGTATTATATTATCGGGGGTGATGAGGAGAATGCAGTAAACTACTGTTAAAGGCACTTTGAGTCCTTTGAACTAGAAAAATGATATTCTTGGCAAGAAAACTATCTACCCCAAATCGGTAAACTGAGTGGACTCATAGTCCGGCATGTAAATCCCCTTTTTTTATCGAAGACTACCGCATTCAGTAGGAATCAAACCGGAGCCCAATGTATAGAAGGCGGACGTGTTTGCCGTTGCGCCATCTGTATTACCACTACTACTTTGCAAAAAGATGTGATATCTCATAAAAAAGACTCTGTTGTAAAAAATCCCCGCCAATAAAAACTCCTCAGCCGTAAAAAGGATTGACATGAGCACAATACCGCCAAAGCACTCGTAGCTTCGCGCCTCGCTCTAGGGTATGCATATTGAACGCTGATTGCATTAGTTAATTTCTTTCAACGCGGTTTGGCGGGAAGCTTCCATTAAACAAAATAAGTTGAACAATCTGAATAAGAACGCAGTAGAAAATAGTCTATTATTCACTTCTGGCCTGAAGTGCATTTTTAGTCTTTTGTAAGGCGGTGGCTTTATAACGAGATCCGGGCGAGAAGCCAATAATACTTGGCATAAGAGCTTACAGCATGATCCGCACGCAACTACTTATTCATAATTTTGTCAGAGCGACATCGTTGCCATTATTACTGTCATTTTATCAATAAATCCGTTCGGCGGTGAGTCTTTAGGCTACGAAGCTCCCCGCCAATCAGCTTTGAAAGAAATTAACTAATGCAATCAGCGTTCAATATGCATACCCTAGAGCGAGGCGCGAAGCTACGAGTGCTTTGGCGGTATTGTGTTCATATCAATCCTTTTTACGGCTGAGGAGTTTTTCTTGGCGGGGATTTTTTTACAACAGAGTTGTTTTTGTGAGATAAAAGATAACTCAACTATAGGGTGTCCCTTATATGAATGAAAAAAAATTTTTTTTTAAATTTATAACGCATACCCATTTATTTTTTTAGTAATACTAGTACAAACTCAAATATAAAATTATTGCATCCTGTGATGATGGGAACCCGTGCCGACTTGAGCTCAAAGTTTAGCATTTAAGTTTCCATACGAATAATTTCTAAATTCTGCTATAAATGAGCGAGTAGTGATTCTTGTAAGTTATAAATAAATAATTAACATTAGCGTTTGATATAGAAACTTTACACAATTATCAAAATCAACAAAACAATCAAATTATTCTGGATAATTCCTTTTTAAAGTTGATTTTTTGCAGTCAGGAAACATTTTTTGTGGTCTTGCACGCAGCGCAATAGAACTTGCTTCTGCTCTTCATCTGCAGTGATTAAGTCATGGAAATCCTGCATTAGTTTTACGGCTCTTTCTGCTGTATCATTCACAGCCCTCAAAAAATAGACTTTTCTCTTAGTTTCTAAGTAGGCTTTATTGTTTTTCCAGGTCGAAACTGCCTTCTTTAAAAAACTGTCATTTATTTTCAATCGCGAAAACAGGCTCGTACTCTTTTTTGACACGAAGTCATCCAATGATTTTTCTGCAACAAAAAAAAAATAATAGTTTTAAATCATATTTTAAATATACAATTGAACCGCTCATTTTGTCATCTCTATCTCCTTTTTAAAATGAGCGATGCTATTGGGATCCTAACACTTACCATACAAAGCGTCAAACATTTCTTCTTTCGTTGGAATAAATCTCTTTCCATGATCAAATGATTTTTCACATTGTAACTTGGAAACTATTTTGATTTTTGTTTGGTCGTCAACATCATCGTCAAAAAGCGCGAGGACAGCAATCTCATCAGACAAATACCACAAGTGTTGACAGAACTTATTCAAAGCTGAGCTTGAAATTAACGTATCGATTTGCTCGTATTTTTTTAGTTCTTTCAAAAAACACAAATCTTGATTCGGCGCTTTTACTGCTAAACTGCATTCAAGCCAGGGTTTAACATAGCATGTCGCAATGAAAAAGGAAACATCTTGCAATGCTCGCTTATCCTTAGCGCTTAATTTAAGCTGTGATTGTAGCTAGCATATTTTTAAAGAGTAAATTGCCCTCGCCATCCACCTCGCTTGGTGCATTGCACCTGGAGGTCTAATTTTTAATTCCTTTTTTCGATCACCGCCCAAAAATATCAACGATAGTTCGATGAGTTCCCGGTAGTCATCTCTAACGATGGACTTATTTAGTTGGGACCAATAGTAGCCGATTAGTTCTTTTATTCCAGTGATAGTTGAATGTTTTCTCAAAAAATCAGTACACGGCTCTATGTTCTCTGGATTGATATTTATCCAATTATCCTTAAATTTTTTAAAAAGTGGAATATCCGGGCTGCTAGTTATTTGAGGAATTTTTGCATCAAATACGCTCTTCAAAACGAGTTCATAACAATGATGTCGACAGGCAAACAGTAATAGGTCTCTCTCTAGCCGTTGCTCCAAAAGGGCACAGGCTCCACTAAACCGACCTGTATTGGAAGCAGTTGTATCACAGCACATAATTTGTACCTTATCAATGAGGTCCCAATCTTGAAGGGCTTTTGAAACGGCTAAAGCCTGCTCTTTCCCAGATGAACTGTCTTATTTTGCCACACCGAGAAGTTGTTCCTTGTCTTCGTACGTTACAACTATTGGAAGTCGTTCTTCTTTGGAGCTTTTGACGTTTAAGGCTGGTAACAATTTGCCATCCCAGTGTATGGTCGCAATTTCGGGAATATTATTTTTGAAGTCTTTTTTTATAGCTACTGCTCTCTTCTTACGGTTTTCAATATGAACTCTTTGAATTGACGATTTATTGACTGGAAATTCGTCAATATTGAGACCTACTGCTTCCAATGTAGCTTCCAGTACAAAAACAGAGTCTCTCACACTCAACTGACATCTATCTAAGGCAGCAACTAACTTAGGTGTAATAAAATTTTTCCGACCTCTTTTCACGAGTTGAGGCGGTGCCGTTATTGGTTCAGGCAAAATCTGAAGGCTTTCGGACGTACTGGTCGACGCAAAACTATCCGAATCAACTTGAAATGGAAAATTAGAGGTTGATTGACCAACTGATGACATATATTTTAGTCTCTTTTCCTCTTCTTCAGTCTTTCTTTGGTGTGATCGCTTTTCTCTTTCCGCTAACTTTTTATCTACTCCTGCTAAGTAACCCGGACGTCCTGGTTCTCTCTGCCGCTGTAAAAATATTTTGTCCTCTTCGATTTTAATTCTCTTCAAAGCATCAGTATGTGCGACATCAAATAAATTATCTAAGTTATTTTTAAAATCCTTTTCACGGCGCTTGTAAACATTTTGTGTTCTCTTACAATTCTTTTGAAGGTCCCGCCAGACTTGATAAAGATCAACAAGCTTTTTCACACAGTTTGGTAGTGTTCTTGTGGGTATTCTTGCCTTTTCCCAAAAAATTAAACATTCACGAATAGCAAGATTTGCACTTTCCTTCAGAGTCAGCTTAACTTCACGCATATTAAAAAACAAAACTGCCAAAACTTGTCGATTTGAAAACAATTTCGCACCTGATATCTGATGATTTACGTCTCCCACCAAGAATATAACTGTTTTTCCACTTCGTAACTGTACACTGGCTTCGGCCATTTTCAATAAGGCAATTAATACTTGTTAATTTCACAACAATTGTCTTGGATATTCAACAACTAATCTCACTTTAACCTTTAAACAAATTGAGAAGAACAACTTCAAGAGGATCCAAGGAACGATCGATTGTGCCAGCTTCAAGCACTTAGTTGTTCACGGAAATTTTCAACTCTTCTCCCATACGCGTGCGCAATTATAAGTAAAAGGATTACGTCTTCACGACTGACTTTATTCAACTAACTCAATTTCTTACTATCTACACAAAATATCCTTAACGACTAAATCCTATTTCTAAGTGCATGCGTACGCACATGTTGATCGCATGCATGTTCGGTAAAACACAAATGTGTTTACACTTATAAAATATGTCCTTTTTCCATTTCTAAAAAATGGGAATTATGTTTTATTATACAATATATGTATATCTGTTTCTTTGGAAATATGTACAACAGAAAAGAGGTATGAGATGTGTGTGGAATTTTATGACGAGGTGTCGGATGTCACTGCGTGGTACTTTCTCGTCCACTCTAAAAAACGATTTCCCCGAAATAGTCACTTGTTTCACTAATCAAAACAAACAACTGATTGTTAAACCACTATGCAGTATTTGCCCTAAATCAGTTAACAGCGACATGACTGAGAGGAAAATATGCATATTTTAGCCCTAAGCGCCACAAGTTTAAGTGCAAGTCGGCACGGGTTCCCGTTAACCGATCGAGCTGAAATTTTTTTTGAGTACAAGCTATGCAATAATAAAACTTTTGGGAGGGTATGCGTTTCAAAAAAAAAAATTCGAAAAATAAGGGACACCCTACTCAACTAGCTTCTTGCGTTATGGAGTTATTTTGCTTAAAATTTTTTGCCGTTATATAGCTGTAACTTTTGAACCGTTTGAAGCATTTTTCTGAAATCAAATAGAAACCGAGTCCTCCTTAACATCCACCAATCTGGGAAGGTTTCGCAGAGCTAGCTTCTTTCGTTATGTAGTTATTTTGTTTATAATATTATGCCGTTATATAGCTGTAACTTTTTAACTGCTTGATGGATTTTTGTTGAAACTCAATAATAGGCTAGTCCTTATCAACGGCTACTTACTGAGCAAGTTTGGTGTAGCTAGCCCCTTCCGTTATGAAGTTATTAGGCTCAGATACTTTTGCCGTTATACAGTTGTAACTACGCTTTCGAGGTAGCAAAAATTGTCCCCATTTTCCACCGTTTGCCTCGAAACACAAATTCCGCTCTGTCTTCTTCGATCCAAGCTTAAGTACTTAGTTTTGGCAGCATTGATTTTAAGCCCCGCATTGCCACTTTCGCAGTGCAGGGCATCCGTCATTTGAACTAGATGATCCGATATATTTGAGAGAAGACAAATATCGTCAGCGTAATCCAGGTGTTGAAGGTATTCAAACAGGTTAAATCTGATGCCTTCGCTCCGGTGTTCATGAAGCGCGCTGCAGAGAACGTCATTAATGGCAATCAAAAACAATATAGGTGACAAAATGCAGCCTTGTCTCACTCCGCTATGTACCTCGAAGGGATCTGAAAGCTCACCCTTGTGTAAGACGTGACATTGGGCCCCGCTATAGGACTCCTTGATAATGGATATGATTTTATCTGGTAAACCTCTCCTATGTAAAGCCTTCCAGATGTACTCCCGGTCAACGCTGTCAAACGCCTTCTCGAAATCGATGAACAAGAGATGTAATGGGGATCTCCACTCTGCGGATTGTTCAATAATAATTCGGAGGGTGTTGATGTGGTCGCTACATGAAAAGCCCTCGCGAAAACCAGCCTGTTCATCGTTCAGTGTGCGGTCAACTATAGCTTGATTTAAGAATATGTTTGCCATCAGTTTGGAGACTGCGAAGAGGAGGCAAATTCCTCGCCAATTATTACAATCCTTCAGGTTACCTTTCTTCGGGATCTTAATAATGACGCCATTTTTTCATTTTTTAGGGAGGGTTTCGGTTTTCCAAAACTCTTGGATAAAGAGGAGAAGAATATCTGCAGTAGCGTTGATATCCGCCGTAAAGAGCTCCACCGGAATTCCATCTATCCCCGGGGCTTTACCCGCTTCCATCGATTTAATAGCCACAGTTAATTCCACAGTTAGATAGTGGTCTGGTATCATCTCTGGCTATTTGCGGAATATTTTCTACTTCTAGTGAAGATGCATTTGGGGGGCAAAAGACCTCTTCCATAGTCCTCCGCGTGGGCGCCCTCTGGAACGGCTAACCAAGCCAACCGAGTTTTGCACTGCAAAACATTTGGTCGAGACACATAACGATGATCATCCTGAATGGCCAATAACACCAGTACGTCTCAGGAAATAGGCGAACGGTGGTGTTGCAACACTGTTGTGAGAGTACCAATACACCCAGCTGAAAGATCTTAAGAAACCTAAGGAAGCAACCCTTCCCCTAAGATTGGGTATGTTGGCTTGTAACCTGCGTACCTGAAATAAATTTAGACTCGAAACATTAAACGAGCCTCGGATACCACGGACTGATTCACCGGCAACGACTTTTGGCTACAAACAACGGACCACGATCGGTTTTTGGAACGTTCGAACGATGTGTGGCGAGTGCAATAGTGCGAGGCTCACTGAAGTCGAACGGGAAATGAGCGCATATAACATCGATATTCTAGGACTGTGCGAAACAAAATGACCTGGATCGGGAACGACTTTATCACCAAGCTCCCAAACAGTACTGTTTTACTCTCGAAATGAAGACGATTCGTCACCTCGAATGGCAGGCGTCGGAATCCTGTTGACTAGGGAGGCACGCCTATCTCTAATTGACTGCAAGCCAATCTCCGTCCGTATCACTATAGCCAGATTTAAATCCAGGGTAAGAAACCGTACAATAATTCAGTGCTACGCCCCGACTGAACCAGCGGATCAATCAGCTAAAGACGCCTTCTATCACCGACTCGGCGACACCTTCGACAAGGCTCCCAAAGGTGACATAAAGATTATTATGGGGGATCTCAATGCTCTCAAAGTCGGGTGTGACAACCTTGGTTTGGAGCACCTAATGGGCAATCATGGTCTAGGCAACAGGAACCAAAATGGCGAGATGTTCGTGGAGTTTTGCAACTCTCATCAGCTCGTCATCGGCGGTACTTTGTTCAAGCACAAACAATGCCATTTAACAGCCTGGGTTTCTCCGGATGGCAGAACAGAGAACCAGATTGATAAAGTAGCCATTTCGAAGACATGGAGGAACTGTCTCTTAGACGTCAGGTCGAAGCGGAGTGCTGATATTGGCAGCGATCACCAACTTGTTGTCGCAAAAGTGCGCTTACGAACGGCAGCGATCCATCGCCCTCAAAATGAACGAATCTCGCCACGTTTTAATGTGCAAAAGCTTAAAGATCCATCTATAGGTATAAGACGTGCTTATTCCACCGCCTTGCAAGAAAGAGCTAGTGCACCACCACCTTATGATGATAGATGGAACGTCGCTAAAGACTCATTTATCTCGTGCAGTGAGATTTTTGCGGGCAGATTGGAGCGGGGTAGAAGGCCATTCATTAGTGACTCTCCATGGTCTCTAATCTCGGTACGCAAGAGAATTAAAGAACAAATTAACTCAACTTCTGACGACGCAGTCAAAGATCAACTTAGAGCTGAATACCGTTCTCTCCAGAAAGGCGTGCAAAGAAGCGTAAGGCGGGACAGACGCAACAACATCAATGCATTAGCGGAGAAGGCAGTGGAAGCGGCTTACCGTGGTGACATTATCAAGCCATTAACCGGCAAATCTTCTGCAACTGAACGTACCGCGAAAGATAAAGACGGGTCCCTACTGCTCACTGATGAAGACCAACTGCGACGGTGGAGAGAGCACTTCATTGAGGTCCTCAACAACACCTTTGGACCCTTGCAAGCACACTTTAGTTTTATTCCATTTGCTTTCAAGCTGTCTATGATATGCTTTGAAAAATATTGTCCTTATCGCACCGATTCAGGAGATACCCATATCTACTAGGCGAATACAAGACTGTACTCATTTTCTGTTCCACGTGCTCAGAATTCTATCAATAGCAGTCTAGTTTTGTATGTTCGCATCAACACCGTCATTTGATACCCATCTTGCCTATATATCACTTCAATATTAAGAATGTCGTTTTTTGCACACACGGCAAAACGGCATACCCTACCTACCCTTCGGCTAGCTTGCCGCAGGTATGATACCCTTCGCGATTTACATATCATACATTCGTTTTTATTAGGGTTTTGTAAAGAAACAAAACCCTTATGAAATCGGTCATGCGTCCGTCTGTCTGTCTGTCTGTCCATGAAATATCTCACGAACCGCTGAAGCTACATGCATGAAATTTGGTGGAAATATATAAAAGTATTATAATTCTCTGGAGAAAGCGATGCGTCGTAATAGGTCAACTTTAAGGGGAGGTCTCCATAGAGGGGAAATGAAGGTCGAAATTTCTTTTTCGTTGGCAAGTGGTGTATCGTAAGAAAGGTACCGTCGAGTACACTCCATTTCTGGAACTTTCTTCAAATTTGAAAGGAGAAAAGAGGGAGAGGAGAAAATATGTGATCCGAGTTTGTCCTCCCCTCCCCCCCTCTTGCATTTCGAGACCGTTATACTTGGAAATATAAAAATTTACAGAAAAGCGGCATTTCACTAGCATACAAAACGGAAAATAATGGAATTTTGAAATCTCATCAAAAAAGGTCAATAATAGTACATTTCAATATTTGCAGTTAGCACACCCGTGCACCCCTCAAGCACACCCCGGGTCAAAAATATTGATGGCCAACAATAACCAACATCATGGACAATAATATCTCTACGTTTCATTATAATCACATAATATTTAATGATAGTACATTCATTTAAAGTTAGACATTTTTACACATCCATACAAAAAAATACACCTACCGGCCTCATGCATAGGTGCGAGTACTACTTGCATATATTTTTTTCGTAGAGCGAATTGTAGTTGAACCATTTCTGTACGGGTAAAGATTGGTGGGAGTGGAAGGAGGGGAGGGAGAGGGGGGGTAACTGACTCAATTATTATTTTTTTTTATGCAAGTTTCCAATTTGCAATGTCGTCTTAGTGTTACCATACACTGTCGAACTCGAACACGAACCTAGTACAAGTGGACCGGTTTTCTTCACACCTATGTGAAGTGTGTGTGTGTGTCAGAGGAAATTTGTACCAGGTTCGAGTTCGAGATCGACAGTGTATGGTGACACTTACATGAATGGTTAAACATCTCGAAGAGTAGGACTGTTTATCTCGTATACATTCATATCTACATATATACAGTACAGCTTCTCTTATCAAAACTATTATTTCGAAAGGTGATATATGCAGTCTTTTTTATGGATTGACTTGTAAGATACTATATCACGTGTAAGATATTTGAGTTATGGTGTTTTTATCCATCTGAGTGGTACCAAGAAAACCAGGGAGCCAACATTTACATGCCAAAATAAGCGCTTACTACAAAACCCTCGGATTGTGGGCGTAGCCCTCTATATTCCGGTTTCATTTTTTGTGCATTTGCTAGTTGGAAATTAGTAGTTAAACTTGTTCCGATTTCACTGTTCCTATGAGAGGTATATGAAATAGTGGGCCGATTTCGATCAAATTTAGAAGTGTGATTGGCATTAAATATGATTGAATAATACGAAATTCGGTAAAGGTATCTTCAAAAATAAAAAAGTTTTTCTAACAAAAACTACGGAATGGTCGTTCGGAAATGATTGAAGGAAAAACCTTTAAAACGACTTTGGCAAGTAACTCTATTTTATACAAAAGAGAATCTACCGTTAGTCCAGTCGATAATTTAAATTGCGGTCCCCGAATTGTGCTTTGGGAGACACAAGAAACTTACATACCAAATTTGGTTAAGATCAGAATACGGGGAGTGCCCGGGCAAACGAATAAACGAACAAACGAACAAACGAACAAACGAACAAACGAACAAACGAACAAACGAACAAACGAACAAACGAACAAACGAACAAACGAACAAACGAACAAACGAACAAACGAACAAACGAACAAACGAACAAACGAACAAACGAACAAACGAACAAACGAACAAACGAACAAACGAACAAACGAACAAACGAACAAACGAACAAACGAACAAACGAACAAACGAACAAACGAACAAACGAACAAACGAACAAACGAACAAACGAACAAACGAACAAACGAACAAACGAACAAACGAACAAACGAACAAACGAACAAACGAACAAACGAACAAACGAACAAACGAACAAACGAACAAACGAACAAACGAACAAACGAACAAACGAACAAACGAACAAACGAACAAACGAACAAACGAACAAACGAACAAACGAACAAACGAACAAACGAACAAACGAACAAACGAACAAACGAACAAACGAACAAACGAACAAACGAACAAACGAACAAACGAACAAACGAACAAACGAACAAACGAACAAACGAACAAACGAACAAACGAACAAACGAACAAACGAACAAACGAACAAACGAACAAACGAACAAACGAACAAACGAACAAACGAACAAACGAACAAACGAACAAACGAACAAACGAACAAACGACCAGCATGCATCGGACTATATGCCCGTCCATATTCATTATATTTTTAGCGTGCGTTTACACGTGAACATCTCGCCGAATTTGAACATTACCGCGGTAATGTTCTTGAACATTAGGACTAATATACCAACAACTACCAAGTAAATTTCGTTGCCGACACACACGGAAGGTATGAAGAGTGATGGGTTGCTAGAAAGATACATATTTGCCCAAAACAGAAAATTACCCTTCGTCTGTTTGTTGTCATTTGGTAATAATATGCGTATTGTTGATTCGTAGTGTTGTTGTTTTAGTTATGAGACTTTTTTTTTGAAAGCATTGTCTTTATTGAAGAGATCAGTAGATATCGGGTATGCATTTTTCTACCGCAAGTACATATTACTGGGTTATGGTTTTTGACTTGTTATACCCTAGACTTTTAGTATAGGGTATATTGTTTTTGTCACGACGGAAATATGTAACACCTTAAAGGAGGCTCCGGAGGTATAGCAATGTATATATATAAATGATCACGGTCACCTCCTGATTCGATTTAGCCATGTCTGTCTGTCTGTCTGTCTGTCTGTCTGTCTGTCCGTTCGCACGATAACTTTCGATAGAATCAAGCTAGAGCCTTGAAATTTTGGTCAGATGTTGGAAGTATGATCTAGTTGGTTGGTATTGAAAATGGGCATGATCAGGCCAAGAGAACGCCTACCTCCCCTACATATGTAAAATACATAAATATATGTATAACTCCCGATTTAATAAACATAAAAAGCTCTAGCTTTAGTAGATTGCTCGTTAAGGTAATCTTATACTCTCTTGGAAAAATAAAATCGATCAGTTGAAAACTAACGGCAATTTTCTTACAAAGAGCCCCGTACTACTCTACTTTTCAGGTTTTTTGTCCATAACTCTTGAACAAATTGACGTAGACATCTGATTTTTGGCATGTAACCCTGAGGTGAGAAGCTGCTTGGGTTTTAGTAAGTTGGGCGTAATCAGATCAAAGGAACGCCTACCTCCCCTACAAAATTTAAAAAATTAAATATTACTTTAATTACGATAACTTTCGATAGAATGACACTAGCGAGTTGAAAATTTGGCGGAACGTTGGTAGTGATATCCTGTTAGTTGGTATTGAAAATGAACAAGATCCGACCTAAGAAACCCCTACCTCCCCTACAAATGAAACTTCAAATAAGCGATAACTTTTGATAGAATGAAGCCAGCGAC
This sequence comes from Chloromyia formosa, assembly GCA_964017055.1. Taxonomy (NCBI): domain Eukaryota; kingdom Metazoa; phylum Arthropoda; class Insecta; order Diptera; family Stratiomyidae; genus Chloromyia; species Chloromyia formosa. Next base: position 70,641,161 of record OZ024813.1, on the reverse strand, counting down.
TTGAAATTTTGGTCGAATGTTTGAAGTGAGATTGAGTTAGTTGGCATTAAGGATGGGTTAGATCCGACCTAAGGAACCCCTACCTCCCCTAGAAATGAAATTTTAAATAAGCGATAACTTACGACAAAATAAAGCTAGCGACTTGAAATTTTGGTCAAATATTTGTAGTATGATCCAGTCGACTAATATTGAAAATACGTAAAATCCGACCATCGAAACCCCTACTTCCCCTACAAAAGAAACTTCAAATAAGCGATAACTTTCGATAGAATGGAGCTAGACACTTGAAATTTTGTTTAAATGTTTGTAGGGGGATCTAATTGGATGATGGAAATGCTGGGCAAGATCCGACTCAAGGAACCCCCACCTCCCCTACAAGTGAAACTTCAAATAAGCGTTAATTTTCGATGGAATGAAGCTAGCGACTTGAAAAATTGGCTAAATATTTGTAGAATGGGTTAGTTAATTGATTTTGAGAATGGTCAAGATCCCACTGAATGAGTGCCAACCTCCCCTATGAACTGGCCATATAAGAAACCCACTTTTAATGCATATGGTCGTTGCCAATTGGGACTTTTGGTATCACCACTAGGTCTGTACAAGTCTAGGGTATATACGCTTCGGACTCCGGGCCGAAGCGAAGCTTCGGCCTGGTTTTATTTTAGTTTAAGTGAATAAAGTACAAGTAATATGCAAATATGTACCAACATGGAATTGTGGTTTTGTGAAGGAATACATTCTATGCAGCCTGGAATTATAGGTACGTACAAACATCCACATTTTTGTGTAGTGGGGAAAATTTCTTGTTTATGGCCCGTCGCATATAAAACTAGATTAGACGGGAATGAAGTGCGAAGTGGTCAGTTGGTACTGTACCTGTTCTTTGTAGATACTGTATCTGTTAATCAGTAGATAGAAAATGAGAGACCAGTTTTGATCCAGGTCTTGTATGGGATCACATCTGGATCAGAGTTGAAAGTGGCAGATAGCTGTAGCCTGAATGGTTGACCAACATCTAAGCGTCTCAGGTTTAGTAGGATGGAGTGACTTGCGTAGTTGGACCTGCAACATACTATAGTTGTGTGAACTACAGCACGTTTATTAAAGAAACTGAAGCAGCTATCTTCCGAGGACATCCCCTGAGTAGGGTTAAGCGATGTGCTGACAACTCATTCTTGTAAAAACCACTCCACGTTAAGAAACCTTGAACAAAAGCCTCGGATTGGACAGATCAACAACGACGACCACGCAAACGACTAAAGGATTATCCTTTCGGATTCTGGAATGTACGCTCCCTCAACAAGCCGAGGGCCGAGAAGGCCCTCCTTCAACATGTCGAAAAGTACAAACTGAGCATTACTGCAGTCCAGGAAACAAATTGGCTTGGCAGCGAGATCAATGACAAGAAATCGTACACAATTTTTACAAGTGGCAAACCATCGGGCCGCAAGCAGTTTGGAGTAGCATTTATTGTGAATAATCACCTCAAACCGCACATTATTGACTTCAAACCCATTAATGACCGGATGTGCGATTCCCATTAAGACTCGATTCTTCAATTTCTGGCTCATCAATGTGCACGCCCCCACTGAAGCTAAAGAGGACGCAGTAAAAGATGAAATCTACGCCCGCCTTGAGACCCTCTTCGACTCACTTTCAACAAACGACGCCAAATTGCTGCTGGGAGATTTTAACGCGAATGACGGAAATCAAAGTTGGCACCGGGGGACCACAGGAGGCCACAGTCTCCATGAAGAATGTAACGACAACGGCCAGCGTCTTATCGACTTCGCCTGCAGCAGGAATTTAGTCGTAAACTCTACGTGTTTCCCGCATCGACGCATTCACAAGCACACCTGGAAATTTCTAGACGCACATACCGACAATCAAATTGATCAAGTCCTTATTTGCAGGAGATGGGCGTCTAGTATGATGGATGTCCGCTCTTATTGAGAAGCAAACTACCACTCAGATCATCACTTGGTGATCACAAGTTCGAACAGTTCGCTCGTCGCAGATCCGTGTCGTTTTTTTTCATCTGACACCGAAATCAAAATGACTCCAAAATGAATTTACACCAATTGTACGTTTCGGGTACATGCCATACATTACCTAGGTTCAGGATTCTCAACGTTGCAATTACGTTTCAAGTATTTAGCAAATGCATGTCAAACGCTAAAAAAGGAAATCAGCCAGAACAATTTTCTGATTCATTTCACTAGTTTGTATTTTACATGCCATCTCCACCTGAAATTGGACTGAGTTCAAAGCAACTTGGAACGTTTAGGGTTTTCACGGAACGCACCCATTGAAAATATTGATCATACGGCAGAGATTAATAGGATCTTTTTTGTACTAAAATTTTACGTTTTAGAATCAATTGCCTACCTAAATGTATACATCGATAAGCAAATTATACGAAAATATGGGTTAAATAATATACCTACATCTTTATACTAATATATCTATCTAATATATCTACATAGCTCAAACAGTTACATTTTAATCAATCAGACTTATATCTGATTGCATTTCGATCTAGCACCTCACAAGAAAATATCCATTTGTCCTTATTTCATTATTTCTGACCTAGTGTCATAAAATCGAAAACAAACCAAAAAAACCCAAACAAACAACAACTCAATTCAAATTACCCATCGTCTACCTGCTGGCAATTTGTGTGAAACGCAAGACGATTGAAATAGATTCGTAGCATATACATTTTCTCTCAATGGTTGATCCTCGCTTGAAAACATACCTCTATATGAAAAGGTACATTTCCATTAAATTCGGCGAACATTTTCGCCCGTTCCCATTCCTCATGGGAACAGCTCTGAACATATTCGCCGAATGCACCTTCTCTCTTCTTAATGCTTTTTCCATAAGACGCGCAGCAATATTCGGCGAAAAAGTTCTCGGGAAATGGATAGATGCGAACATTGCCTGTTCCGTTCGGCGAATATAATGCTATTGTTATTGTATTCACATTCAAATTCGGCGAGATTTTCACGTGTAAACGCACGCTTATATGGGACTACCTGTGTGTACTACAGAACGCCGACAGCGTTTCGAGCTTGGCGGTAAAATACAGCTTGGATAGGAGGTGTCTAACGGACATCTGAAGATGCCCGTAAGTACGGAGCCTAAGGTAGCATAATGGCCGTGAAGGTCGAGCTGTGCCAACTGGCGAAGAAAAAGGCCCCTCAACGAGCTAATCAGCGGCCTATGCTTCCTGTTGCTCAGTTCGGGAGACCAGATACCCTCGCGCTCGCATCGGTCCAGGTGTAATGGGACCCTCGGCCTATGGTTTCATACAACCGGCAAATCAGTACTCATCAGGTGCTGCCATCGATCTGCCGGTGCAAGCAGCACAATTAGACCAGAATACGGTTCATTGGTGTTGGGTGCCAGGCCACCAGGGCATTGAGGGGAACGAGGCTGCGGATGAACTTGCTAGACAAGGATCATCCAGTCGTTTTCATGGACCTGAGCCAGGGGGGTGGCACTTCATACGATTTAAGCAAAAGCGCATTGCCAATTGATACGAAAATAATCAAATGAAAGTTGCCTTTAGAGGGATAGGGACGGCAACATTTTGAAAAGCTCTTCAAATGCCAACTGCCTAGTACGTTTCATCGTATGAGTAACATACATACTTGCTATTCCGCATTACCCCTTCGTGTACTGATGGAATCCAACACAAATGCAACTACTAGTCAGGCACTCTTAATTCGTATAGAGTCCCATTTCTTGTTAGCAATAATCTCTATTCTTTGCCTGAGCCTTACTGTGGCTTTGGACTGGCCTCGGCCAAACTGCGGATCACAGATTGGTTTGCACGATTGCGTCAGTACTGGAATAACCTTCCAGGGCTTCGTCAATCAAAGGAGCTGATAATGCCCTTCAGTCACAAGGGTACTACTCAAATGAGTAGAACCCACCTAAGACTCCTAGTGAGGTACTTATCTGGCCATCACCTGGTCAGATATCACCTGAACAAGATGGGTCTGTCAAGCGAGACTGAATGCCGTCTTTGTCTGGAAGACGTGGAAACGACCAAGCACATCTTGTGCGAATGTCCCGCCATCGCGCGTTTTAGAATGTCACTCCTCGGGCAGGCTACTATCAGCACTGCAGAATTCAGGTTGATTCCTGCTAAAGACTTACTGCCCTTTATTAGAAGGGTGGACGGTCTTTTGGATTAATGAGCTACGGCACAATAGATCTTTATGGTCGCAGTGCCTTCCTGCTGGGAAAGTAGCTCGTATTTTTATATCTATCTATCTATCTATCTATGGTTCATTACAGGTTACAATATATTCAGAAAATATGCTATCGAAACATCAACAAGACATAAGTAATGTGAGAAAAGTTGACACGCCCATGCTGCTGGAGGGGCCAAGGGAACTAACATAGAAGCGCTGCAACAACAACATAAGTGTGCAGATCCCAGTTACTTTGTTCGCACAACGTATTCTAACAAATGGTTCTAAAATTACCGTGCTGAGGCCGATCACTTAAATGCCAGTTTATGATCAATGGGTGGAAGCTACATACTTATGTACATATATGGTACCTTGTTTTGTTTTCATCTGTGTAAGCCTATTTGCTGCTTCTATTGTAGCATCCTTGCAGTGATCATTTCTGATCTACAGTTATTTATTGGAGAATTCCTAGCCCTGTCATCATTCTGAAAAATTTATAATAATTTATATTACCTCAGCATGCAAAATTCCGTAATCTTCAGGAGAGCAAATACACAAAATACACACATAATATACATATAATATATAATAAATAAACAGCTTGCAATATTTATGCACTCGTATCTATAGGCGCGAGCCAGTAGTTCATAAATGCAGACTTATGCCTAAACATCATGTGACCTGGCTGCAAGCTGAATGATTCCATTCTTCACCTTACGAGCAACATTATGTTTTTTTTTTATTCTATTGGAATTCCATATCTGCAGTTGCACCTTGATAATCTAGGCGATGTGTTACTGAATGATGCAGGTTGATTTGCTTTATGAATTGGTCTGTGGTTAAATGCAACTTACGCACGTTCACAATCATTCGCTAAATTACCTCACAGGTGAGTATTAAATTATTTTTAATTATATCCATAAATACAAAATGCCTTGGGCTAATTTTATTATGTTCAACTTGATGGATATGAATAAGAGCGGTGTACGAGTATGTTTGCTGATTTGCTTGGCACTTTCTTGGGACATAAGCGATAACCTAAGTTAATGTAGTAGCGCATAACTGATATTAGATTATTTTTATTATTGCTTTCTGGTACTATGGTCGTAAAAAAGTTTGCATGAAGAACATTGCAATGCGAACAAAATCAGAAAGCTTCATTTGCTTGCCTGTCTGAGCCGAAAGGCAGCAGAGTTCCTATAAGGAAAGCCAGCCAAATAGGAAATATTTAATGAACAATTGTGCTTTTTCGACTCAAATAATTTTCTTTCACAGGCCCCAATCTGCCAAAAATTTGGGTGGAATTATCTAAGCGGGAATTAACAATAACCAAGCATAGATTTAATTGCTTGTATTTCATAAATGCACAACAACAAAACAGGGGGATTCACGCTCTCTGTTGTAAACCATAAAAGCATCGTAAATCGTAAACTAGTTCACAATAGCCTCGTATGTGGCGCAAATACGAGACAATTGTGAACTAGTTTACGATTTACGACTCTTTCACGATTTACAACAGCGAGCATGAATCCCCCTAATATTTATTTGTTTTCTATGGAATAAAATTTAGAAATAAGGGTACAGCATTAGCTAAGATTAAGTGCTTAAACGTTCTAGTTTGCGCAGTTTTCCAGTTATCTCAAAAACAACCCTGTTGTAAAAACGTTTCTGCCAAAGAAAAAACTCATCAGCGGCAAAAAGGATTGATATGAACATAATTCCGCGAAAGTACTCATAGCTTTGTGCCTCGCTCTGGGGTATGCATATTGAACCCTGATTAAATTAGTTAATTCTCTTCTAATGCTGAGTAGCGGGGAGCTTCGTGAGCTAAAACTCTGATGCCAAGTACTGTCTTCTCGCCCGGATCCCATTATAAAGCTAAATCCTATAAAAGATTAGAAATGCACTTCAGGCCAAAAGTGATCAGTGGACAAGAGCCGTATTATGTGTGCAGTGCAGTTCAGAACAACAACTGCACGCGTTACACTTACAAAATTGCTCTGGATAGAGCCGATTGGTAGTGAAATGCGTGCGATGCCCACCAAGGCAATGCTAATTCATTAAAGAGTATCTCCTAAGTTTTGGCGTTAACATAAAATGACACACAAAGAACGATGATGTTCGTCGGCACTTTAGGCCCATCCCATGTAAATATACCTATACATTTCAGTTTCAGGCTTTGCTTTTAAGTTGTACGTGATTTGCTTTGAAAAATGTTACCCCAAAGCAGGAATTCTTTAGGTGAACATCATTGAGTAAATGTGCCTCCGGCATGACTCTGAGTTGCCTTCGATGAAATTATGTTTTTCGGTCCTTTATGTCCGTTGATTTACATATTTATATCCAACATGTCCGTTAAGTCGAGACCGATATTTTATAGATTTAGTTTGTTTCATTTTACGCCTAAGAAGATGCTTTTTTCCTAACTAAAGGACTCAAACACCATCAACAGTATTCTAGTGCATTTGGGGCGACCGGTAGCGCAGTGTGTTGATGCATCAGTCTCATGTTTGACTACCGGCGTTTCGGGTTCGAATCCCGTCCACGACGGCGTTCGTGGCCATGGATGTGCAGGAGATGCATGCTGGCAACTGTATTCTCCGAAACCAGTTTATGCCGTCGAAACGTCAACTGGGCCGCATGGAACAGTTGACGCGCTATGCCCACACGGGGTTAGGGCAATTGAGAGAAAGAGAGCACTACGACCCCCATTCGTATGATAGCCATCATGACTAGATAGTTTCCTCGCCGAGAACATCCACATCCACAGGACTAAAAATACCTTCAACAGTAGTCTATTGCATTCGCCTCGTCACTCCCAGCTATGTGATACCTATCCTGCCTAGATATCGCTTCCTTGCCAAGAATATCATTTTTCCAGTCCAAAGCACTCAAAATACCTTCAAAAGTAGTGTGCTGCATTCGCCTCATCAGCCCCACCATTTGACAGAAGAACATCCTTTTCCTGCCCAAAGGACTCAGAATGCCTTCAACAATAGTCTACTGCATCCGCCTCATCACCTCCAGTTTTGTGATAGCCAACTTGCCTAGATATCGCTTCCTTCCGAGAATATCATTTTTCGTGCCCAAAGGACTCAAAATGCCTTCAACAGTAGCCTTTTGCATTCTCATCGCCCCCCGTCTTATGATACTTATCTGGCCTAGATATCGATTCCTTGTGAAGAACATCCTTTTTCCTCTTCAAAGGACCCAAAATGCCTGCAACAGTAGTCTACTGCATTCGCCTCATCGCGTTGAGTCGTATGAATGTCCCTTTTCCTCGCCAGACGACGCAAAATGTCATCAGTCCTGACCGAAGAAGTCAAAATGCCTTTAACAGAACTTCAGTGCATTGGTCTTATTACCACAAGTCAGAATATACCCATAGTCACAAGGTTTCTGTTCCATTATATGATTAGGAGAGTCATTTTGTCCTTTGACCTAAATCTCCATCAGCACCAAACCGTGTGGTATTTATAATAACCAAAGGAAGCTCTGTAACAAATTTAGTCGAACCACGGGTAATGTCTGGAAGACTTTTTTCTTTGAAAGTATTTAAAAGACTTAAGCGAGAAACTCTATAAAATTTCACATTTTTGAATATATCTTTTTATCTACTGCACTGATCAAAGCAAATGATAGCCTATGCACAATCTTGGGACACGGTCAGTATTTGAGAAAAGAAATCAAATTTCGAAACGCTCCTTACGAGGCTGTAGCCACGTAAAAGAACAACAACGACAATGGCTGCGTTCCTGCGAACGAATCAGGTTTTCACATTTCTCGAATTCTCCTCCATATGCTTTCCCCTCCGGTAAGATTTGTATGGACAACCTTAGATCCGGAGGGGAATATTTTCTTGGCAGTTGTCCGTACAGAGTTTACCGGAGAGGTATGCATATGGAAGGGAATTTGAAAAATGTCAAAACCTGATTCGTTCGCAGGAACGCAGGTAATGAAAACAACCAGAACGACAAGAACAACGAGAACAAGAAAAATTTGAAAACTATTCAAACCGTCATATCTCTCGTGTTTTCGGCCGTATCTTCTTCAAATTTGCAATACTTTTTAAGATGACCGAAGACAATGACATACCATATTTGAAAACCCCCCATAGAGGAAAAATAGACAGAGTTGGGACTCAGTATAAATTAAGCAAAGGTTGCCCATAGTATCTCACTTGCGTATCTGTTGTGTTCACTAATCGGTACACAATGGATGTGCAAAAAGTGAAAACTAAACCCCCCCTTATACCTTGCGATCAGTCGACACCTATCTGACGATATTATGATCGTCACATTGATTGCACAGTCTATGTACTTATCGTTGACGATTTCTTTTACAGTTCCATACCATCGTCAGATTGATCCGAAGACGAATATCATTGTCGTCTAACGATGAATTGCATTGTGTATGGGGGTCTTATATCCACGTCCATTGTGCCTGGCAGGGCCTCTAAAATCGGAGTGAACGTCGCATGCCAACAGATGACAATTTATGATACTATCCCCTTATCCAGTACGAAATTTGATGATGCTACCACTAAAATTTGTAAAATTCTATTGACAAAGTTTCGTATATAATAGCTGGTTAACGAAATATGGGTTAGGAAAAGGTGCATATTAAATGAATAGCTAATGTGGCTTATGATTAGATACATAATAAACATTGAAACAGTATCTGAAATCCCACAACAAAGAATTCGTGTTATGATCAACCCATTTCGTATTGGAAGCATTATCAATGAGATCGCATGATGTTTGCATTCCTCTCTGGCAAATGTACAGGATTGCTGATAAAGTGAGAAATGGCGGCGACCGTGCGCTCGTCAGGAAAGGGGAACCATGCGAAACTGAGGGATGATCACGAAGAGTTCATCTTTGTGGGCGTGGCTTGTGACAAGTGCGTGAATGAAAAGTGTGTGATGAAAAATCGGAAACTGAATCCTTATGGTCGCATTTTAAGATGTCCGGAAAGAAAAAAAAACATGCTATGAAATTGAGAAACCATGTCACGCATGCAATATTTGCATCCTGCTTTAAAAATAGATCTGTTCTGAGTCCCTACTCTTAGTATATCTGCTCTGTAGTACATGAATATGAATATGGACAACAGCTACACGCTACTCATCAAGTCGACACAATTAGCAGCGTACGCCGACGATATCAACATCAGGCCCGAAGATTGGCCGACGCAGAAGAACTTCTGCATACGCTCGATACCCCTGCATACGTTCGATACCTCTGCAAAAAAAGTTGCCTACGTATCAACGAGGGTAAAACTAAAATAATGATGCAATCGGCGACAATTAAACTTGCACAACCGATCATTAATGTGGGGAACCTCAACATTGGATATATACCTCATAAAGCTGAGTTGCATCCTATCAAAAGGCGTGTTTTTTTGTGCTGCGGCGCAGGTTAATTCGGGGCTATCTGGGTTAACTTACACACATTACACAAGCAACATACCCTAGTTGTTTGTGTAATGTGTGTAAGTTAACCCGGATAGCCCCCAATTTACCTGCACCGCAGTACAAAAAAACACGCCTAAAGGACGCCAACTAAACTGAAGAAATCAAGCGACGAATACAGTTAGCTAATAAGACTTTTTTCTCGGTTTTCCCCATAATGAAATTGTAGCATGTGCACAGAAACACGAAGCTCCGGGTGTACAAAACCATTATACGACCAGTGCTATGCTATGGCTGCGAAGCATGGACCCTAACTCAAGCCTTCGGAAACATGCTAGACACAAAGGTAAGGTAAGGTTCTACGGCGAATTTTCGGAGCTGTTTGCAATCGAGATGAACGGCGCATCCGGTACAACCATGAGTTGTATGAAGATGAACTGAACTACATATGAGCTGGAAGTTTCGAAAATCGTCAAACTACAACGACTTCAATGGGCGGGGCATGTCCAACGAATGGACGATTATCGCATGCCAAAGAGAGTAATCGATGCAAAGCGAGTAAACAGAGTAAGACTGCCTAGACAACCAAAATCTCGTTGGGAGCGCTCAGTATTTGTGGACGCCGAGCAGCTATTCCAAGATTAGAGGACACAGTCACGTGACCGAGATAATTGGAGGACAACGATCCAGGCGGCCAAGGCCCGACGTCGGGCTGTCGTGCCACGATGATGATGATGATGTATAGTTTTACGAACTTTTTGAGAAGTAATCTATATATGTTTTTTTTTTCAATTTAGCTCATCATTGTCAATAAATACACCTAGATACTTAGTATCATATGTTTCCGCAATGTTCAAACCATTAACGCTAATGCATGCTTGTGAAGGATCCAGATTAATTTTTTTTCCGAATATTATATAGAATGTATTTCCTGTATTTAAAGTTAACTTGTGTTTTTCTAGCCACATTTGAACTATCTTTAATCCCTCGTTAGCTTTTGTAAATGTTTCATTCCAGTTTTTGTGTTTGAAAAGAAGAACTGTGTAATGGCTGGCTTTGACGGCTTCATATGAAGTGGCGTAAAAAAAAATAAAGACACCGAGCTACCAAGATATTTTACCGAACTAACACAAGCTAAGGACAGCGGCGGCACGTGCTGGCAGCAGCTCCGTTCGGGAGTGAGGGCGGAGTTTTGGTTGCTTGCTGGTCCCTTACCATTACAATATGATTTTTATTCACGTGCCTAGGGTTATTCAAAAAGAAGTCAGAGCAAAATAGCTGAGAAATATATTAAATTATTGGAAAATGAATTCACAAATAAAAAGGAAGTACGGACTGACTCTTTTATCGACTGACTTATGGCGACCCGGACTTAAAGATGGATAGTTTCGGGGAGACCGGTAGCGCAGTATGTTGAGGCATCAGTCTCGGGTTTGACTACCGGCGTTTCGGGTTCGAATCCCGTCCACGACAACGTTCGTGGCCATGGATGTGCAGGAGGTGCATGCTGGCAACTGCATTCTCTGAAACAAATTTATGCCAACGAAACGTCTACTGGGCCAGATATAGAACAGTTGACGCGCTATGCCCCACAAGGGGTTAGGGCAATTGAGTATAGTTTCGGGTGGGTCACTGCTAAAACCCATATCCGCAAGATCTGTGGACCCCTAGCTAAGATCTGAATTTTGCAAATAAAACAAGAATTACGAAGTTTTGACAACCATGTAGGTCATGCTATTGAGCAATTTTGCAACAGAACATACGAACATATTACAGAGTTTAGAAACAAATTGATGTTTTGACGGGAAATTCTACGAAACTGGGAGGGGTAAGTTGCGATATTAATAATCCCGTTCATAAACTTCGTTTTGGAGAGCAATTGTGTACAGCCAACTCAAATTAAACAAAAAAAGAAAATTAGAGAGTTTTGCAACTGCGCTCGGTGGCGGATACAATACTAATTTAGAGCTCAGAGTTCAAATCTCGCCGCGATTAAATACTGCCTGTGGGTACTTATAGAACTCTTACAGTGCTCCGAGCTTGCCAGTAAAAAGACGGCGCGGATAAGAGGTGCATGCTAGCAACAGCACTTCCGAAAAGTGGATATTCTATCAAAAAGTCAAAAAGGCATAGAAATGCCCCTGGGGGGAAGAGGGGGAGGCAAGGCAATTAACAAATATGCAGGGGAGGTAGGCCCATTTTCAATATCTGTCAACTAGACTCACTGCAAACATTTAACCAAAAATTTCAAATCGCTAGTTTTGTTTTATTCCACCCGTCAGAATGAAGCCACAGACCTCGTACTTACGAATATTCAAATAAACTCCAGGCAAATCATATTCACTTGAAAACTAATCTTTGTAAACCTTCCTCAATTATAATTGTTGCTTATGCATGAACGTAATGTGAATTTTTCTTTTTACAATAATTTTCGAATTAGCATAAAAGAAAGGAATTCTCAGAATAACAAAATATGTAATAATTTAAAAATATGATTGTAATTTGCTGTCCATGATTTTATGCATGGCAACCGGATCCTTGAATGGCATACATATTTTAAAAGATAATGCAAGTACCCGTTTTAACCCCTGAGTTATTCATGCAGAAGTGGCTCTGAAAAGATTGAAAGTGTATCAAGGTCAGTCAATCCAAGTTCAACGTTCGTTAAAAGTCAGTATGTTATCAGCCCCTCATAGTGTTTGGATGGTCGACGATTAGTAGTATTTTACTGGTAACGTGATTGCACTAGTTTTCAAAAAAAAAAAAAATCATAGTAGTAACGGATTTTAGCGACGGCTTGCTTAATGCTTGCTATAGCAAGAGTTGTATACATCTTAAAAACACTTATAGAAAATGTTAGTTGTTCTATTATTGCTGGTATGTGAATTTTAGAAAACATGATAGGAAAGACACAGTTTGGTCAGTTGCGCCTCTATAGTATAGAGTCTAGTGTATGTGGTTATATGATATACACATGTATATGCATTTGATGCAGAACTTATTCCTTGCACGTAGAGATGTAACGGATAGCCGCAATTGCGGATTATCCGCTAAGAATAAATGTTCTCATCTTTTCATTGTTTCTATACCCTTATAGGTAACCGTCGTTTTATATGAGGATCTTTATGAGGATATTTGTGATTCGTACCGAACCGACCTTCAGAAGGTGATCCTGATCATTTGTTCGCAGTAGAATCTACTTCGCTGGTATTGAGCAAGACCTAGTAAACAATTTAGTCGAGATACAATAAAATCGCAATACCCACACAAGTGAAATAAACTAATTCCAGCATACAATTTCTATCTTCCGCGATAAGAATGCGATTCGCCTTGAAAGATAAATTTATCGACGGGGATATGGCCATGTTATCGCGGGAGTCACTCCCTTCGGGAAAAAATTAGTTACCGGAAGCGAAACCTTTAGGAGAAACTTTGGCGAAACGAGTCGGCAACAAGAAAGCGAAACGTGACGGGGATAAATTATCGAATTAACAAAATATCGCGTACAAGAAATTTTGACGATGAGAGTTCGCTAAAACAAAAATTACTATCGCTTTTTTTTATTAATCTTCATCCTTTTTAGGGTTTTGTAGTAAAACGAAATCCTTATGAAATCGGTCATGCGTCCGTCTATCTGTCTGTCTGTCCATGAAATATCTCACGAACCGCTGAAGCTACATGCATGAAATTTGGTGAAAATATGCAGAAGTAATATATGTAAGTAATTCTCTGGAGAAAGTGATGCGTCGTAATAGGTCAACTTTAAAGGGAGGTCTCCATAGAGGGGAAATGAAGGTCGGAATTTTTTTTCGTTTGGTATAGGCAAGTAGGGTATCGTAAGAAAAGTACCGACGAGAACATTCTATTTTTGAAATTTTCTTCAAATTTGAAGAAGGGGGAAAAGAGGGACAGAGGCAAATATGTGATCCGAGTTTGTCCCCCCGCCCCCACACCTTGCATTTCGACATCATTATACTTAGAAATATGAAAATTTACAGGAAAGCGGCATTCTACTAACATAGAAAACTTAAAATAAAAGAATTTCAAAATCTCATCAAAAAAGGTTAATAATAGTACGTTTCTATTGTTGCAGTTAGCACACCCCTGCACCAATTAAGCACACCCGAGGTCAAAAATATTGATGGCCAATGATAACCAACACTACAGGCAATAATATCTCTAAGTTTCATTACAATCACATAATATTTAATAATAGTACATTGACTTTAATTTAGGCATTTTTACACTATTCATACAAATAATACACCTACCGGCTTTGAAGGTGCGAGTACTACTTGCATGTTGTTTTTCGTAGTGCGAATTGCAGTTATTGTTACATATTATGGTTAATTACATTATTTATGAAAGGGCAAAGATTGGTAGGGGGTGATGTGTCATAATTGGCCAACTGTAACGGCCGGGGAGGGAGGGTGGGGGCGAAATTAAATTCACATTTTGTTTATCGACTGGTATAGGCAAGTGGGGTGTTGTGAGAAAGGTAATGTTGAGTACATTTTATTATTGGCATTTACTTTAAATTTGAAGAAAGGGGAACAGTGAGGGAGGAGAAAATATTATATTGTAATTTGCCCCCCCCCCCCTTGCATTTCGAGACAGTTACACTCAGAAAAACGAAAACTTTCAGGAAGGTGGGTACCGAATACCGTATAAAACGGGAATAAATGGAATTTGTGTATCTCCTCAAAATAGGTTAATAATAGTTTATTTCCATAGTTACAGTTAGCGCACCCCTGCATCCTTCAAACACGTCCGAGATCAAAAGTACTGATGGCCAAGGATAACCAACACCATAGGCAATAATATGTTCTAAGTTTTAATACAATCACGTGATATGAACGGGCGTGTAAGATACTATATGATTGGTCAGACATTTTCATTAAGAAATACGAAGTCCTTGTTTGCTATTTTGTTTTCAATTTTAGAACATTGACCCTGATGATGGGCACGAAATATATAGGTCCAACAAAAAACCTTGAGTCTTCGAATTTTCGTGGATCGAATTGGAGGCGAATCAACAACCACCATAAGATTTTCATTATCGTTTTTTTTTTATCCATTTAAGTGGGACCAAGAAGAGCAAGGAGCCGATACTTACATACCAAAATAAGTGCTTGCTACAAAACCCTCGGATTGCGGACGCTCATATAATTTATATTTCATCCTTTTTTACAACGGATATTTTTAGGATTCGAACCAGGTTGTTTGCTGAGATTAGTTAAACCCCAGCAAATAATATCGTATCATTTGAAACATGGGAACCTGGTTTGAATTCTACAAATATCAGTTGTAAAAAAGGATGAAATATAAAATATGAGCGTTAAAGAATATGTAAGACCCGCCATAGATGGTGCGATCCATCGTCAGATCGATCTGACGACGGATCGCCACAAAATATCTAACGATCGAAATGATATGAAACTGTCAAAAAAATCGTCAACGATAGTCGCATACACTGTGCGATCGATCTGACGATCACAATATCGTCAGATCGATCACAATATCGTCAGATCGATCACAATATCGTCAGATCGATCTGACGACGGATTGCATCGTATATGGGGGCTACAAGATAAAAAAGATGAGGATTAATCTAATTAAAAAAGCGAAAATAATTTTTGGTTTAGTTGACTCTCATCGCCAAAATTTCTTCTACGAGACATTTTGCCAATTCGTATAAATTTATCCCCGTCGCGATTCACTTTCTTCCTAGACGCATTCGTTTTGCCAGGTCTCATTGGATCTTCATACAAATTTGCAGACCGGTCTTTGATCCGGTCTGTTTCTGGATCTCGTTGGATCTCTGCTGCTGGGCCGTGCCATTACATCCACAAAGTTCTCGCCCTGATATCTATGTGACAGTTCTCAAACGTCAATTGGATGTCTTAGGTGTCGTCGTGTCACAAAAACAATAATTATGGAGTCCAAATCCATTATCTCACAACATAAATATTTTTTCGTATTCGTATATTTTACTAAGACGCGCTTTGTTATCGAAGTACAAAGTTACTTGTTGAAATTTAAAATGACAACTGCCATCACTTTGACGTTGTCTTCTTCTTCTTTTAGTAAGTACAACCAACTATTAGACTTTAAGATCTAGGGTGTTTTATTCATTCATGATCCAGACTAAAACGAATCGAATGCAGATCTTGTTGCCGGCCGGCCGGCCGTGCCATTACATCCACAAAGTTGTCGCCCTGATATCTATCTGACAATTCTCGAACGTCAATTGGCTGTCATAGGAGTCATGGAATTGAAAGAGATGTGTGTGCTGTATACGTATTAAATTGTGTATTGCATGTTTGAAAAATTAACATGTCGTAAACAAGATACGTGCACAGAACACGTATTTCATTCAATTCAATAGGACTTAACCTGCGGCTGCACGCTTCTCTCGTTCTGGATAATTGACAACTCCCATCACTTTGACGTTCTCTTCTTCTTATTTTAGTAAATACTACCAACTTCTAGATTTTGAGATCTATGCCGTTTTATTCATTCATAATGCAGACCAAAATAGCTGCATTCGATTCGTTTTGGTCTGGATCATGAATGAATAAAACAGCCTAGGTCTCAAAATGTAGTAATTACTAAAATAAGAAGAAGACAACGTCAAAGTGATGGCAGTTGTCATTTTAAATTTCAACAAGTAACTGTGTACTTCGATAACAAAGCGTGTCTAAGTAAAATATACGAATACGAACATTTGAAGCATTACTTCCTTCACTCGCCTCGGGTCTCCATAATTAGGCCGGCTGCATTTTGGACGTAGGCAGGGCAGCACAGCGCAGCGCGCACATGGCATTGTTGTTGTAGCAATTGTCAAAATGTGATTTTACAACAACAATGCCATGTGCGCGCTGCGCTGCCCCGCCTACGTCCAAGATGCGGCCGGCCTTATTGTTTTCCAATTTGTTTGACACGACACCTATGACACCCAATTGACGTTTGAGAACTGTCACATAGATATCAGGGCGATAACTTTATGGATGTAATGGCACGGCCGAGCAGCATAGATCGAACGAGATCCAAAAACAGACCGGATCAAAGACCGGTCTGCAAATTTGTATGAAGATCTAATGAGACCTTGCGAAACGAATGGCACCTAATGTATCTCAAATATGAGTAGAAATGACTCAGATTTTTGCCGCAACGGATTTCGCGGTGCGATTGTTTTCGCGTTGGGATATGAAACACTTTACAATCCACCACTCGATAAGCCGTTCAGTCAATGAGCCTATCAATCGCCAATCATTTAAGAAGGGCCTTAATTGTATTTCATTTAATTTATAAGAAAAATGCGAAGAATTTCTCACTATGTTTTAGTGCACCCATAGACTGTCAAACCCCAGTTCGAACACGAACATACTATAGTACAAGTCGACCGGTTTTCTTCAATTTATGTGAAGTGTGTGTATGTCTCTTGGGCTATTCAGAGGGTATTTGTACCAGGTTCGTATTGTAGTTGGAGTTCGTGTTCGACAGTCAGTGGCCGGGATTAAGATAATTCAACACTTAAAACTTCTTGCGTATATCGTGTTGCTTCAAGATACATACCACCGACTTTATAAGGGTCTCGCGGAGCATGTTACTCCAATAGAGAACTCCTCTATTCCGTTAAAAGCAGACTAAAGACATTTACTCCGCTTCAAAATAACCTGTGTGAAACCGCATTTTTCCTTTACGTGAGCTACGGTATTCATGTCACGAATGTTTAAAAAGTTGCGCAGATTGTAGCGGTCATGATGAATGTTTACAATGATGTAAGACGATCATCACTTTGAATAACCTTATAAGAATGCTTGAAATGACCAATAGGGTACATAGTACATATGAATACGGAAATGAAAGTATGATCAAGATAAACAGAATACTGCACTCTGTTTATCTGTTGTATGATGTACCTGCATATGATGCCAGTGACATACATTTTGTTTTTCTGCTATCTTGACGACATTCGATTAGGCCTACCGTCCACATGCAGTTTTTCGTTCCGCAATGGTTTGGTTACAAGATAGACTGCTAACTCTTAGGCCGCATACACACACAGCTACTGAAAAGAAACTGAACCAGTTGGTAACTCAAGTTACTAACAACTCAATTGTGACTTGACTCCACATACGAGGCTACTCATCAGTAATCAAAATCTCCAGTTCGTTCAGTGTCGTCATGGATACCATGCGTCGAATGTTGTCTTCGGAAGACAGTTCAACGAGTGAAGAGGAAACCATTATGATGTATAACTATCTCAGGAAGAGAAAAGTAGTAACGAGAATGTTTTGGATACACCCATACCTTGAGAGAAATTTTCGTGGGGAAATACTCGTCTGATCGGGCTGGTTCGAACTACAAGGTAATTTTGGATCGCTGATTCCGAATCTGAAGTCAAAAAAGAAAAAAAAAATATTTTGAAGCTGCCCACCCCAGATTGGCCACCCCGTACCGAACAGGCCTAAGCAACGGTAAACATGTAGATGTATATGTACAAACACAATGCTTATTAAATTATTAATAGTTTGTCACTGTCTACACTTTCCCCATATAGCAAAACTTACATTGAGTCAAAAGAAAAGAGAGCCTCACTATATATTTTCGACAATAGTACATCTCTATTTGAACATACCTGTCAATTTTACGACGTTCCCGACTTTTCCCACGCCTTTTCCGTTTCATACTTCTTAGAATAGCCAGAAACATGAAAATTGTACAAAATCTGGTGTTTTTTAGTCTCCTCCACCAGCAACAAGTTAGCCTTTTGGTCACTCATCTTCGAAAAATTGCAAACTAGAATCACCTAGTGTCTCGACATGCTAGTCACCAGCGGACTGATTACAAATCGGTTTTTGAAAATCACAAACGAGTCCCCAACCAATAGCGCCGTGTGCGGTGTTCCATTTAATTACACAGGAAGTGACTCAAAGTAAACTAGTTAGTAACTCGCATCACTGATCAGTTTCTTTTCAGTAGCTGCGTCTGTATACGGCCTTAAGCTATTTAGTGCGGTATCGACTTGCATCAAATGCGTGAGAGCAAATGGCAATTCACTCACTTGTTAATTTTCTTGACGCCTCCAGGGGCATGGATGGGCGCGTCAACATCTCTTGCACTTCTATGCCTTGTTGACGTTTCGATAGTATATCTACAATACTTTCCGGGCATACAGTTGCTAGCATGCACTCGCTATCCGCCGCGGGGTTTATTTGTGTGCGTTAATTTAAATGAAGTGCGGTATCTTTGTAATCTTTAATCTTATATCGAATCTCCATTCTTTAGAAGATCGTAGAGCGGTGATCGAACGAACATGGCTACCGAACGCGTCAATCATTGCAAACAAATATTTGCATATATTTATACTCCGGAGGTATAGCAATGTATACATAAATGATCAGGGTCACTTCATGACTAGACTTAGTCATGCCTGTCTGTCTGTCCGTCTGTCTGTCTGTCCGTTCGCACGATAACTTTCGATAGAATGTAACTAGAGCCTTGAAATTTTGGTCAAATGTTGACAGTGTGATCTAGATGATTGGTATTGAGAATTGGCATGATCATAATTAAATGTACTCATAACTCCCAATTAAATAAACATGAAAAGCTCTAGCTTTAGTCGATTGCTCGTGAGGGTAATCTTATACTCTCTTGGGAAAAATAAAATCGATCAGTTGAAAACCAACGGTAGTTTTCATACAAAGAGCCCCGTACTACCCCACTTTTCAGGTTTTTTGTCAATAAGTCTTGAACTAATTGACGTAGACATCTGATTTCTGGTATGTAACCCTGAGGTGAGAAACTGCTTAGGTTTTAGTAAGTTGGGCATAATCAGATCTAAGGAACGCCTACCTCCCCTGCAAATTTAAATAAATTAAATATTACTCTAATTACGATAACTTTCGATAAAATGACACTAGCGAGTTTGAAATTTGGTAAGACGTTGCTAGTAAGATCTGGTTGGTAGGTGTTGAAAATGGGCAAGATCCGATCCAAGGAATCCCTACCTCCCCTACAAATAAAACTTCTTATAAGCGATAATTTTTGATAGAATGAAACCAACGTCTTGAAATTTTGGTGAAATATTTGAAGTGAGATTAAGTTAGTTGGTAATAAAGATGGGTTAGATCCGACCTAAGGAACCCTTACCTCCCCTAGAAGTGAAACTTTAAATAAGCGATAACTTACGATAAAATAAAGCTAGTGACTTGAAATTTTGATCAAATGTTTGTAGTAGGATCCATTTGGCTGATATTGAAAATACGTAAAATCCGGCCAACGAAACCCCTGCTTCCACTACAAATGAAACTTCAAATAAGCCATAACTTTCGATTGAGTGAAACTAGAGACTTGAAATGTTGTTTAAATGTTTGTAGGGCGATCTAATTGCTTGGTGGCGATGATGGGCAAGGTTCGACCCAAGCAACCCCTACCTACCTCCCTTACAAATGAAACTTCAAATTAGCGATAACTTTCGATTAAATGAAGCTAGTGACTTGAAATTTTGGTAAATTGTTTGTACTGGGATCTAGTTGGCTGTTATTAAAAATGCGCAAGATTCGACAAACGAAACCTTTACCTCCCCTACAAGTGAAACTTCAAATAAGCAATAACTTTCGATAGAATGAAGCTAGCGACTTGAAAAATTCGACAAATATTTGTAGAATGGGTTAGTTAATTGATTTTGAGAATGGTCAAAATTCTCCTGAATGAGTGCCAACCTCCCCTATAAACTGGCCATATAGGAAACTCACTTTTAATGCATATGGTCGTTGCCAGTTGGTACTTTTGGTACCATCACTAGGTCTGTACAAGTCTAGGGTATATACGCTTCGGAATCCGCTTCGCTTCGGCCTGGTTTCGGATTGTGGCTATGCCACGATAGACCAGGAGCTGAGTAAAATTGAGTATGTGAAAACTGAAAACTGCGATTTTATTTTAGGCTTTCCGCACACGAGGCGACTGCTTTGCAACTCGAATTGCAAACCAGTTTGTGATGCAACTGATTTGTGATATTACCAGTGAATAACAATGAGGATCCGTCCACGAGTCGACTAGCTGTAAACAGGTTTGCAATCAGATTGCAACGCATTGCGTGCGACCGGATTCCGCAGTCGCAAAGAAGTTGGGGCGACCGGTAGCTCCGTGCGTTGAGGCGACAGCTTCATGTCTGACTACGGTCGTTCTCGTTACTAATTCAAGTTCCGTCCACGGCGTTCAGGGTCATGAATTTTTGTGTTGTCTTCGCCCTGGGGTGCGGGCGTCCGAAGCTGGTTTATGCTAACAAAACCTCTGCTAAGCCACATGGAATAGTTGAGGAATTAAGCCTCACTAGGGATTAAGACTTGCTCGCACTTGGCTAAGTAGTTTAGTCGAGTGGCGAGTAATTTAGTGCAGTAAATGTCTGAACAACAACATTTTAGTCGAGTAGTCAGGCTAAACTACTCGAACAAATACTAAACTATTCTATTCGATTTTTGGCGATTTTCTGGCGAGTAGAGTCCCCACCACGTTTCGCTATCCACTAAACTAAAGTGGATAGCCGCCGTGCCATGCCGCGCGTGCCGTACCGTACTGTATAGTTTAGTAGACTGAAGTGCCAACGATTTTTGGTGAGTTGCTACTAGCTCAGCTACTTGCTACTCACCACTCACATCACACGCAGGGATGCGTGGGGGTGGAGGCTCTAGTCGTAAGAAAAACTCGAGTAGATTGGTTTAAGTATTTAGTTGAGTAGTTAAGCCACTGACTAAACTACTCGACTAAAATGTTGTTGTTCAGACATTTACTTTACTAAATTAATCCCCACTCGACTAAACTACTTAGCCAAGTGCCAACAAGCCTTTAGTCGCATAAGCATCTTGTTATTGGCCACAGACCACAAGAAATCGGAGCATTTGTGATCTGTCAAAATGTGTGATTTGGCGTTCGCTGTTGTGGAAAAGTGTCGTATTTTGAGTACCTAATTGTTAACAGAGAGCATAGCAAAAGTTGGCAGGTGGCAATCGACGTTCATTTGACGGGCAATTAGAGTGTTCTAAGTATGATAAAAATGATTCAAATTCTGGATTGTAGCTTGTTTGAAACTCGGGTTGGAAATCAGTCGCACCGTGTGCTGATTAAGGTTGCAAACTGGTTTGCATCTCGAGTTTCATACCAGTTTGATCATGTGCGGAAGGCCTCAGGAAAACGTAGAAAAATCGTCGGGTTGGCATGGGACGGGGGTGGATTGGGGCGTGCATGCTGGACACGTTTCAGAAGTCAGTCGTAAATTGACGCCATGGAGATAAATGGAGTCGCAATTAGCATATAACAAGCACTAAATTCCCTAAAGTACTCGTAATTCCACCACATACGATCTGGTAAAAAGTAAACAGAGAGACATACGTCCGCTACTCCGGAACACCCGACCGGTTCAAATATTCAGCATATGATTTGGGGGGGCAAAAGACATTTTCCATAGTCCTCCTCGTGGGTGCCCCCTGGTAACGGCAGTTTTTCAAACCGCTGACGGCCAAGTCTTAGCGATAAGACAGTTTGGAACAGGCAGAAAGCTTTAGCCTGAATGGCTGACCAACAACTAAGCGTGTCAGGTTTAGTAGGCTGGAAGGACTTGCGTAGTTGGACCTGCTACATAGTTGTGTGAACTCCAGCACGTTTATTAAACCATCTGAAGCAGCTATCTTCCGAGGCCCCTCGGGTTAAGCGATGTGCTGACAACTCGTCCTTGTAAAACCCACTTCACGTCAAGAAACTTGGAGCAAAAGCCTCGGATTGGACGGATCAACAACAACGATCACACAAACGACTGAAGGATTATTCATTCGGATCCTGGAATGTACGATCCCTGAACGAACCGAGCCGAGAAGGACCTAATTAAACAGGTCGGAAAGTATAAACTGAGCATTACTGCAGTCCAGGAGACAAATCGGCTTGGCAGCGAGATCAATGACAAGAAATCGCACACAATTTTTACAGGTGGCAAACCATCGGGCCGCAAGCGGTTTGGAGTAGCATTTATAGTGAACAATCAGCTCAAACTGCACATTACTGACTTCAAACCCATAAATGAACGGCTGTGTGCGATTTGCACTAAGACTCCATTCTTTAATATCTGGCTCATCAGTGTGCACGCCCCCACTGAAGTTAAAGAAGACGCAGTAAAAGACGAGTTCTACGCCCGCCTTGAGACTCTCTTCGACTCACTTCCAACAAACGACGTCAAAATGCTGCTGGGACACTTTACTGCGAAAGACGGAAATGAAAGTTGGCACCGGGGGACCACTGGAGGTCACAGTCCCCTTAAAGGATGTAACGACAACGGACAGCGACTTATCGACTTCGCCTGCAGTAGGAACCTAGTCATAAGCTCTACTTGTTTCCCGCATCAACGCATTCACAAGCGGACTTGGAAATCTCCAGACGTATATATTGATAACATCCTAATTTGCAGGAGATGGGCGTGTAGTGTCATGGATGTCTGCTCTTATCGAGGAGCAAACTGCAACTCAGATCATCACTTGGTGAAGATGACCTACAGATTTTCCTCAGTGCATCAATCGAGAATCAGCACTCTCAAAATTTTTGCGGTTGATAAGCTTCTGAGCGATGCCACGGCGGTGGCGTATACTACCGCCCTTGAGGAAAGACTACACAACATCAGCAACACAGGCGTTCATGGGTTCTGGGAAGAACTCAAGGGTACCATCAGAGATGTCGCGGAGAAGGTAGTGGGATATAAAACCCGGCGAGCGCGAAATGACTGGTTCGACGAAAAATGCAAAAATGCACTTGACGCGGTGAATATCGAATAGACTAATTGGACGTAAGAAACGTAAATACTTTGTCGAGCAGTTGCTTAATTTGAACGATAACTTAGCTAATAGGAACACCAGACAAACTAATAAATACAATTAAGAACGGCTATCAACCCAGGACTAGCCTTTGTAAGGAAAAGGTTAGAAACATCATCAGCGACACCTATGGAATTAACAAACGATGGGCCTCTTATTTTGAAGAGCTTCTGAACCTACCATCTAACATCCCCACACAAGAAGCTCTCTACGATATTGTTGATCTAGGTCCACCCATTCAACCCCCGACAGTAGAGGAGGTTGATCTCGCGTTGCGGTCACTAAAACGAAATAAAGCGCCGGGCGCTGACGTGATTCCAGCTGAACTGCTAAAATTCGGTGGAACGGGTCTAGTTAATGCCATACATCAATTACTCCTGCGAGTATGGGAGGACGAGGTGATCCCAGACGATTGGCGCAGAAGCATTATCTGTCCAATTCACAATGAAACCGGAATATGCTGAATAAAAACACCATAATTAAATGTTTTACCCATGATATAGTATCTTACATGCCAATTCACAAAAAGACTGCATCTGTCACCTCTCAAAGTAATAGTTTTAATACGAGAAGCTGTAGATAGATATGTATGTATACGAGATAAACTGTCCCACTCTTCGAGATGCTTAACCATTCATTTTAAGACGACATTGCAAATTGCAAACTTGTGTAACGGCTTCGAAATTCAGGGCGGCTGGGACAAATTACGGTCTAATATTTTTTCCTCCTCCACTGTTCCCCTTTCTACAAATCTCAAGAAAATGCCAAAAATGGAATGTAATCAACATTACCTTTCTCACGACACCCCACTTGGCTATACCAGTGGATAAAAAACCAGGCAAAAATGCCGCTTTTCTGTAAATTTTCATATGTCTAGCTATAACAGTTTCGAAATGCAAGGGGGGGGGGGAGGATAAACTCGGACCACATATTTTCCCCTCTCCCTCTTTTCTCCTTTCTTCAAATTTGCAAAAAAATTCCAAAAATGGAATGTACTCAACGGTACCTTTCTTACGATACCCCACTTGCCTATACCAAACGAAAAAAAATTTCGACCTTCATTTCCCCTCTATGGCGACCTTCCCTTAAAGTTGACCTATTACGACGCATCGCTTTCTCCAGAGAATTATAGTATTTCCACATATTTCCACCAAATTTCATGCATGTAGCTTCAGCGGTTCCTGAGATATTTCATGGACAGACAGACAGACAGAGGGACAGACGGACGCATGACCGATTTCATAAGGGTTTTGTTTTTATACAAAACCCTAAAAAGGGAGACAAATTGCGATGTGAGAATTACAGAGGCATATCACTAGTTTATACGTACTATAAAATTTTGATGAAAATTCTGGAAAATAGAATAAAACCGTACGCAGAACGAATCATTGGGGAACTGGTCGCTCCAAAACCGATCAGCTCTTTAC
Organism: Chloromyia formosa; assembly: GCA_964017055.1. NCBI lineage: Eukaryota > Metazoa > Arthropoda > Insecta > Diptera > Stratiomyidae > Chloromyia > Chloromyia formosa. Next base: position 70,616,254 of record OZ024813.1, on the reverse strand, counting down.
GGTCAAACTGATACTCCAGAAGTGCTGGGAATACAATGTAAACGTATACCACATCTTTGTCGACTTCAAGCAGGCATACGACAGTATCGATCGTGGAGTACTGTAAAACATCTTGCTGCAATTTGGTATACCGGAAAAATTAGTGCTACTGACAAAGATGATGATGACCAACTCCATCTCACAGGTC